>BDSL01000113.1:0-314995 GCA_003116995.1 Yamagishiella unicocca | reverse complement strand
CCCCCCGTCCCCCCCGTCCAGCCCCCCCGTCCAGCCCCCCCGTCCAGCCCCCCCGTCCAGCCCCCCGTCCAGCCCCCCCGTCCAGCCCCCCCGTCCGGGGCCCCCGTCCAGCCCCCCCGTCCGGCCTGTCCCACCCCGTCCTTCGATCGTGATTGGCGCCGCCTGCTGAGCGCGGTCGGCTGCACCTCACGGCGACGATTGGACTTGGACTTCCGTGCGTCCGGCAGCTGCGGCCGACGAAGCGAACCCCGCCCCCTTCTACCTCCCACCTCCTTCCCCTTCGTCTCCTATGCCGTGGAACCGGGCCTTATCGCCCAGGTCTCCTGAGCCACCGCTTCGGTTTGCCTTTTCAGTCCTGACCCACGTCTTTCCGCTCACCCCCCCCCACACACACACTACGCCTCAGCAGCGCCTCCGCTCCGTCTCCTTGCCGTGCCTCTCCGCTGGACCACCACCTTCACCGCCCTCGGTTTGTCGGCCGTGCGTGGATTCGCGGATTCTCTTATACTCCCCCCCTTTGGAGCCCCCGCTGGATCTTTCCCTCCTGAGCCCCCTCCCCCCAAACCTGCGTACCTGCTTCTGGCGGACCACGTTCTCAACCTCCACCAGCGCATCCAGCTGGTCCTGAACCTCCCTGGAGCGGGCCTCCAGCGCCGCCACCCGGCCCAGCAGCTCGTCCATGCGGGCGCGCAGCGAGGCGGCGGCAGCGTAGTCGCCCGCGCCGGCAGCGGCTTCTCGCTCCCGGTCCAGAGACTTGAGCTGCTGGCTGCGGGGGCCGGGGTGAAGGTGGGCCACAGAAAAGAACGGGGTGGTGTGGGGGGGGGCTGCGAAAAAGAACCGTTTACTCGACGTGATGAGCAGTATAGTTTGCGCATGCATAGGCGACCTCGGACACCGGGTTGCGCGCGCATGCATGCGCAGCATATGCTGACGGACGTGGATTGACGGTCAAGGTAACTTTGTGGAGGTGGCTCGTCGGCCGACTGTGAAAGAAAGAAATAGAAAACACACTAATGTGCGGTAGTGTGTGAAGCGCAAAACGGAGGACCGGTTTGGCGGATTGGGACCGAGGTGAAGCCCGACTCCGTCCCACTCGGATACACACCGTTACCGTGGAGACGGAGTGAAGGGACGGGGGCGAGAAGACCCGGTCACACGAACACACACGACATGAAAAGGAGGGGCAATTGCGTGGGCGGCAGCAGCTGGACTTGGGCAGACTGTGACAGAAGGAATCGAGTTGGTTAGTTGGTTCGTTGGCGATGGGCGGGTTGGAAGGGTTGCGGTTTTCTTGAGCCCTGCTGGTGATTGTTTTTGCTGGCGACCTCAGTCAGCTCTGTGTCAGTCTGGCCCGGGACACCAGGTGAACTTACCGCAGCTCCGCCAGCTGCAGTCGTACGGGCTGTACGGCGTCTCTGGCTCGCGCCCGAATCTCCGAGTTGCGCTTCAGGTCCCGATCCACAGCAGCTGACTGAGCGCGGAGCACCTGGCGGACGGCGGGTAGGTAGGTGGGGGGTGAGTGGTGGCTGGGTTGTACAGGTAGGGAGGCAAGTTGCTCGATGACCCATGGGTCGGTTGTGCAAGCGGCGCGAGTGATGAGAATATCGGCTACTCACTGCCAAGCCCAGTCGTGAACCTCCCGCACATTCAGCAGTGCGGTTCATCGCCAACTTGCAGTTGGGGTCCAGTCAGCAATCCACGCCTGTATGCACGCGACCCCCTCCGCTAGCTACCGCAGCCAGCACAACACCCACTGCGCCCCCTGTTACCCACCCCCCTTCCTCCCCCACCGTTAGTTCCTGCACTCCGGTCCCTATATCGTGTAATCGAGTCTTCGCTCCATCTCCCCCCCAGGCACACACCTAGCCCTACCTCTTGGTCTGGAACCCACTGTAACCGTTACAACAACCTCAATGATTGGGTGTCTTGGTACCGCGCGTACCCCCGCCCCGTCCGCAGCTCAGGCCGCCCCGCTCCGCCATCGCTCGCTGGCCGGGCTCGGGGTATACGAGCTGTTTGTTTTCGTGCACGCACGCTTGCTGTCTAGGCTGTGTGCCTGCGGGTGCTGTTGTCGGTGTCGGTGTAAGCATGAAAAGGCGTAACCGCGGATGACAGGAAAGGCGGCTTCCGGTTAGCCGAGCCGGCAAGGTGCGATCCTCGAGACCTAGCGCGGACGCTGGATGGTCACGATGGACAACGTATCTCGTCACCACGGTAACGGTCTGTACGCGGGCTGCTGGAGCCGGGCCGGGGCTGGACGAGTTCATGCCGCGCGCGCCATGTTCAGCCAACAAACCAAGTCCTCCCGCACGCGCCCCAAGCATGCAAGCAAACTGGTTCGAAAGCTCAGGTCCTGTTCCTCCAGGCAGGGCGCGATTCGCGAAATTCGTCCTCAGGTTCCCGGTAATCAAACAACTTTCGCCTGTACGTAAACTTAAACACGTGTTCCCGACTTCTCACCGGTTTGTTCGCTTCTTAGCTTTCTCCTGTCGGTTACACGGGTTTCTTCGGCCCCCCGGTCTTCCTCCTTTTAGTCTCCTTAACCAAGTTCCCCAGCATGCATCTCCAAGCGGTTGTCCCAAACATTGTTTTCGTACACGGGTTTTCCTAGCACACACACACACACACACCGGGTCTTCTCCCGCCCCCCCCTGGAGCCCCCACCTGCATCACCGGCTCCACCAGCGCGTTGACGCTGCACGACTGCAGGTCCCTCGCCGCAGGCGGCTGCTGCTGCTGCTGGTGGCGCCTGCTGGTGCCCCTGCTGCCGGCCTCGGCGGGGGCTCGTCCCGACGCCCTGCCGCCTCCTGCTCCTCCTCCTCCTCCTCCTACTACTACTACTCCTCCAGCCGTGGGCCCACCTGCAGCCCCAGTCAGCGGGTGCGCAAAGGGGCAGCTGGCTCCCGCGATGGGGCACTCCTCCTCAACCCCCGGCGGCACTGTGGGGGTGGACCCGGCGGCCCAGTAAGCGGGGGAGGCGGGTGCATGTGTATGTGTGCGTACGTGTGCGCGGTGAGCTCCTCGCACCCGAGGTTGGGCACGAGGCTTCCCAAAACGGGGCCGCGAACGAAGCTCGTTGTCAGGCCCGGGTAGCATTACTAATGCATTACTAATGCAGCTGGATGACGGGTTCCATTGCGGTGGGTGGGCGGACACGTGGCGCACGCTCGGCCCCTCCCTGCAGTCACCCCTGGGTCCTCACCTGGAGCAACCCCGACCTGCGCGCTGCCGCCAGCGGGGGGAGTCGCCGCCGCCGCCGCCGCCGCCGCCGCCGCCGCCGCCGCCTCCTGCTGTGCACTGCCGGGTTCCCCCGCGCCGCCACCAACGCCGGGGCCTCCTCCCATCCCTGGAGCGCCCGCAGCCCCCTCCTCAGGGGAGCCTGGAGGCATCCGGACGCTCATGTCCGGGTACGGCAGGCTCGTCCATGAGTCAGCAACTGGCGGCGCCGGCGCCAGGTGTGATGTGTCTCCGGGCGGCAGGTGGCGGAGAGCTTCCTCCTGACGGCGTGGAGGGTTTACCGCAGTCGGGCAGTCGGGAGCAAGTCAGGGGTCGAAGTGAGAGTCGGAAAAGCGCGAAACCAAGCGGCGCTTGCACCTGT
The DNA here is from genome assembly GCA_003116995.1 of Yamagishiella unicocca. Lineage (NCBI taxonomy): Eukaryota > Viridiplantae > Chlorophyta > Chlorophyceae > Chlamydomonadales > Volvocaceae > Yamagishiella > Yamagishiella unicocca. Next base: position 311,397 of record BDSL01000113.1, on the reverse strand, counting down.
GGGTAGCGGCCGCAGCAAGGGCGGACGGCGAGGTATGTAGGGCAGTACAGCCCTACATGGGCCCTACATGGGCCGGCCCCTACATGGGCCCCTACACGAAGGGTTACGCCGGTACGCAGTACGGGACCGCCAACCCTCCTGCGACACCCTCGCTGTGACACCCTCGCTGCAGCCGAGTGAGGCGAGTGTTACCCTTTGGACGATTTAGAACTGAACTGAACCCAATGGAGCAACTCCGGTGTTGGTTGTGGCTCGTTCGTCAGCCACAAAGTACACGTCGTTTTGGAACGATGTGCCTTGCCCTTACCGGTATCACCTTTCACCGCCCGTGGTCCGCAGGGCCCAGGAGGCGCCGACGCATCCAGCCACGCACCCAGCCACCCAGCCAACCAATCACCCAACCACCCAACCACCCAACCATCCACCCACCGGCAGCGCAGTCACGGGGTGGCCCTGTGTGTGAGGTACCCCCATCAGGAGCTCCGAGGGCCCTGCGTTTGGAGCGGTGCGGGCAACCCCAAAAACAGGGCGGGCTCGGTAGGTCGAGGTGTCGAGCCCGCGTAGCCTCCTGGCGGTGCACCCCGTAAGTTAGCCGGCAACAAACGAACCGACGTAGCCTGGCAAGACACCCCCATGCAGTTCCCCCACTTCCCGCACCTAACCCCCGACGTGCAGTTTCCCAGCATCTGCATTCAACCGCGTGTACGAATGCCCGAAAACTATACGCCAGGTATTTTCTGCCCTCCGAAACTATGTGTCCGAAGATAATATACCCATGCCGTGTAACCGGTTCTTTTGCCGCCCCTCCGGGTCGCAACGCTTCCGTACCAAAAGTGCCTAACACGAAGAGGAGGGGCAGCGACCCCAGGAGGATCCTGGCGCAGTACTGCCGTACGCCCATCCGGACCTGTTTTGGCGGTCGAGTTTCGGGGAGAACCATAAATGCCGTTTGAGGTCATCATTGTGAGCTATCTGAGTGCTATCAAAAGGCGCATTATTAGGAGCCTGCAGATTTAGGCAAGGAGGGGAGAAACATTTCACAGGATCTGTGACACCAAGTCACGCAGCAGCTGGATGAAGATAACCACAGGCAGTGTTCGTATGCTATGTGCCTATATTCAGGGGTATGTATGTATTCATCGCTGCAGCGGCGCCAGTAATTGGGGCCCCGGCGTGCGTTGCATGTGAACCCATCGGCCAACCTACCGGTCCATACGGCCATGCTGCAGCGACCGCGTCGGCTGAGGGAAGCTTGACGCGATGATAGTACATCGACAACACAGGAACGATAGTCCACAACGAAGGGGCGCGTGTCCACAGTAACCTTCCGGAACGCCCGGCTGGGGCGGTTGCCCTCAGAACTCCCAGGGCCCCCTTAACGTGCGATAATGCGTATCGCGATGTGAGACGTAATATTCACTTTATTTACAGAGCTCCAAGGGGCAGGAGTACATTGTGCGTGGGCGAGTTCACGTTGGGTGCGTCGCCGAGGAATTGCGTCGCCGTCGCCTCGGAGGAATTGCAAACAAGATTGTGTTCGTATTGTCGTCGCTTTTCTAAGTTTAATAAGTTCAGAAGCCAGAGGACGCTTGACTTCCAATCTACGGGCGTGCGATGCGTCATGACCTCGCTGGTTTCGGAGTTTAATTTCATGTTGGGCAACTTGGATCGTCAGATGGCTCTTGATTTGCAATTCAACGTGCACAGTGACGGATTTTGACAAGGATGGCAGATTCTTCAACGGGAGGGGTGGGAGAGCGGCAGGAAAGCGGTGGTACTGCGTCTGTCAGCGATATTCGTTATGTCCAGGTGCGCTCCGATTCAATTGATGGTATCAATTGATTTTCATGCTTGGAAGGATTGGGCCGGCCAAACCAAATTAGCAAGGGTCGGCGGCGTCATCCTTCGGTGCTTTCATGTCCCTTGTTTAATTGCTTGACATTGCCTGATAAATCTTACTTTAAACCCTGTGAATGTACACAGTATAAGGACGAGAATGACTTGCCGATTGTCATGGACCTCGTGGACAAGGAGCTGAGCGAGCCATACTCAATCTTCACGTACCGCTACTTTCTACATCAGTGGCCTCATCTCTGTTTCATCTCGTACGATGGCGATAAGCCGTTTGGGACGGTCATATGCAAAATGGACCAACATAGAGAGCGAATGCGCGGCTACGTGGCTATGCTTGTGGTTGACAAAGCCTACCGTGGAAAGCGCGTTGGTAAGTTCGATGCCAGCTGGAAGGTTTGCTGCCAGCTCACAGTGGGGTTTGGGTTTGGCAGCAGATGGGTGGCAGCGGGGTTTGGAAGGGGAGCTGCAAACGGTTATCTTTAGAAGTACGCTGCTTTAACCATACACATATGCATAGCTGTCCGGCAAGAAGGAAGGCCGGCGCATGATAACGAGGGTTGGGGGGCAAAGCAGCCGGATGGGCGTTTGTCATCGATTTCCTGGCTTGCATCCTCAAGCCCACGGGCAGTTTCGTCTCAAACTCAGTATGCAAAAGTGCCAACTCAATCCGAAAACCCAGTATGGGGGGCAATGGCTTGCTTCCGACCATCGCCCCCAGCGGCACTCGGAAGGGTGGGGAGATGGAAGGACCCGTCGGCGGAGGGCAGCCTGTACGGCAGAAATGAGTAGGTCGCCGAATAGGTTGTCGCGGCCACTCTTCGGTATATGCCTAATTTCGCGAGAAGCATTCTTCCCCGGAAGTTTGTGTTTTTCCTTAGCCGTGCTGCCTCGTCCTAGGTCTATGGGCCCACCTCTCTTGCTGGGATCATATGATCATAGGGTCTTGGCGCTCGCAGGCGGGGCCGTGCTATGGATGGGTGGACGTGTCGAAAGGAATTGTACGACGTCCCGTTGCAACGTACTCTGGGCATTGGCGGCATGTGTGCTGCGCAGTGCTTTTGAGGGCCAAACTAAAAACGCGGCGGTGGTTGCCCGGGGCAGCCGGTGTTGGATGCATCCTGCAGTACGCAAGCGGCAGCTGCTTGGCGCTGTGGGTCCGACGACCACCTGGCCTGACGGGACTCAGTCAGGCGGGGAAACGGTACTTTGGGCCAAAACCAATGTCCGGCGGCCATCCTGACGCGGAGTAATCCCGCGGGGCAGCTGATAGCCCTCGCCGCAAACCTCACTGCATGCAGAGCTTGCCTGATCCTTTGCCGCCGCCAAATTCCGCTGTGCTCACCGCTGCGATTCGAGTTACCGATACTGCACAACTCGAATCAAAGCGGTGAGTTTCCAGCAGCAAGCAGTAGGACGCCCGGGCTTACGGCGCCCGTGCCCTCCCGTGTGGTACGCTTGCCCCCCAGGCTCGGAGCTGGTGAAGATGGCCATCGGCGAAATGATCCGAGGCGGCTGCGACGAGGTGGTGCTCGAGGCTGAGGTGGTCAACACGGGGGCGCTGAAGCTGTACCAGGGGCTGGGCTTTGTGCGAGACAAGCGGCTGCACAGGTAGGGAGGGGAGGGCGGCATCAAGACTCGGGTGCACAACAGGGAGGGGGCGAGAAGAAACGGTTAAGAAACAGAGGGCAGAAACTAACTGCCGACTCGGAGGGTATGAGAGGAAGCCCGTGGGTTCACACGGAAAGTAAAACCGACTGCGAAGGGGTTGGGGGTGAGAAGGGGTTGGGGGTTACTGCGAAGGGGTTGGGGGTTACATGCCATAGGAGACGGAGGCACAGAAATTACCGGTAGCTGGTGAATAGTTTCAGGACACGCAAGGGGGGCCCAGGGAGTTGATCTGGACCCGGGAGCACAACAGCCTGCAGCGGAAGTCCCGGTGGCCGGTGATATCATGACGCTTGGCCCCGGCGATCTTCCCTTTTCGGTTCCTTGTCGTACTATATGACGGCGCAGGTACTACCTCAACGGCGTCGACGCGTACCGCCTCAAGCTGTTGGTCCCGATGACGGAGGAGAAGCTGGCGGCGCTGGCGGCCGCGGCCAATGCGGCTGACCTGGAAGGGGGCCCGGTGCCAGCGGGCGGGTCGGTAGTGGAGCCGTAGCCCTCTCGGAGCGCCGAGGCTGCTGGCTGTAGCGGATGGTGGCGGGAGGGGTGGCTTCCTCTGGGGCCCGGTCTTGCGCTATATGTACGACTGATGCGGGCCGATAAGAGCTTTAGCCAGTGACCACGTGCCTGCGCAGCTGCTGCAAGAGGACGCGAGTGCTGCTGCATGTGGACACCTTTATGGAGACGCGAGCGTCGCCATTTCGGCTGCTTGCTTATTAGGGCGGAATAGGGCTTGGACAAAGCCACCATACACGCCCCCTTACGGTGCTCTGTTTGGGAGATGCTGCAAACATTGTTACAGATCGTAGATTTGCGTTGCGCGCACGAGCAGCCGCTCAGCTGGCGGCAGCTCCCTCGGCGACGGGGAACCAACAGGTGGCTGTGACAGGTCGCGTCAGCGTCGACGAGGTGCGCACCGGAAGGTTCCGGCGGGGGGGGCCGTATCGCCTTGTTGCAATCGCATCGCGGTCATCGTGCACAATAATGTGAGCAGATTTACCAACTGCAAATCCAAAATGTTGTAATGATGTCAACATCATGAACACCGACTGGATTGAGGAGCAACACTTGTATAAACAAACAGTGCAGCCAAATCGCCAGCAGTCGGCATCGGATGCCTTGCAGCGTGCCTAGCTTGCAGTCAATGCGAGCGCCGGGGATTAGGTCGCGAAAAGGGTAAAAAAAAAGAGGCGGGATGCTCGGCATAATCCTTTGAACCCACAGGAATGCCCGATATGATAAGGCCCCTTCCAGCAAAAGCAGCCAGCAGTCCCGACCTATTCTGCTCCATCGCTCCTTCGACGATACCTCAGAAAATAACATGCGCGCGGTATGCTGCCGTTGGTTCCCGGGCTGTGGGAAGTCCGTCAGCCGCGATCCGATCCGCCGCAGCAAGCATGTCGCGTCGTTGATGGGCGGGCAACAACCTCGCGCCGCCGTGCACAGCACAGCGTACATAAGAACCCCCTCCTTCATGCAACCGTTCATTCATATGCAAGGACCTGAAACACAAATGCGTGCGAGCACCGTACATGAAGATACACTACTACTCAACAGTCCATGCGTAATCAACGTTATACATTAACGAATTGGCAGACAGCACCGCCCTTATACCGTTAGGCTGAGCAATATCGCAAGAGTAACAGGCTGACATCAGCAAAGCAGCCGATGTTACCAACCGGAACAGCTACAAAGAGAACGCCCGAGGACGCCATGGCCAACTCCAAACCACTTGTCGACCTACCTGCCCAGCGCTACGACGTCGTACCCGCCCCTACGGCACCAGCACCCAAACGGACTTTTGACGTCTTGTGCACGGCCACACGCAAAGCACCCAGTAGCGTCGTGCAACAAAATGTGCCGTACTAGCCGTAGCAATTGTTACGTACTGTTGACGAAATGTGCCGTACTGTTTGCGAAGCCGCCCTAGCGGCGACTCCGATCGCGCTGGCGCCCTGACCGCAAATGATGCTTGCGTACATCTGACCAGTGACCACCTGAACACCTGACACCCCCCCGGGAGGCACGGGCGCCTTACTGCAGCAGCCCTGTTCCAACATGTCCCAACCGTATGCCATCGCCACCATCTTCAGCTTTCCCAGCAGTACCAGCTACCAACAGTACCAGCTACTCCAATTCCCGGAACCCTACACAGACCGGAACACAGCCATCTGTAGCTTTCCCAGAAGCACGAGCGAGGAGCAAGCATGAAGAACGGAATACGCATTACCCGGTTACTCCGTACATTACCGTATGCTTCCTTTCTTCCACCACTTTATTTTATACCTTGCCTCCTTGGCTTTGTGACGCCTCCGCCAGCAGGGCAGGAGGGCGGGGAGCAATCGTGCAGATGAATTGTCCCACTCGCCCCGTCTCCCGGCCGCCAGTGCCAAGAAACAGTGGTAATAGGGACGGCAGGAGCAAAAGCTCGCATTATTACTTGTATGAGCCACGACCAGTCTTACGGCGGGATGGAGTTCCTGACGAGCTGCGCAGCAGGACGTCCTCCGTCGCGCCAGGGCTGATTCCGCGCCTCCGTGATCACATGATCGCGCAGACGCACAGGGGCTGCGCCCGCGTCATCTGCATCTCGTCGGGGACACCCTGGGCATGCAGCTGGAGCAGCTGCTCCTTCACCCACGTCATGGTCGGGCGCTGGGCCTGCAAGTCAGGGGGCGGTGGGGACCAGGCTCAGCAGCTGGACCGGGTGACCGGGCGCCGGTATCGCACGACGCAGCAAGCAAGGCGAGTGCGTTCAATGCGACGTTCATCACGGACCGGACATCAGAGGCCCTGACCAACTTCACACGGGGCTCACGTGACAGCTGCGAGAGGGCGAGGCGGCCCCCAGACAGGCGGGGACCAGGGAAGAACACTAGTCCGAGCTCGTACCGAGGAAATTGTACGACCGTGTACGACAGTGCGTGCCGCAAGCTCTAACCCCCCGCGCCCGCACATCACCATGATCACCATAGGGCCCTCCCTACCGGGTCCTGGTGCCAGCAGCACGCGACGAGCTGCCGAACCGACTCCGGCCAGCGCTCTGGCAGCGGCGGTCGGTAGCCCTGAGAGACCTTTTGCGCGTAGCTCTCGATCTCCTCCTCCGTGCCGGCATGGCTCACAGCGCAGATCTGTGGCAGGAATGGGAGGGAGGAAGAAACCAAGATGGACATGTCGAGTCAAGGTCGACATATCGCGTACTAGGCGCACACAGACGTAGCCAGGCCAGCCAGTTGCTGGCAATACGGGTGGCGGGTTGCACTGCAAGGCGACATGCTGCGAGGCGTCCTCCGAGACCCGTAGGTCCAAGCCCGCGTACCATTTGGTAACGGCTCAAGACCTTGCCGTACAAAGCGATGGACGAGCGGAGGTCGGGGCGGCAGCGCGAATGGTTGGCGTTCGCGCAGCCATTGCAAAGGTACCGGGGAAGGCAGGGGGGCCGGGAGGACGTGAGCTTAGGCCAGGGGAAGCAGCAGCAGGTGTTCACCCCTGTCGGCAGGGGGGTCTTGTCAAGGGTTACTTGCGGACCGCGCCGCCTGGGCTCTCGTGCCACCTGGAGCTGGTGCGGGCGCCAACAGCCGCGGCGCGCAGTCACATCGGCGCACCTTGTGCCCCAGCAGCCAAAGGGTCTCCAGCTCTCCACGCAAGTAACACAACGTGCCCACCTCCGCCATACCCGCCCATCCAAACGAGTGTGCCAAACGCTTCGTAGAGAGCCTTACTTCTGAGTGCCGACCTACCGGTATAGGTTTCCTCCCAAAACCCGCCCGTTACCAAGCTTTCTTCCTTCCTCGCCAGCCGCCCACCTCAAACAGTATCACTCCGTAGCTAAACACGTCCACCTTCTCGCTGTACCCCTCCTTCCGGTACATCTCAGGAGCCCTGCACGTACGCGCAGTACAAAAGGACGCCAACAACGCATCAAACGGGATTGCCTGGCTGGTTAGGATTGAAGCCACCACGTGCGAGTCATCTCCGTTGCACGCCCGCCAATGCGCTGGCGGCCGTGGCAGCGTCCACAGCAGCCCCTGGACCAGCAGCAGCAGCAGCATCTGCGGCTTACATGTACATGTAGCTCCCGGTGCGCCCCGACAGCTGCTGCGGCGGCAGGTGGCGGGGAGCCATCGCTACCTGGGCCAACCTGAACGACTGGTCCCACAGCTCCTGCACGGTCTGGGCCCTGCGAAACAGCGCCGCGGAGGAAAGGAGAGGAAATGAGAGGGGGGTCAGACATCGCGGCAGGTGGACCACGCTCCCGGCAGGAAGGGTCGACATGCCCCGCCCGGGTCCGTACGCGCGCTTACTTGGATTCGACCGTCTGCAGACGACAACGGAATGCAAACGTGCGTTGGTTCATGTCCACGGGGGTTGCGCGCTGCGTCCCTGCATCCCGCCTGTGGCACCTCCCTGGTCCTTGCCGCCCTCACATGCAGCGCCCCGGCCTTGCAGGGGCTGCCGCCCCTTACACCTCGACACGCGGTGCCGCGCCGCCGCCTCACCTTGCGCGGAAGGACAGCAGCTGCTGGAAGCCGTACCGCGAGACGGATTGCTGCAGGTGCGCCTCGTCGGAGGCCGCCAGCCGGGAGTGCAGCCCGCGGTCCCGTGGCCGCACCAGCGCAACCAGGCCTGCGCCGATGGCCACAGTCGGTAGGAGCAACGGTCGCAGTCGTTAGGAGCAACGGTCAGGGTCGTTAGGAGCAACGGTCAGGGTCGTTCCAGCATTCCCTTGCTGGCTGCATGCATCCGGGTGGGCAGCCGCCCGCAATACTACGTTTCACCTGATAGGCATGCAGGGGCACCGCCACAGCGCATCAAGGCTCCAATTACTCGCAACACGTCGGCTTGTGGGCGGCACTGACGACAGGTATGGGGCCTTGCGGTGCTAATGCCCGGCGGCGCCCGGAGCCGGCACCCACCGAAGTCGGCAATCTTGGCCTCAGCCGTCTGCGGGTTGCTGTCCTTGAGCAGGATGTTCTCCAGCTTCAGGTCCCGGTGGATGACGACGGGGCTCGCGCCGTGCAGGTACTCCAGGCCTGAGCCACAACGCCGCGTCGCGTGCGCGTGTCGTACACATGTGGTTCCTTCCGGTGGTTACGTAAGTACAGCACGACACAGCAGCAGCGCACCGAGCAACACGTCCCCGGTCAAGCACGGCACCCGGTGGCCCCCGGGCCCTTTCGCCCCGGTAGCAGGCGCAAGGAGGTGACCATGTCCATTCCCCCCGGTAGCGGCCAAACCAGCCAGCCGCCTCTTCACAGCCCCGTGGCTCAGGTGGGGGCCTCAGGTGGGAGCCTCAGGTGGGAGCCTCAGGTGGGAAAGTAGAGTCCCGGCAGGTGAGTGGGACACGGCTATCAGGTAATATTGCGCCGCCATACTTCGCTGGGGATACATGCACGTATGCCGGCGCAATATTCGTCGCCGTCTGACTTATATCATGACACACAGACGTGATGGGCGCATCGAGGACGCTGCGGACCAGCTCCTGCAGCTCGGTGGACGCGCCCTTCGCGTCATCCAGGGCGTCCAAAATCGTCGGCCGTTGGGTATTCAGGCCCCCGTAGACCATCTGCTTCACCACTTTCCTCCGCCGTACCATAGTTCGCACGACGTGCATTAGCAGGCGCGGCAGCCGCAAGCGGGTGACATAAGTTCGACTGGCAGCAGCAGCAGCAGCAGCAGCAGCGGCCGCAAGACGACGGGTGGGTGGTGCGGACGGTGGTGCCGGGGCCAACTGTGGAGTTTCCGAACCCTCATGCCCGAACCACCAAGCAGAACCCGTGCTCACCTTCGGCTATGTGGGTGGCCCACCGGAATGCGTCCGGGTACGAGTAGAGCTGTCGCGTCACGTCGACCATCTGACGCGACACCACCTTCTTTAAGGTGCCGCCCTCCATGAACTCTGCGCGGCATGGGCAGGAGTCCGGGCTGTCAGTCCGTCGCTCAGCCAAAGTCCATCAGTTGTTGCTCAGCCAAAGTCCATCCATTGTTGCTCATTCAAAGTCTATCAGCGTCCTTTGGCGTCACTACAGCGGCAACATCAGCGCAAATAGGTGTGGCAGCGCTCAGCAAACCCCAGTGGCACAACAGTGGCATCAGCAAGGGTGTCAGTAAGTCGCCAGCAGCGAAGCATGGTGAGGTTGACTTGTCCGCTTCCCAGCCCCTCGCTCTTCAGGTCACGCAAGGCTGCTGTCTGCCACGCTTTGCGACGTACCTTGTACCAGGAACATGGTCTTGCGCTTGCTGTCCTCGCTGCTGGTGTCGGTGCTGCCCATTCCGATGTACTCGACGACTCGCCTGCATGACGTACGGCCATTTAGAGTCCGCCTTCGGATTTGAACGGCGGTATCGAGGACAAGCCGCACGTTACGTCCCAAATCGCGACTTCCATGAGTAAAGCACGCGATCCTCCACCCCGCCGTCCAGGTTCTGTTGACTAGTGGCGCCCTGCACCCCCTCCTCCTTGCCACTGTCATCAACTTCCTCGTCGCATCCTTCGCCAGAACATCGCATGAGGACCGCAACCCGACGAGAGGAGCGTGGCGACCACTGCCCCGCACGCATCCCTCCTAGGCAGACATAACCACAGTCACCTCCGGAATTGCGACTGGCAGAAGACTTAAGAGGTAAGTAATGCGTACTTGCAAAGCCGACAACGTCTGTAGTCCATGACCGAGTTTGCGGTAACAGAAAGCCAACGTAAGCAGGTACGTGCCCAGAACCTGGCCAGCCGCAAATGCCTGCCGGTATACTGTACTTCACACGAATTGCATTGCGGACACACGCACCCAGGCAGCGTTGCCGCCCAGCCTCTAATCATGCCCCGACGGCAAATCCCATCCTACCACCGTACGGCTACGGCCACCAGCTGTTACCCCCGAACGAAATCCGAGCGCACCTGTTCGCCAGCTTGCGTAGCAGCGCGACCTCATTGATGAACGCCTGTAGGTCACCTTCGTGGTTGATGATCTCCGGCTTGAGCCGCTTCACAGCCACCCGGCGAGGCAGGCAGGTACCAGCCCCGCCAGTGCCGTCGGACTCGGGCTTGTACTGCGCCTCCTCCACCACTGCGAAGGCACCCTCTCCCAGCTTGCGGACGGGCGTCAGGTCGCACGGCCGCACCACCACGCCGCCCATGTCGCGTAGCGTGGAGAAGCCGCTGGCCGCCTTCAGCGACAGCTTGATGGCCGTTCCCACTTCCCTCAGGTTCCTCAAACTGCGGGCGGGACCACGGGGCTCGGAGTTCAGGAATGCATGCACGGGTCGTACGTGGCAGTCTCTTTGTCTGTCTGGCTTCATGCTCGCTTAGGGCGGCGCTGGCCACGGGTAGAGACACGAATGAACAGTTTGTGGCCGGCACCGCTCCTGACGTTGCACAGACTTCAGCCATAAGTTAAGGGTTTGAAGATGTAGACACAGATGCTTGCCCTATAGAGCTTTTGCCGCGAATTACACGAGTGGATAGACTTGCTCCTTCTGTGTCCGTCTGGGCGGGACCCTGGCAACCGTCGTCTATCCGCTGTGACCTACCTGTTTCGAGAGGAACGACTACTTGAGACCTCTACGTTGCTTTCATTGCTTATAAAGCCACCCGGGCTTGGCTCTGCAATGCTATGAGACACGGCGCCTTGCTCGTCAATCGGCGGTGTCGACGTTAATGGAGGCAGGGCGTCCTTGCGAAAGCCCGGTCTTGACGTGCAGGCCACTGAAGTGGTAGAAGGTACCGACAAGGGTTCCATGGCTACCATGGCCCAGACGTCGGGCAAAGAAGCCAGGTACCGGTCTAGCGGTCGTCAGTGTCCTTGGTAGATGTGAGACACGTTTGCCAGGTTTGCTGCGAAGACAGACTAAACTCTAATTTAACAAAAGCATAAATGGACACGCGATTGGACAGGAAAATTTAACGTGCGCTGTCTGTTGACAGCGTTTCGGCCCTTCGCAGGCCCTAATTGCTCAAGCTGAACTGCACCGCAATCAATTACAGTATTGTATGTCTGCCATATGAAGGTGCGGCAATTAGGCGTTCAAGGCCCAGGGTGTCGTGAATGTCCACATGGACACTGCAGGAAGATCACGTGGAGCCCTTCACATGAGATTGCCAAAAATCCACTTCCATTGCACTACTATTGCTTTCACGCGCTTGGATTTCACGGTCCATGAGTTCATCTCCTTCTGGCTGTTTGGGGCTTTACGAGCTCAAGCGTATTGGGATACGCTTACCATATGCCAACTTGATAGCTCTTATTACTGGGAGAAGAGAAACTGCATCGACAACACCAATGCGCTCCAGGCGCTTCGGCCATAATGACACGCGTAACCCCTCGAATCCCGTTTAGGACATTGCACACTATGCTGTCCAGGGGATAATGTTGCCGGCTTTCCCGCAAGGGGGCAAACCTGCGCGCCGCGCCTCAGCGAATGGGTATACTTTGCTGTAGGACAGGGCGGGAGCTCCGATGCTCGTGGGATGCTCGCTGGCGGACAGGAGCGCACAAGCAATTTCCGGTTGCCACGGCATCATGCTGGTTGTTGTAACGGTTACAGTGGGTTCATGCTGGTGTGTGAATATCGTAATAACCGGACCAAAACTATAATCTTGGTAGCAACATCTACCCACCACATACCGCACTATTAGGTGCAAATTCCCCCTGGGGTGCTGGCTGCTGCTCTGTATGCCTACGGCCTGTCAACTTGGTGTTCTGGTGGTTTGCCTTTGTTTCGGTGCATGTCGGTATTTGTTTCCTCCGTCTTGTTCAGTGTCAGGCGATGCGCCCGCTGGTTCTACCTATTGGTCTGGAACCCACTGTAATCGTTACAACAACCAATTGATGCTCCCCCTCCCACAGTCTCACTACATACAACAAGTACTACAACGTGCGCCATGAGCACTCACAGGCAGCAACCATCACGGCACCCGGCTGGCACCCAGTCAGGCGGGCCTTCATGCAGGTGTGAGGCAGACATGCCCCTGCAGGCCCCTGAGGGCGGCCTGCACGGCCGTCCTGCGGTCACTAAAGGGTTTCGGTGCGCCGCAAGGGGCCGGACCTACCCCGCCTGCCCACGGGCGACAGGTGCACAAGGCCTTGGTCGTCCCGGTGGGGTCCCCATCAACTCATGGGGCGTCCAGCTTGGTGGCCCGCGGCAGCTATGCACACGGCCCTTCAGCTGGTCCAGGAGGACCCAGCAGCAGATGTCAATACCTGGGTAGACTTCTCAATGGCACACTCTAACACCCTAACAAGCCGCGCAACTGGCGAATGCTCCGGTGTAGCACATGGCACTTGTTAACACAGTTGGGATATCAACACGTGTCTTTTTCAGTGTCAGGCGATGCGCCCGATGGCTCTACCTTTTCAGGTCTGGAGCCCACTGTAACGATTACAACAACGTGCCGTGCTTTGTAGGCTTCCCGCTTTATTCTCGCAAATGATTTTCAGTACGACACCGGCCAGCAAGGAGAGCCCTTTGAAAAGTCCATTGCCACTGAAATGCAGCAGACCGGGGGCCAAGGCGCGACGTTTTGTCGGCGAGGCGAATTCGACAGCGCGCCAGCAGGAAGTAGGAACGTAGACAGTTGGGCTGTGGAAGGCGGCGGACCCCTTGTCCCTTGGTGTAGCGGCCCCCCATCCCTTGGTGTGCCGCCCCTTATCCCTTGGCGCAGCGGTCCCCTATCCCGATTCGGACCGCTCCTGTATCGGATCGCTCCAGTATCCAATGTCAGAGCATACAGGTGTGGGCCGACGCCATGCCCGGCACGCCGGTCGTTCAGGGGAAACATGGGGACACGCCATGCTTGCAGAAGTCAAGCTGGAACCGGCCGAAACTGTTGCTGTGAACACCTTGCAGTTCCTTGCTCTTGTCGTAATTCCGACCTCTCAGATTGCATATGATTCAGGTGCAACTCTTCGCGTACGTAGTAAGAAGTGCGTGCGACGCCTATGCATGCTTTCTTGTAGCAGCACCTGCCTACTGGCCCCCAGCAGCACCGTCCCCAAAGTACTCATACCCTGCACGTCCCCAGAGTGCCGCACCGGGTCCGGGGGTACCGGCACCGCCTCCCACATGCTGTTGACGCAATGTGCCTGCTCTATACGCTATTACCCGGTCATACCCTTCCACTCCACCAGAGCAAGCGGCACGATCGTCAGGCAAACCGTCCCTCTCCAGCCTTTCGTTTATCCCTCACCGTGATATCGTGATTGACATCATCCTCTAAGACGTAGCTGTAGCTTATCATACCGGTACTCGCGTCTAAATTCCTTGCGGGGCGCACGCATAAAGGCAGTGGAAAGCACAGTCGAGTGCAGTGTGCCACTGCGAGTGCGGCGTGCGGCGTTTGGTCGGCCGGTGATGACATTCCGTGCGCAGCAGCAACGAGCAAACACCATCACGCCAACATCTGAACACGTAAACAATGGCAGTTAGGCTCCAGGGCGCGAAAGGTTATCAGCGAACGTCGCCAACGTGCTCATCATGCTGACGCGGTATAGCCCTTGTCGACAACGTCTGACGGTCGGTTTTTGGGTTCGACACAAGCATTTTTTGCCCACAGCGAATGCGCCCTAACCTTTGGCTTTGTACAAGTGAGCATAATGGTGTAACGGACTTGACAATGACCTGAAAACGGCCAGTTTACCGTTGGATTACTAGCGTCCGCTGGGTGGCCGCTCCCCGTGGTCAGGGCGTACGATACGGCAGGGAGGATAGTGGATAGTATACTGTAGCGAGGTAGCACTAACCCTCTCAGACACTCCATTTTGAAACTAAGGTAAATTTAATGCACGCGTTGCAATGCGTGCACTTGTTAGTAATGTCTAATGACTTGGCATGAGGACAACGGCCGTGGTCCGGCCGTCTGAGCCGGAAACTAATGTCCGAGCAGGAAACTAGCGTACAGTATCATAAAATACAGTTTTCTTACGTTATGTCCTAAATGCAATACGGTGTCACATGTTGAAAAGCTGGCACTCGCGTGCCGTAGCCCGTTCAACGGGCAACGACATCACTGAGGGATATATGGCTTTCAAGGGGGCACACTTATGACCGTCTTACAAACTCATTAATGATAAGGACGGTTAGCCAACATATTGGGACTGGTTAAATTTAATCCGAGCGGGCAGTCATGAGCAGTCACCTGCCGTCATGAGGCGCAACCGACGGTCATACATGACACGCCAACTTCGATCCCGGTGGTTCCGTCCGTGTTCGTAAGTTGAGACTCCATTACGTTACAGTGATGCATGTCTGTTAAACTGTGCGCTCGTTGGTCAGCGACTGCACGCATAACCGACATTAGACCCAACTACACAACAGCAGTGTTTATTGTGGAGGGACCTGTCTCCCCTACCGAAACAGTCGCTGTTAATGTCGCGGTTACGGCATTCTGACGGCGGTACTGTGTGTAGGTCTGCTCCAGGGAGCGAGATAACCTGAGTTAATCGCGAGTGGGCCGGCTGGTCGCCTTGCTACTTTCGTTCGCCAGGTATGCTCCGGATATAGTCGTACAGTACCTCAACCTTCCGTGCGGTTGCGAGGGTTTGCGGCTGAGGAGCCCTTTTACCCTGTTGAGCCCGGACACGTGTAATAATTTACCAAGCAACGACGAAATGTGTCGCACCGACGAAATGTGTCGCACCCGTCGTCGGGCACATGTCGTACATCGTGAGGAGACCGGCACAAGCACACAATGCACTACGAACAGACGTGGCCCGTCGCCCCGCGGCCAACAACCATATGAAGCCCCAGGGAACGCGCGGTGTCACTACCAGACTCACTGCCCACATTCCCACCCCACCCAAGGCAGCTTCCGTTAACCGCTTCCGCTTCGCGTGATGACAAGGACCTCGCACTTCACGGCGTTAGCGGCCATCCCAGTTGCTTTGCAGCAGCCATCAAGCAGATCAAGGAGGCACCGTGCTCGGACGTAGCCGGTGGCTACATTTTCATCTTACATGGGGCTGTGCTGCCGATCCTCGGAGCTCCCACGGCCCCTCGCCTTGCCGGCCCTCCGTGTCCCAATAACCCCTCGCTGACAAGATCCCCGCCCCCCCGGCGGGCCCCACGAGCCCATCAGACCAGGCCAACGTCACCTACTCGCGGCTGGCCGGCCAGGGCTGCCCCCCCTGTGACCCACGGGTCCAGGCAGGTTACGCCAGCGTCCCGCTCTTTCGCCACCGTGGAGCTCCTGGCGCAGCAGCAGCGCCGACTGCTCAGCGGGTGGGGGGCCGGGTGGCGCACGCTGTTGGCTGATCCTGCTGCAGGTCCAGAATAATTGACTACGCTGAAGATGAAACACTTGTGCTACCGCCGTTGCAGTGACCTGTGCCGAAGGGAACTGATTGGAAAATGACATTGCCGCTCTACCGGCAAGCCTCCACCCAGATAGAGCTGCTCAATCCTGGTAATACTCGTTAATAGGGGCTGAGAGGGCGCTCGGCCCCGCATAGATGTACCTATCTGTCGCGCAAAATTTAAACAGTAACTTTACCGGAAGCCTCAGGCTGTCAGGAACGGTACATCTCAAGTGGCTCTAACCGACGAATAAACAGGTGTGAATCAAACAAGTATGTGCACTTCAATGTTCATGTTCAGCACATGCAAGCGCACGAACGCAGCCGAACCTTTGCTTGCGTTACCGGTACAGGATGCACTACCTGGCACTCGTGACATCATGCATCTTGTCCTGTGGAATTGATCATCAGCAGCTATGCAGCAAATTGGCTGTCAATACTTCAATTCGTAACAGTTAGTCGCGCGGAAAGCCTCCACCTGGCTACAGTATAGCTTCTTTCGTTGTTCGGTCACGAACTCATATAGCGCTCAGAAGCGTTGCATACAACCCTGGTGCGTTCATCACGACCAGGTCCAGGCGTGTGACCTTCCAGTGCAGTGCAAGCAGTAGTGTCAGTTATCGTACGGCGGGCGGACTGCCCAGCTCCAGCTCCCTTGAAGCTGTTGAAATCAGCTGCGTCCATACTGGATTGTGAAACACATGTTTCATGTGCATTAATAGTAATGATAGCCAGCGACCAATTTGGAGTCGACCTTACGAAGGCGAAACGGTGCACGTCAGCCCTTAGCCATCCATCTGCCTATTACACATCCAATAATGCCAGGATTTCCTTTCAATTGCGTCATACACGTTACCTTGCTTCAGAGCGCTGGATGTAAGCTCTGTTCTGGCGACATTCGTTCGAAGGACAGCCACCGGTATCTCAGGATTGGGGTATGCATTTCAGCACAGCTTTGCAAGAACACCTTTGTGACTGCTCCAAAGCCACATGTTCATACAGCTGCAATCCTCATAGTTGCAGCTGTATCCGACGTGCCCCGATGGCGAATGTCCATTTGACGGCGTGTTCTGCATTCGTTTGCCGCAATCAACAGCGCAACCATCCCAGAACGATATCTGGTTACGAGTTCATTGCAGAACTATTGGGGGCCTTCCTTGAGGTTTCTCAGTTATGCCATCCAGCCATGCTTCGTGCCTTGGGAAAGGTTCTGACAGTACAACTCCCGTTCTCTGGAACCGCAGGTAAATCACGTTACTGCACACCCAGGATGCTGCTGAGGAAACGGGCCGGCGCCATTTCCACAGTTACAACCGACGACCATGACAACAACTGGCTTCATGCACTTTGCGTACTACGGGTGCCAAGTCGTGTCTTCACCCCTTGCCCCCGCTGCCACCTGCCTTCCGTAGGACAAAATACGTGGATTACCGTGCGGCGGCGGCGCAGCGGCACCGCGGCTGAGGCGCTGCTTGGGCGGCCGTATGACAACAGGACCTCTGCGGTGTCGCCAGCCGTTTTTGGTTTTATGCATGGCAACTGGGCGATCGCCTCACCGCATTTTTTTCCTTGATTACTACGGGTGCCAAGTCGTGTTTTCGCCCCTTGCCCCCGCTGCCACCTGCCTTCCGTAGGACAACATACGTGGATAGGCGTGGATTACTTGCGGCGGCGGCGCAGCGGCACTGCTTGGGCGGCCGTATGACAACGGACGTCACTGCAGCCGCTGTCCAATCTCCGCACGCGCTCTTACGAAAGGGAATGGCCATTAGCTTTGGTCAGGTAAGCTTCACTCACATGCCCGGGCTTTCAGGCTGTCTCTGCACCATGCAAGCGTTCCACTGTACGATTCTTTGCTCCTGCAGGTCGCTGTGTTGCCAGCCTACCATGGTCCCAGTCACGGCGCAGCAGAGCGCGAGGTCCGACTGTCGAGTTGCAGTTTTCTAGCCCGGCCACGTGGGGAGGCCCTGCGTGACATTACCGGGGCCTCATCACTGAACGCAGCGGGCTCACGCATTACGCTTGTGGTGTGGAGAGGACCGAGTGACCCGCCGACACCGCAGGAAGATATACGGTATGGGACAAGTGCCGCCTGTCCCATACTGCTACATGCATTCCTTGCTGACGAGCTGGAGTGCCGGCGGGCAAATTGATATCCCTCTCCAGCCTGTGGCTTTCTGCGGAGGTACGCGCCTGCCAGGTATGCAGCCCAATGTCGCATTTGCCAAGTAGCCAGGAAATGTCACTATGTTGCGTAATGGAGGGTGCTCATAGGGTTTTGGGTTTGGTTATTGCTGCAATGCAGGTCCAATCGATAGTGGCTACTCTTCCGCCAAGTGCACGGTCATGGATGAATTGCGACACGGAATTGTTATCTCCACGCCTAAATCTTGCGCCAGCGGGGCCGCAGTGCATCCCAGGCGGTGAGCAGCGTGGGATGGCGTGGGTTAGTCGGGCCCAACCGTCAACAAACAGCTTTGCTATTCATCAGGGCATAACCTCAGATGATGATCACCATCACCTGCTAGTTCTTCGCAGCCTTACGCTTCCATGATGCGTCATCATGTAAGGGGTGCATTCTTGCATGATCTGGACGACAGCGACCCACGGGAAAATTACGATCTAAGCGAGGCTTCCCAGTAAAGGGACAAACGCTTATGGTCAATTACGCCAGCGACCCACGGGTGGGCGATTAGTGGCAGCGCTCAGTGCGATGCTGTATGACGCAAAGAAACATTCATCTTATGAACGGCGTGGCGGCGCTCATTTACATTTGGCTACCTCCCCGTTATCCAGCAGTGGGGGTAATTGCCAGGGCTGACAGGCACGTGCAGAGGAGTTACCGAGCTTAGGCGGCGTGATACCCCCCTGGTCGACATCCGCCGCCACCTGCGAACACCACCCATCACCCCGACGGCACCCCTCCCCACCACCGGCCAACCCCCACTCGCCTCGACCGACCCCTCCGGTCACTGGCGTCAACGGCTCCACTCTCCCTGACCGCCCCTCCTTCCCAGGCGGGGCCCACGTCGCGTCGTGCCAGACAGCAGCCCCGGACCTCCCTTGCAGCCCTGCTGGCGCCACGCAGCCGCAGCAGCTCACCGGGTCACCAGCTCGCTTGTACTGACCCCAGGATCTGCCACCATGACTGTCGCGACATCTGCTACTGCGATGAACCTAATCGCTGCTGCCGTTCGGCTGCCAGCCACGCCAGCGCCTCGTTCCGATCCACCCCCGGCCGCCGGCCCGCCGCCTGCACTGCCACATCCCAATCCACCGGGCAGCCCGCTTCTACCAGCCAGCGCAGCACAGGAAGCTCCAGGCCCAGTCCGTCAAGGACTGCCAGGAGAGGCCCAGCCGCCGCAAGCAGCGCAGCATGGCCAGGTCGCTGTTGCCAGCAGCGGCACTGTACGGCTGACCGTTGTCCTGAGAAGAGAGAAGGAATGTTGCGTTGAGGGATTACCATGACGAGATGAGACGTGGGCGGCTGCGGGTAGAAACCACCGGATGCGCTCC
This sequence comes from Yamagishiella unicocca, assembly GCA_003116995.1. NCBI lineage: Eukaryota > Viridiplantae > Chlorophyta > Chlorophyceae > Chlamydomonadales > Volvocaceae > Yamagishiella > Yamagishiella unicocca. Next base: position 292,075 of record BDSL01000113.1, on the reverse strand, counting down.
CCCAGAGGTTTCCTTCGGACAGCAACACCGAACCCTAAAACCCTAACCAGCATCCCGTCTATCCCACCCGCACCCTTCAGTCGCTTCAGACCGCCAACCTCCTTATGCGATACCCCCCAGTACGTGGAACCCTTAGCGCTCTTCTTTTAATATCGTTGGGCCTGGTTCGGACGTCAATGGTTTCGGTAGCTCTCCATGTCCCTCTGCGACCTCCCTGCTCGGCCCTGCGCCCCCCTGGTCCCCCACGCACAGCAGCACCCCCCTGGTCCCCTACGCACAGCAGCACCCCCCTGGTCCCCCACGCACAGCAGCAACCCCCTGGTCCCCCACGCACAGCAGCAACCCCCTGGCTGACGCCCCCCTCCCGAACCGAACCCACCATATGACTAAGCGGCGGCACCCGCCCGGCCGCCCACCCTCGACCTAGGTACAAAAGGCTCCGGCAGCGCCCGCCCGCCGTCGCCGTCCGTAAAATGCATGGCCCATAACCGACATAACATGCAACGACGGATGACCTTGCGGATCACACTATGGGTGGTGCGGCCTGGACGCATCAGTCGCGGCCGCGGCGTCGTCGCCTCCTCGGGTCCGCCGCCGTCTCCACTGCCTCCCTGCACCTGCACGTAGACCACTTCCGCAACCACAGCTGCCTCCACGGGACCCACCACCAGCATCGAAGCCGACGCGGCAACCACCGGGTAGTGGTGGTGGTGGTGGCAGCGGTGCTGATGGCGATGGTGACACACAATGGCTGCTGCCCGCCACCCGCCTGCGCTCCTGCAGGAAGGCCTGGCTGGTTGGACCAGCGGCGGCAGCGAGCCGAGCCGCTGCTTCCGGTCGCCTGCGTCCGGCGCACGATGGGAGGTGCGGGTGAGGTTGGGCGAGTGGAGGACAGGGTGAGGTTGGGCGAGCGGAGGACAGGGTGAGGTGGGGCGCTGTCATTTGTAGTGTTGTCCTGTGGGTAGCTGTGCGGTGCCACCAACACACCACACGGCCAAATAAGCCCCCGAAGCCAGGCCTGCGCCCTCCGGACCCGGGCCCGGCGGGCCCCATCCGGCCGCGTTGCGCAGGGGCAACTCTTTTCTGCTGGGACCCCCGGAGCGACCCCTACAAGCTTTAGGGGATTCCTGCCACACTCACGAAACTTCTAGGTCCTGTCCGTCTTGCCAAACGCCGCAGACCACGCGCTGAGCCCCACATCAAGCGCTGCCGCACCGCCATCGCCGCGTTGCGGGTGCTCCTCGAGCAGCCAGTAGGCAAGCTGCACTCGAATGCGTCTTCCCCCCAATGTCCCACGGCGCGCACCGCCAGCACAGCGCCAGCGGCCCTAACCCCTGCTGACCGCCCCGTCCTCACCCTTCCCGCCCTGCCCTCACCGCCCTTCCAGCTCTCGGAGGCCGCTCCTGGTCGCCGCCCTCACCCAGCACCAGCACCAGCGCGCACCCTTGCCCGGGGATGTCCTTCTGCCGGCTCCTCTCGCTGCCGGCGACTTCGCCGGCAGAGGCCTGGTCCTGGAGGTTCGCGTGCCGGCTCCAGGGAGGGCGATCCCGGCTCGGGCAGGCCCGTGTACAAGTGGCCGGCACCGCCTCACGCAGCGCCCCCTGGCCCTGCTCCTTGTCGTACCTGTAGCGACGGCAGGAGTGGGCACCGGCGCAAAGAAGGGCAGCTCAAGTAGGGCGGCCGGCAGCAGAACTCGAAGGCTTCTCAGGAGAAGGCAGTCACGAAGGGTGGTCTGGACGGCTGGGAGGAGCCTTCGCCAGGTGGAGCACGGGTCTCACAATTGGCACATGCAAGCAAGCGCCCCCGGCCCCCACCCCACCCGCTGTAACCCTCACTCGCGTGTGGCCAGTCCGGCCGCCGCCTCCGCCGCGGCGTCCGCGATGTACCTGGTCAGCGGCTCCGTGGTGTGGCCGATGCCCAGGGAGGTGATCTGGCGGGTGGGCGTGACGTCGCGGGAGCGACTGCCATGACTACCAGACTCCTCAACGTGGGAACAACGCAATGCGCCTCGTCCAGCACCGCCAGGTCCGAGCCGGTGCGGCCGCGGCGCTGCGGCTGCTCCTGCGCTGCGCGGCTGCCTGAGTGCAGGGGTAGGGGATGAGTGGGATCCGGGGAGCAAAGGGTGCAGGGCACGGAGACACGCAGCGCGCTTGCACCGTGCAGCGATGCAGCGCGTTCGGCTGGCGCAATGGGGGGCGTTGCGGTCGTGCGATGTGGGTGTCTTTGGTGCACCGCGCCCCATGGAGTCCCCGGAGGGCCCCACGACCCTTCAGTCCAGCCGCAACAATACCCGGTCTGTGTACTTCGCAAGCGAATGCGAATGCGGGGCCAGCACCCGCTCCCTGGAGCCAACCCTACCTCCCCCCCCCTTGTCAACTCATACCCCGCCGCCGTCCTGCCGGGGCGGGACCAGCCCCACACAGCACTCCTGCCCCGCAACCCCGCCAAGCGCCGGGCACACCACATAGCCTGCCCTGTGGGTTCATTCATACAGGTTCATTCGCACCTCGGGAAACAGGCAGCTGGCGTGCAGCTTGCTGAAGTCCTAGCTTCGGTTTACGTGCAAGGCGCCTGGGGAAAGGGAGAGACAGCACGTCGTTTGCAGCGCGGAGTTAGTGGGCGGTGGCCACCGTCAACGAGGTTTCCAAGCTTGAAACACACGCCCGGAGCACAACGTGCAATCCCGTGTGGAATCATGATGACGTCCAGCGTAGCAAGTGCTCTTCTCGGCAGCGGCCCGTCCTCCTACCCATATCTTTGAGTGCCGCCTAGGCACCCTGTTCCCTTAGCCGGTCTCCCCATGCTAAGCTTGTCCCTGCTTCCTCACATCAGCCCCCACCCTCCCCTCTTTGCACGCCGGACCACGGATTTCCTCTCGACATCCCCCCACATCCTATTGTAGTCCGCTCGTGGAAGCACCGTTTGACCGAACGCAGACGTCAGCAACCACGAGTGGGGCCTTGATTACCTTTGGGACCAGCAGAACCTCATCGCTGGCGTTGGTTGGCATCAACATCGCGCTGAGAGCCAGGCTCTTGCTCAATTTGCTGGTACTCGGTTGCCTTTCCCGCCATCCTACCGTCCATCGGCAGCAGACCGGCAACTTATTGCTGTAGCCTCCAGCATACCATTTAGTGGTGCTGTCCTTCCCAAATCTTGCTCCAAGATGCAGGCAGCGACATATAACAGCTGGATACCGGTATGCAATAAGTTTGTGTTCCTGCGCTGCCTGCTTCTTCCAGAAGCTGAGTTAGGGCGGGCGAGCGTCACATTTTACAATTCATTTGGTTGTGATACTCGAGCTTTAGCCTCAACTAGGGCTATCCCCTATCTCGCTATCTGCAGTACGGTAAACCTTCCGGCGCCATGCGGCTCCTCTTCGCAGACCTTTGACAATATTAAGCTTTATGGTTACTTGATTAGACCATTAATTCCCCCTGACTCGCGTAACGCATCCTGCTGCTGGCGTTGTCCACTAAGTCCATGGCCCACGGCCCTAACGAACAGACTAACATAACATCATGGTGAGCTTTCGTGGTTGATATCGATTCTAGACAGTTGAATAAGCCGAACAGCTTTTCGGGGCCACAGGCAACACTTGCGGGACAGCGGCTGGTTGCTCCTTTGCTGTCAGTGCAACCTACGTTGCTTTTCCGCTGCGAATGCGGAGATTCATACAGTCGACTCTGCTGCCAGAGCATCCTGTGTGCCATTCACTTGCTTCTTCGGCTGCTCCCGCACCCCTCGTTCCGCCCCACCCCGCTGTCTACCTGCTTCAGCGCCTCCAATGGGTCATTTATCTTGCAGCACTCGGCGCTGGCGACTGCCGCCGTCATGAGACGCGGCCAGTGGTGGGGTGGCACCTGACACTGGCGGAACACGCAGGGGCCAGCGGCGGTGACGGGCGCTCACGGTAGGAAAGGGGGGGGGGATTGTATGCGTACCGTGTTCGTGATCTCCGTTTAGTAGGGTGTGTTGGGCATTGCGGGCCGTGCTACTACTGGTGGAGTAATGGCGCTGGAGGGGAACGCAGCCAGGGTAGGAGGGCATAGGAGAGGAAGGGGGGAATAACGGTTTTAGGTGGGGAGTGGACAAACCGAGCGGGGGGGCCGGATCAGAAGGTAAAACCGCCGTGCCCCGAACTTATTCGTTCCTGCTCTGGCTACGTTTGCAGGAGGTCTCGCATGCGCCTCGAGGACTTGTAGGTGGGGTGGGGAGGTAAATCTGGCAAGCATTTGGAGCTTTCGTGAACACAGGGAAGAGAGCGCAATGTATTTGGAGCAGGGCACCAGGTACGTGCATGCGCGAGCAGTCGCTGGCCGGTTGGTTGTGCCGTGCTTTCCGCAGCGTATATCCACTAATCGAAGCTATGCTTGCGTTAGCTTTACGCAGCTGTCTTGCGTAAAGCTCGGGGAGTCGTGTCGCTTCTGGCTTCGAGTAGGGCCCAGCAAGTACTGACGGCGATACGTAAAAAGGCCTGCGCGCATCTGTACTTCCGTTATCATTATCCCAAGCGCTTCGTGTTTGCTCGTGTGTCACAGCCACAGCAAAGCGCAGACACATGAACGGCTTGCGACACACGGAGCGAGCTGTTTGGAACGGTTAAAGCACCGACGAACGGTGCTGTGGAAATTCAAGTACATCTGAGGATGGCGTGCGGTCGTTTTGATGAAGTGGAGTCATGATGAAGTGCCCGCGTGGGTGAGTGCAGGGTAGCCGCGGGACCAGAGCGAGAAGCCATTTGCGGGCTCTACTTCAATCTAGACATATGGGGCGTACAAGGCATAGGCCAGGGAAATCTTTCTTGTGCTGGGCTGAAACGATGGTTGCGCGATGGATCCAAAAATTGCGATACCAGCGAGACAGCTGCAACGACTCCCTGCTGCCGCCCCAGCACTGCGCGCGCTTCGCTGCAGCGAAGGCAGAAGGACGGCAGCAGCAGCAGTAGTGAAGCTATGGCGCCAAGCTTCATGCGGCCCACGGCCCCATCGGCGGCCAAGCGCGACAAGGCGGCCCGGCCCGCCGCACGTGTGGTACGACAACGATGCCGCAAGTACGACGGTTGTGGGCGTCATCTGTTGGCGCTGATGCCTCACTAATAGTGTACGATACTTGCATTGGCACGGTAAGCCGCATTCAAAGTGTTGGCAAATAGTTGTAGTGTGTAATTTCGGCTGTTAACTGTTAGCGGTTAATTAGGGCCGGCTGAATCCTGCTGACCTCCTAGGCGGTTTCGACTGTTAGCGGTTAGCGGTTTTCTAGGTCCGGCTGGCGGCACGGCGAGGCAGCGAAGTCCTGCGGACTGGCATCTTGGCTCTTATTAGGCTCGGCCCTAGTTTCGTAGGTGGACGCCGTCAGGTGGCTGGGACACGAACTCGGATCGATGCTGTCCCACGTGCCGGTTGCGGCCTCGCGCACCAATGGATTTGTTGAATGTACTTACTTAGTGTGGATACGTCGTTTAGGCGAGTAGGTGCATACGTAGGGTGATCAAGTGGCGCATGCTAGCTGGTAGGTAGATATGTAGGTCCTTCAAATCTGTTTGAGTTCGTTATTACCGTTAACCTTCAGCGCGTTAGGTTTCGTGTTAAATGTCATAGTAGGTATACGCAGAACTGCCCTGCGCGGTTACACCTTCAGGGACTGAGCCATATCATGCGGATGTGTGTGTAGTAATACTGGTGTGTGATGGCTGATGGGGCGCACAACTGTGTGCGTCATAACAATGCTTGGCTGGTGGTGTTCGTCAATGTCTGTCGTACTGGCGACGATTTAGTATTTGCGTAAACCTTCGATCCCGGTGGTTCCGTCCGTGTTCGTATGTCGAGATTCCATTACGTTGCAGTGATGCACGTTTGTTAAACTGTGCGCTTGTTAGTCAATGGCTGCACGCATAGCCGACATTAGACCCAACTACACAACAGCAGTGTTTGTTTTGGAGGGGCCTGTCTCCCCTACCGAAACAGTCGCTGTTGCTGTGTAGTTACGGCATTCTGATGGCGGTACTGCGTGTAGGTCTGCTCCAGGGAGCGAGGCAACCTGAGTTAGTCTCGGGTGGGCCGGCTGGTCGCCTTGCTACTTTCGTTCGCCAGGTATGCTCCGGATGTAATCGCACAATACATCAATGCGACCACCGGCTCTCCCGGCAGCAGCTCCTGGAGGTCGTGGTTGGCTGCCTTCAGCTTCTCGGTTACATGTTACAACTTCCGCACAAGCGCGCAGACGTCGGTAAAAGCCGGGGGGACCTCGGAGGGTTATAAGTCTTCTTAAGACACGTTGGCGGGCGGGTGCATCCTCGTGAACCCCGTGAACGTTTTAGCGCGAGGCGTTTCATCGCCGTGTGCCTAGTGTCCCAGAGAGAAAGGTGGCCACGGCCAGCGGAGGCGCTTATCCCATTGTCGTGGCCCTGCAATGTTGTCGCGTCCTCAAACTTCGCTCGCAAGCTCACATGGGCCACTCCTTCAAAAACGTGCATTTCATCCTCGACAGCGCCGCACGCGCAAAATCGGCAGATACGCTCAGCACGCCCGTCGGCCGGTTAACCTCCAACTCCCAACAGCTCACACGAAACAGTACCAGCTCCTCATGCAGGCTCGGGGCAGGACAGCTTGGGTATGCGGGCATGATCCACCCAAGTCGCTTGTCAACGACAAGGGGACTTCCCATCCAGTTGAGGTAGCGACAGGCCTAAACACCGGGTGGGCCGGTTGGACAGGCCCGTGGGTTGCGACCCACCCCTACCCACCCACCGTGCGCCAAACCGTGCACTAAATCGTTTTCAAACTGCTACCGGCCGTTCACTTCATGGTAGCATCGTGCGCGACTAGGTCGTCGCCGTGCAGCCATCAGGCGGCCTCGCACCCAAACCATGCAGAAACTTGAGGACGTAGGGAACGGATTGAAGATTGACTTCGCCGCTCTACCGGCAAGCCTCCACCCAAATAAAGCTGCTCAATCCTGATGATACCCGTTAATTAGGTGCTGAGAGAGCACTCGAAATGTATCGATCTGTCGCGCAAGATTTAAACAGTAACCGGGTGGCTGTCAGGAACGGTCACCTCAAAGGGCCCTAACCGACGAATAAACAGGTGTGAACCAAACAAAGATTTGCACTTTAATGTGCTTAATGCGTTATCCATGTTCAGCACATGCAAGCGCAGGAGCGCAGCCGAACCTTTCCTTGCGCTACCGGTACAGATGCACTACCTGGCACTCGTGCCATAATCCACCTTGTGCTGGGGAATTGATAATTGGCTGCTATGCAGCAAATTGGCCGTCAATACTTTCATTCGTGAGAATTAGTCGCGCGGAAAGCCTCCACCTGGCGATAGCTTCTCTCGTTGTTCGGTCACAAATTCATATAGTGCTTAGAAGCTTTTCATACCCTGGTGCGCTCATGACGACCAGGTCCAGGCGAGTGACCTTCCAGTGCAGTGCAAGCAGTAGTGACAGTTATCGTACTGCGGGCGGACTGCCCAGCTCCAGCTCCCTTGTAGCTGTTGCATTCTGCCGCGTCCATACTGGATTGTGAACCACATGCTTCCTGTGCATTAACAGTAATGATAGCCAGCAACCAATTTGGAGTCGACCCTTACGAAGGCGAAACGGTGCATGTCCGCCTTTAGCCATCCATCTGGCCTATTGCACATCCAATGATGCCAGGAATTCCTTTCAACTGAGTCATCCACGTTACCTTGCTTCAGAGCGGTGGATGTAAGCTCCGTTCTGGCTACATTCGTTCGAAGGACAACCACCGGTATCTCAAGATTGGGGTATGCATTTCAGCACAATGTTGCAAGAACATCTTTGTGGCTGCTCCTAAAGCACATGTACTTGCAGCTGCAATCCTCATAGTTGCAGCTGTATCCGACGTGCCCTGGCGAACGTCCATTGAAGGCGTGTTCTGCACTCGTTTGCCGCAATCAACAGCGCAACCATCCCAGGATTCGATATCTGGGTAAAAGTGCATTGCAGAACTATTGGGGGCCTTCTTTGAGGCTTCTCATTATGCCATCCAGCCATGCTTCGTGCCTTGGGAAATGTTCTGACTGTACAGCTCCCGTTCGCTGGAACCGCAGGTAAATCCCGTTATAGAATACCCAGAATGACGCTGTGGTAACGGGCCGGCGCCATTCCCAAAGTCACAACCGACGACCATGACAACAACTGGCTTCATGCACTTTGCGTACTACGGGTTCCAAGTCGTGTTTTCGCCCCTTGCCCGCTGCCACCTGCCTGCCGTAGGACAACGTACGTCGATTAGCGCGCGGCGGCGGCGCAGCGGCACCGCGGCTGAGGCGCTGCTTGGACGGCCGTATGACAACGGACGTCACTGCAGCCGCTGTTCAATCTCCGCACGCGCTCTTACGAACGGGAGTGGCCATTAGCTTTGGTCAGGTTAGCTTCACTCACATGCCCGGGCTTTCAGGCTGTCTCTGCACCGTGCAAGCGTTTCACTGTATGATTCTTTGCCCCTGCAGGTCGCTGTGTTGCCAGCCTACCATGGTCCCAGTCACGGCGCAGCAGAGCGCGAGGTCCGACTGTCGAGTTGCAGTTTTCTAGCCCGGCCACGTGGGGAGGCCCTGCGTGACATTACCGGGGCCTCATCACTGAACGCAGCGGGCTCACGCATTACGCTTGTGGTGTGGGGAGGACCGAGTGACCCGCCGGCACCGCTGGAAGATATGCGGTATGGGACGAGTGCCGCCTGTCCCATACTGCTACATGCATTACTTGCTGGCGAGCTGGAGTGCCGGCGGGCAAATTGATATCCCTCTCCAGCCCTGTGGCTTTCTGCGGAGGTACGCGCCTGCCAGGTATGCAGCCCAATGTCGCATTTGCCAAGTAGCCAGGAAATGTCACTATGTTGCGTAATGGTGGGTGCTCATAGGGGTTTGGGTTTGGTTATTGCTGCAATGCAGGTCCAATCGATAGTGGCTACTCTTCCGCCCAGTGCATGGTCATGGATGAATTGCGACACGCAATTGTTATCTCCACGCCTAAATCTTGCGCCAGCGGGGCCGCAGTGCATCCCAGGCGGTGAGCAGCGTGGGATGGCGTGGGTTAGTCGGACCCAACCGTCAACCAACAGTTTTGCTATTCATCAGGGCATAACCTCAGATGATGATCACCATCACCTGCTAGTTCTTCGCAGCCTTACGCTTCCATGATGCGTCATCATGTAAGGGGTGCATTCTTGCATGATCTGGACGACAGCGACCCACGGGAAAATTACGATCTAAGCGAGGCTTCCCAGTAAAGGGACAAACGCTTATGGTCAATTACGCCAGCGACCCACGGGTGGGCGATTAGTGGCAGCGCTCAGTGCGATGCTGTATGACGCAAAGAAACATTCATCTTATGAACGGCGTGGCGGCGCTCATTTACATTTGGCTACCTCCCCGTTATCCAGCAGTGGGGGTAATTGCCAGGGCTGACAGGCACGTGTAGAGGAGTTACCGAGCTTAGGCGGCGTGATACCCCCCTGGTCGACATCCACCGCCACCTGCGAACACCACCCATCACCCCGACGGCACCCCTCCCCACCACCGGCCAACCCCCACTCGCCTCGACCGACCCCTCCGGTCACTGGCGTCAACGGCTCCACTCTCCCTGACCGCCCCTCCTTCCCAGGCGGGGCCCACGTCGCGTCGTGCCAGACAGCAGCCCCGGACCTCCCTTGCAGCCCTGCTGGCGCCACGCAGCCGCAGCAGCTCACCGGGTCACCAGCTCGCTTGTACTGACCCCAGGATCTGCCACCATGACTGTCGCGACATCTGCTACTGCGATGAACCTAATCGCTGCTGCCGTTCGGCTGCCAGCCACGCCAGCGCCTCGTTCCGATCCACCCCCGGCCGCCGGCCCGCCGCCTGCACTGCCACATCCCAATCCACCGGGCAGCCCGCTTCTACCAGCCAGCGCAGCACAGGAAGCTCCAGGCCCAGTCCGTCAAGGACTGCCAGGAGAGGCCCAGCCGCCGCAAGCAGCGCAGCATGGCCAGGTCGCTGTTGCCAGCAGCGGCACTGTACGGCTGACCGTTGTCCTGAGAAGAGAGAAGGAATGTTGCGTTGAGGGATTACCATGACGAGATGAGACGTGGGCGGTTGCAGGTAGAAACCACCGGATGCGCTCCCCCAGAGGTTTCCTTCGGACAGCAACACCGAACCCTAAAACCCTAACCAGCATCCCGTCTATCCCACCCGCACCCTTCAGTCGCTTCAGACCGCCAACCTCCTTATGCGATACCCCCCAGTACGTGGAACCCTTAGCGCTCTTCTTTTAATATCGTTGGGCCTGGTTCGGACGTCAATGGTTTCGGTAGCTCTCCATGTCCCTCTGCGACCTCCCTGCTCGGCCCTGCGCCCCCCTGGTCCCCCACGCACAGCAGCACCCCCCTGGTCCCCTACGCACAGCAGCACCCCCCTGGTCCCCCCGCACAGCAGCAACCCCCTGGTCCCCCACGCACAGCAGCAACCCCCTGGTCCCCCACGCACAGCAGCAACCCCCTGGCTGACGCCCCCCTCCCGAACCGAACCCACCATATGACTAAGCGGCGGCACCCGCCCGGCCGCCCACCCTCGACCTAGGTACAAAAGGCTCCGGCAGCGCCCGCCCGCCGTCGCCGTCCGTAAAATGCATGGCCCATAACCGACATAACATGCAACGACGGATGACCTTGCGGATCACACTATGGGTGGTGCGGCCTGGACGCATCAGTCGCGGCCGCGGCGTCGTCGCCTCCTCGGGTCCGCCGCCGTCTCCACTGCCTCCCTGCACCTGCACGTAGACCACTTCCGCAACCACAGCTGCCTCCACGGGACCCACCACCAGCATCGAAGCCGACGCGGCAACCACCGGGTAGTGGTGGTGGTGGTGACAGCGGTGCTGATGGCGATGGTGACACACAATGGCTGCTGCCCGCCACCCGCCTGCGCTCCTGCAGGAAGGCCTGGCTGGTTGGACCAGCGGCGGCAGCGAGCCGAGCCGCTGCTTCCGGTCGCCTGCGTCCGGCGCACGATGGGAGGTGCGGGTGAGGTTGGGCGAGTGGAGGACAGGGTGAGGTTGGGCGAGCGGAGGACAGGGTGAGGTGGGGCGCTGTCATTTGTAGTGTTGTCCTGTGGGTAGCTGCGCGGTGCCACCAACACACCACACGGCCAAATAAGCCCCCGAAGCCAGGCCTGCGCCCTCCGGACCCGGGCCCGGCGGGCCCCATCCGGCCGCGTTGCGCAGGGGCAACTCTTTTCTGCTGGGACCCCCGGAGCGACCCCTACAAGCTTTAGGGGATTCCTGCCACACTCACGAAACTTCTAGGTCCTGTCCGTCTTGCCAAACGCCGCAGACCACGCGCTGAGCCCCACATCAAGCGCTGCCGCACCGCCATCGCCGCGTTGCGGGTGCTCCTCGAGCAGCCAGTAGGCAAGCTGCACTCGAATGCGTCTTCCCCCCAATGTCCCACGGCGCGCACCGCCAGCACAGCGCCAGCGGCCCTAACCCCTGCTGACCGCCCCGTCCTCACCCTTCCCGCCCTGCCCTCACCGCCCTTCCAGCTCTCGGAGGCCGCTCCTGGTCGCCGCCCTCACCCAGCACCAGCACCAGCGCGCACCCTTGCCCGGGGATGTCCTCCTGCCGGCACCTCTCGCTGCCGGCGACTTCGCCGGCAGAGGCCTGGTCCTGGAGGTTCGCGTGCCGGCTCCAGGGAGGGCGATCCCGGCTCGGGCAGGCCCGTGTACAAGTGGCCGGCACCGCCTCACGCAGCGCCCCCTGGCCCTGCTCCTTGTCGTACCTGTAGCGACGGCAGGAGTGGGCACCGGCGCAAAGAAGGGCAGCTCAAGTAGGGCAGCCGGCAGCAGAACTCGAAGGCTTCTCAGGAGAAGGCAGTCACGAAGGGTGGTCTGGACGGCTGGGAGGAGCCTTCGCCAGGTGGAGCACGGGTCTCACAATTGGCACATGCAAGCAAGCGCCCCCGGCCCCCACCCCACCCGCTGTAGCCCTCACTCACGTGTGGCCAGTCCGGCCGCCGCCTCCGCCGCGGCGTCCGCGATGTACCTGGTCAGCGGCTCCGTGGTGTGGCCGATGCCCAGGGAGGTGATCTGGCGGGTGGGCGTGAGGTCGCGGGAGCGACTGCCATGACTACCAGACTCCTCAACGTGGGAACAACGCAATGCGCCTCGTCCAGCACCGCCAGGTCCGAGCCGGTGCGGCCGCGGCGCTGCGGCTGCTCCTGCGCTGCGCGGCTGCCTGAGTGCAGGGGTAGGGGATGAGTGGGATCCGGGGAGCAAAGGGTGCAGGGCACGGAGACACGCAGCGCGCTTGCACCGTGCAGCGATGCAGCGCGTTCGGCTGGCGCAATGGGGGGCGTTGCGGTCGTGCGATGTGGGTGTCTTTGGTGCACCGCGCCCCATGGAGTCCCCGGAGGGCCCCCCGACCCTTCAGTCCAGCCGCAACAATACCCGGTCTGTGTACTTCGCAAGCGAATGCGAATGCGGGGCCAGCACCCGCTCCCTGGAGCCAACCCTACCTCCCCCCCCCTTGTCAACTCATACCCCGCCGCCGTCCTGCCGGGGCGGGACCAGCCCCACACAGCACTCCTGCCCCGCAACCCCGCCAAGCGCCGGGCACACCACATAGCCTGCCCTGTGGGTTCATTCATACAGGTTCATTCGCACCTCGGGAAACAGGCAGCTGGCGTGCAGCTTGCTGAAGTCCTAGCTTCGGTTTACGTGCAAGGCGCCTGGGGAAAGGGAGAGACAGCACGTCGTTTGCAGCGCGGAGTTAGTGGGCGGTGGCCACCGTCAACGAGGTTTCCAAGCTTGAAACACACGCCCGGAGCACAACGTGCAATCCCGTGTGGAATCATGATGACGTCCAGCGTAGCAAGTGCTCTTCTCGGCAGCGGCCCGTCCTCCTACCCATATCTTTGAGTGCCGCCTAGGCACCCTGTTCCCTTAGCCGGTCTCCCCATGCTAAGCTTGTCCCTGCTTCCTCACATCAGCCCCCACCCTCCCCTCTTTGCACGCCGGACCACGGATTTCCTCTCGACATCCCCCCACATCCTATTGTAGTCCGCTCGTGGAAGCACCGTTTGACCGAACGCAGACGTCAGCAACCACGAGTGGGGCCTTGATTACCTTTGGGACCAGCAGAACCTCATCGCTGGCGTTGGTTGGCATCAACATCGCGCTGAGAGCCAGGCTCTTGCTCAATTTGCTGGTACTCGGTTGCCTTTCCCGCCATCCTACCGTCCATCGGCAGCAGACCGGCAACTTATTGCTGTAGCCTCCAGCATACCATTTAGTGGTGCTGTCCTTCCCAAATCTTGCTCCAAGATGCAGGCAGCGACATATAACAGCTGGATACCGGTATGCAAAGACGGGAACCGTCTTCTTCGTGAAGCAGATGATCGTGTATTTATTTTCGGTTTAGTATGCGTGGATGGAAGGGCGTGTGGAGGATGGGTTCGCGCGCTGTCCGGGACTTGACGACTGGCCTTGGCGTACCTGCTGGGTTGCTGGGTTGTGATTCTTGTGCGTGGGGAACCCGCGCGCTGTTCTGCATACCGGTAGGCTCCATCTGGTCCTGGGGCCGTTAGTGCTGGCTTGACCTTTCCAGAGCCAGTAGCATGCAGCGCCACCGGAAATGCCAACATAGTAGTAACGCCAGCATTATACTACGCAATTCGTCGCCTATGGGTGGGGGGAGCTTTCTTGGGCTGCCGGCGCCGGCCCGGTGTCCCCTCGCCTGCACCACTTCTGGAATTGCCCCCTTGCTCGTGCAATGTTCGGTTTTTCTGCCGGTCTATCTTGTCGGGGGCGAGGTGTCTTGGCCGCGGCGAGCGAGGTCCCTGTGCCTTCGGTGCGTTTCGGGGTGTCTGCTCAGGTGTGCTGGTCTTGCTGTGGTCCCCCTGCTTGGGTTAGGCCCGGCTTGCGTCTCTAAAGTCCAGGACATGGCACCCGCCCCTTCTTGTCCTGGGTAAACCGGGTTTGAGGTCACCTAAACACTTCATTTGTTGTGTCGTAAGGTATCTTAGGTCCCCAGCCTGTATCGTGTAGCGCATTCGCGCGGTTTTCTCAGCTGGCGCTGTCTCGCATGGCCCCCCGTCTGCTACCATACTTTTACAGCGAACCCAATTTGGTACCATGGACATGGTGCTATTCCTCTTGCGTTGTAGGGCAGTGTGAGTTGCGCTCGTGTGGCCCACCTGCTCTAAAAAACGCCCGTTAGAGGGATCCCTTGATAAGCATCTGCCAGGTGGCAATCCTGTCCGTTCGCGACTGCTATTTCCCGGTCCATTTGCGATCTTTTTGCGCGCAGCTTCCCAGCCCCCGCTGTAAATTTCGTGTACTGGGGCCCCTAGTGCTGGCTTGACCTTTCCAGAGCAGTAGCATGCAGCGCCACCGGAAATGCCAGCATAGTAGTAACGCCAGCATTATACTACGCAATTCGTCGCCTATGGTTGGGGGGAGCTTCCTTGGGCCGCCAGCGCCGGCCCGGTGTCCCCTCGCCTGCACCACTTCCGGAATTGCCCCCTTGCTCGTGCAATGTTCGGTTCTTCTGCCGGTCTATCTTGTCGGGGGCGAGCTGTCTTGGCCGCGGCGAGCGAGGTCCCTGTGCCTTCGGGGGTGTCTGCTCAGGTGTGCTGGTCTTGCTGTGGTCCCCCTGCTTGGGTTAGGCCCGGCTTGCCTCTCTTAAGTCCAGGACATGGCCCCCGCCCCTTCTTGTCCTGGGTAAACCGGGCTTGAGGTCACCTAAACACTTCATTTGTTGCGTCGTGAGGTATCTTAGGTCCCCAGCCTGTATCGTGTAGCGCATTCGCGCGGTTTTCTCAGCTGGCGCTGTCTCGCATGGCCCCCCGTCTGCTACCATACTTTTACAGCGAACCCAATTTGGTACCATGCACATGCTGCTATTCCTCTTACGTTGTAGGGAAGTGTGAGTTGCGCTCGTGTGGCCCACCTGCTCTAAAAAACGCCCGTTAGAGGGATCCCTTGATAAGCATCTGCCAGGTGGCAATCCTGTCCGTTCGCGGCTGCTATTTCCCGGTCCATTTGCGATCTTTTTGCGCACAGCTTTCCAGCCCCCGCTGTAAATTTCGTGTACTGGGGACTTTTATTCTGCTCCCGGCCGAGCGGAAATGCGGCCCGTCTCACCCGTTTCTCCGGCCACTACATTTCGGCATCGGCGGTAGAATGTACGGGCTCGGTGCTCAAGTAGCACGGTCTCGGCCCTCACGACATACGATCTCGGCTTTTTTCAGCAGGGAATGGCATGTCGAGCATCCTCCGCGATGCCTCCCGACGCTCGCTTGTAATTTTGCCATTTAGAAGTGTCCGTCCTGTAATCGGTCATTTGGCTCTGCGTTCCGTCTGTGCTGCTCGTCCGACTCGTGTACACACGCTAAAATCGGCATCGGCGGTAGTTTCATACGGTCTCGGATGGGGAAAATCTCGCTACAATGGTCTGGGGTTGAAGCGGCCGCCGGGGCGGCTGCTGAGGCTGCCCTGGCCGCGGTTGAGGCGGGACAGCCGGCGGCCCTCCCCGCCGCAGTCGTGGCCCGCTCCGCCGAAGCGGCCGCCGCCCAACGTGCCACCGCTGGTGTCGCCCGCCGGACCCGCCACACGTGGCTTCGCACCGGTGAACGGCCCTCCCCCACCATCACCCGCCACCTCCGCCCGCCCGCGGCCTGTCGCACCATCCCCGCCCTCCAGCGCCCGGACGGCTCCGTCAGCGCCGACCCACAGGAGCTCCCCTCCATCGTTGCGGCCTTCTGGCAGCGCATCTGCACGGCCCCTGCGGGCGACCCGCGGGCCCGCCAACGGGTCCTGCAGGCCCTCCGTGCGCTGGGACGCCGCTGCCCACCCGCCGCAGTGGACGCCCTGGGCGCCCCCGTCGTTACCCCGGCGGAGGTGCTGGCTGCGATCCACACCGCCCCCCCCGGCCGGTCCCCGGGTGCAGACAGCCTCCCCACCGAGATCTACCAACACTACGCCCCGACCCTTGCCCCCGTCCTCGCCGCCGTCTTCACTGCCTTTGCCGCCACCGACCGTGCACCCGCCGGCTTCCTGGACGGGGTCATCACCTCCTTCTTCAAGGACCAGGACCCCACCCTCCCCGCCAACTACCGCCCCATCACCCTCTTGGACACCGACTACCGGACCCTGGCCCGGGTCCTGGCCCGCCGCCTTCTCCCCGTCCTCGGGGATACGATCGACCCAGTGCAGACGGCCTTCCTGCAGCACCGGCGCATCTCGGACTCCGTCCTGCTCCTCCAACTCCTCCCCGCCCTCCTCCGCGCGGAGTCTCGCTCCTGTGCGGTGGTGTTCCTGGACTTCCAGAAGGCCTATGACACGGTGGACCGCGCCTTCCTCCTGGAATGCCTGGATGCCTTGGGTGTGGGCCCTGGCTGCCTTGCCTGGGTGCGCCGCCTGCTGCAGGGCACCCGCTCTGCCGCCCTCGTCAACGGCCACCTGTCAGGTTGGGTGCCCATCACTGCCGGCGTTCGACAGGGGTGCCCGGCTGCGCCCCTCCTCTACCTCGCTCCCGGTCAGGCCCTCCTCTCCTGGCTGCAGCACGAAGCCATCGGCATCTCCCTCGCCGATCTCCGCCTCACCGCCTCCCAGTACGCGGATGACTGCACCCCCCTCCTCCGGGATGCTGCGGATGTCCCCCGCTTCCTGGCGGCCATGGACACCTTCCACGCCGCGTCGGGCCAGCAGCTCAACCTCCGCAAAGTGAAGCTCCTGCCCCTGCCCGGTGGCCCCCGAGCCATCCCTGCCGCCGCCCCGCCCCCCGCCTGCCCCACGGCCGCCAGTGCCCCTCCCCTCCCCCCCACCCCGGTGGCCACTGCCGCCCCCCTGGCCGCCCCCGACGCCGGCCTGGCGCCCCGCCTCGCTGTCGTCCCCTCCGCCTCCACCCTCGGCATCACCTTCACCGCGGGCGCCCCTGGACCGTACCCTGTGGACCTCGACCGGGTCTACAGCCGTCTGCAGCGTGCTGCCACCCTGCCCCTCTCTGCCTTCGGCCGCGCCTTCGCCGCCTCGGGCTATGCCCTCAGCCGTGTCCTCTACCACATGGAGTTCGTCGGCCTCCCCCCCCTGGCCTGCGGGCGGCCCTTCAGGCCACCACCGCCGCCTTCGTCGACCGCCGCTGCACCCCCGCCGCGCATCAGGCCCGCACCAACCGTGTACCTGCCGGAGCCGGCCTGCTCTACCTCGCCCTGCCCCCCTCCGCTGGCGGCTTCGGCCTCCTCCCTCTCGAAGCCCACGTACGGGCTCGCCACGCCGTCCTGGCCGTGCGAGGCCTGGCCGGCGCGTGTGGCCTCCTGCCGTCTGCCCCCCAGTGGCCCCAGCTCCTCCTCGCCCTCCTGCGCCACGGCCACCCCGCGGCCCACCCCCTGTGCCTCCTGCCCCTCCACGGCGACGCCCGCACCACCGCCGCCCCGCTGGTGCTCGGCCGGCCCCTCCCACGGGGCTCCCCGGCCCTCGCCCAGCTGATTACGGCGCTCGCCCATCTCCCGCCCATCACCATCCTGGACCCCACACTGGCCGCCCCGGGACCCTGGTGCTTCTCGGCGCCCCTCTGGGGCAACCCCCTCCTGGTCGATGCCACCGGCCGGGGCCTGGAGACCGACTTCCCCGACCTCGCCCAGCTGCGTGGGCTTGATACGGTGGGTGTCGCCGTCCAGTGCTACAATGCCCTGGGCCGGGTCCGGACGGCCCTCGCTGTCGCCGCTGCCGGGGGGCCCCCAGCCATACGATGTACCGAGTCCCTGCGACTCGACGTCCTCCGCGACGTCCTCCGCCTCTCCCCCGCCCACCCCGTCCCGGCCTCCATGCGGGATGGGGCCACGGGCCTGGCCCGCGTCGACGCCCTCGTTGGCCGCCTTCCCGCCACCTGGGCCATCGCGGCCCTCCTCGTTCTGGCGGCCCCGGGGGGTGCGGCTGCCGCCCCCCCCGCTGCGGACGCCTGGGGCCGCCTGGCCCGCTGTGTCGGCTGGCGGGTGGGCCCCGCGGCCATTCCCCTTGTCTCCCTCACCGTCAAGTCGGCTACCATCCTGCAGCTCGGCCCAGCCTTCGCTGCTCTGGCGGCTAAGCATACGGCCTTCCTTCAGGAGGCCTGGGAGGCTCCCCTTCCCCCGGTAGCCCTGGCCTCCACCCTCCGGGAATTTCAGGCCACTCTGGTGCGCCTCTGGCGTCTTCGCTGGGACAACACGCACAAGGAGCCCCTCTGGCGGCTCGCCATGAACGGGTTCCATGGCTTCCCCATGCACGCGGCCCTCCTGGCGCGGGGGTCGCCCACGACCCCCTGCCCGTGCGGAGCGTCCATGGCCACGGGCCGCCGGCGCCACCACTTCTGGGAGTGTGTGGTGGCCTTGTCATTGCGTGACGAGCTTGTGGAGGCGATGGGGGGCGCGGTTGTCCTGCTCCCGCAGCATTTGTGGCTGGGTCGGCCCCCGGTGGGGGTGCACCCGCTTGTTTGGGATGTGGTGTGCTTGGCGGCCGTCGCGGCGTTGGGTTTGGGGCTCCGCCTCCTGTTTCGGGTGCAGGCTGGGGCCCCCGGGGGGCGCATGCCGGTGGTGCGGGTGTGCGCCGCGGTGACGGCCGACTTCTGGGCCCGCCTCAGTGCGTTTGCCGAGCTGGGGCTGGCCCCCCGCGGGTGGGGGGCCATCCCGTCCGATCACCCCTTCCTCGCCGCCTCGCCCGCGGGGGAGGTGGTCTTCCCGGGCCGCCCGGGTGCCGAGGAATGACCCGACGGCTGACTCGGGTGCGTTTTTCTGGGCCTTAGGCCCCCGCTCTGCTGTCTTTTGTGGGTGCTTTTGGGTTCTGGGGCTTGGGGCCCCCGTTTTGCCGGAACGCGTTCCTCGCGTCTCGCTGCTGGCTTGGTGCAGGTGGTTCGTGTTGTCTGGACGCGCTTGTTCTCCTCCCCGTGCTTTGAGTTGTGTGTGCTGCCTTCTCCGTGTCCTCGTGTTTGGCTGCCTTCGGCTTTTGCCCCCTCCCGGCCGGTGAGGGCGGGCTCTTTTGCCCAGTGACCCGTGTCGTGGTCTGGCCCATCGGGCCCGCCTGGTTGCGCTTCCGCGCTTGAGCCGTTCTGGCTCCCTTGTAATACTCGCATTCTGCTTAATAAGTTTGTGTTCCTGCGCTGCCTGCTTCTTCCAGAAGCTGAGTTAGGGCGGGCGAGCGTCACATTTTACAATTCATTTGGTTGTGATACTCGAGCTTTAGCCTCAACTAGGGCTATCCCCTATCTCGCTATCTGCAGTACGGTAAACCTTCCGGCGCCATGCGGCTCCTCTTCGCAGACCTTTGACAATATTAAGCTTTATGGTTACTTGATTAGACCATTAATTCCCCCTGACTCGCGTAACGCATCCTGCTGCTGGCGTTGTCCACTAAGTCCATGGCCCACGGCCCTAACGAACAGACTAACATAACATCATGGTGAGCTTTCGTGGTTGATATCGATTCTAGACAGTTGAATAAGCCGAACAGCTTTTCGGGGCCACAGGCAACACTTGCGGGACAGCAGGCGGTGCGCGAATGGCTCCTGGACAGCGGCTGGTTGCTCCTTTGCTGTCAGTGCAACCTACGTTGCTTTTCCGCTGCGAATGCGGAGATTCATACAGTCGACTCTGCTGCCAGAGCATCCTGTGTGCCATTCACTTGCTTCTTCGGCTGCTCCCGCACCCCTCGTTCCGCCCCACCCCGCTGTCTACCTGCTTCAGCGCCTCCAATGGGTCATTTATCTTGCAGCACTCGGCGCTGGCGACTGCCGCCGTCATGAGACGCGGCCAGTGGTGGGGTGGCACCTGACACTGGCGGAACACGCAGGGGCCAGCGGCGGTGACGGGCGCTCACGGTAGGGAAGGGGGGGGAATTGTATGCGTACCGTGTTCGTGATCTCCGTTTAGTAGGGTGTGTTGGGCATTGCGGGCCGTGCTACTACTGGTGGAGTAATGGCGCTGGAGGGGAACGCAGCCAGGGTAGGAGGGCATAGGAGAGGAAGGGGGGAATAACGGTTTTAGGTGGGGAGTGGACAAACCGAGCGGGGGGGCCGGATCAGAAGGTAAAACCGCCGTGCCCCGAACTTATTCGTTCCTGCTCTGGCTACGTTTGCAGGAGGTCTCACATGCGCCTCGAGGACTTGTAGGTGGGGTGGGGAGGTAAATCTGGCAAGCATTTGGAGCTTTCGTGAACACAGGGAAGATAGCGCAATGTATTTGGAGCAGGGCACCAGGTACGTGCATGCGCGAGCAGTCGCTGGCCGGTTGGTTGTGCCGTGCTTTCCGCAGCGTATATCCACTAATCGAAGCTATGCTTGCGTTAGCTTTACGCAGCTGTCTTGCGTAAAGCTCGGGGAGTCGTGTCGCTTCTGGCTTCGAGTAGGGCCCAGCAAGTACTGACGGCGATACGTAAAAAGGCCTGCGCGCATCTGTACTTCCGTTATCATTATCCCAAGCGCTTCGTGTTTGCTCGTGTGTCACAGCCACAGCAAAGCGCAGACACATGAACGGCTTGCGACACACGGAGCGAGCTGTTTGGAACGGTTAGAGCACCGACGAACGGTGCTGTGGAAATTCAAGTACATCTGAGGATGGCGTGCGGTCGTTTTGATGAAGTGGAGTCATGATGAAGTGCCCGCGTGGGTGAGTGCAGGGTAGCCGCGGGACCAGAGCGAGAAGCCATTTGCGGGCTCTACTTCAATCTAGACATATGGGGCGTACAAGGCATAGGCCAGGGAAATCTTTCTTGTGCTGGGCTGAAACGATGGTTGCGCGATGGATCCAAAAATTGCGATACCAGCGAGACAGCTGCAACGACTCCCTGCTGCCGCCCCAGCACTGCGCGCGCTTCGCTGCAGCGAAGGCAGAAGGACGGCAGCAGCAGCAGTAGTGAAGCTATGGCGCCAAGCTTCATGCGGCCCACGGCCCCATCGGCGGCCAAGCGCGACAAGGCGGCCCGGCCCGCCGCACGTGTGGTACGACAACGATGCCGCAAGTACGACGGTTGTGGGCGTCATCTGTTGGCGCTGATGCCTCACTAATAGTGTACGATACTTGCATTGGCACGGTAAGCCGCATTCAAAGTGTTGGCAAATAGTTGTAGTGTGTAATTTCGGCTGTTAACTGTTAGCGGTTAATTAGGGCCGGCTGAATCCTGCTGACCTCCTAGGCGGTTTCGACTGTTAGCGGTTAGCGGTTTTCTAGGTCCGGCTGGCGGCACGGCGAGGCAGCGAAGTCCTGCGGACTGGCATCTTGGCTCTTATTAGGCTCGGCCCTAGTTTCGTAGGTGGACGCCGTCAGGTGGCTGGGACACGAACTCGGATCGATGCTGTCCCACGTGCCGGTTGCGGCCTCGCGCACCAATGGATTTGTTGAATGTACTTACTTAGTGTGGATACGTCGTTTAGGCGAGTAGGTGCATACGTAGGGTGATCAAGTGGCGCATGCTAGCTGGTAGGTAGATATGTAGGTCCTTCAAATCTGTTTGAGTTCGTTATTACCGTTAGCCTTCAGCGCGTTAGGTTTCGTGTTAAATGTCATAGTAGGTATACGCAGAACTGCCCTGCGCGGTTACACCTTCAGGGACTGAGCCATATCATGCGGATGTGTGTGTAGTAATACTGGTGTGTGATGGCTGATGGGGCGCACAACTGTGTGCGTCATAACAATGCTTGGCTGGTGGTGTTCGTCAATGTCTGTCGTACTGGCGACGATTTAGTATTTGCGTAAACCTTCGATCCCGGTGGTTCCGTCCGTGTTCGTATGTCGAGATTCCATTACGTTGCAGTGATGCACGTTTGTTAAACTGTGCGCTTGTTAGTCAATGGCTGCACGCATAGCCGACATTAGACCCAACTACACAACAGCAGTGTTTGTTTTGGAGGGGCCTGTCTCCCCTACCGAAACAGTCGCTGTTGCTGTGTAGTTACGGCATTCTGATGGCGGTACTGCGTGTAGGTCTGCTCCAGGGAGCGAGGCAACCTGAGTTAGTCTCGGGTGGGCCGGCTGGTCGCCTTGCTACTTTCGTTCGCCAGGTATGCTCCGGATGTAATCGCACAATACATCAATGCGACCACCGGCTCTCCCGGCAGCAGCTCCTGGAGGTCGTGGTTGGCTGCCTTCAGCTTCTCGGTTACATGTTACAACTTCCGCACAAGCGCGCAGACGTCGGTAAAAGCCGGGGGGACCTCGGAGGGTTATAAGTCTTCTTAAGACACGTTGGCGGGCGGGTGCATCCTCGTGAACCCCGTGAACGTTTTAGCGCGAGGCGTTTCATCGCCGTGTGCCTAGTGTCCCAGAGAGAAAGGTGGCCAAGGCCAGCGGAGGCGCTTATCCCATTGTCGTGGCCCTGCAATGTTGTCGCGTCCTCAAACTTCGCTCGCAAGCTCACATGGGCCACTCCTTCAAAAACGTGCATTTCATCCTCGACAGCGCCGCACGCGCAAAATCGGCAGATACGCTCAGCACGCCCGTCGGCCGGTTAACCTCCAACTCCCAACAGCTCACACGAAACAGTACCAGCTCCTCATGCAGGCTCGGGGCAGGACAGCTTGGGTATGCGGGCATGATCCACCCAAGTCGCTTGTCAACGACAAGGGGACTTCCCATCCAGTTGAGGTAGCGACAGGCCTAAACACCGGGTGGGCCGGTTGGACAGGCCCGTGGGTTGCGACGGGTTGCGACCCACCCACCGTGCGCCAAACCGTGCACTAAATCGTTTTCAAACTGCTACCGGCCGTTCACTTCATGGTAGCATCGTGCGCGACTAGGTCGTCGCCGTGCAGCCATCAGGCGGCCTCGCACCCAAACCATGCAGAAACTTGAGGACGTAGGGAACGGATTGAAGATTGACTTCGCCGCTCTACCGGCAAGCCTCCACCCAAATAAAGCTGCTCAATCCTGATGATACCCGTTAATTAGGTGCTGAGAGAGCACTCGAAATGTATCGATCTGTCGCGCAAGATTTAAACAGTAACCGGGTGGCTGTCAGGAACGGTCACCTCAAAGGGCCATAAACAGGTGTGAACCAAACAAAGATTTGCACTTTAATGTGCTTAATGCGTTATCCATGTTCAGCACATGCAAGCGCAGGAGCGCAGCCGAACCTTTCCTTGCGCTACCGGTACAGATGCACTACCTGGCACTCGTGCCATAATCCACCTTGTGCTGGGGAATTGATAATTGGCTGCTATGCAGCAAATTGGCCGTCAATACTTTCATTCGTGAGAATTAGTCGCGCGGAAAGCCTCCACCTGGCGATAGCTTCTCTCGTTGTTCGGTCACAAATTCATATAGTGCTTAGAAGCTTTTCATACCCTGGTGCGCTCATGACGACCAGGTCCAGGCGAGTGACCTTCCAGTGCAGTGCAAGCAGTAGTGACAGTTATCGTACTGCGGGCGGACTGCCCAGCTCCAGCTCCCTTGTAGCTGTTGCATTCTGCCGCGTCCATACTGGATTGTGAACCACATGCTTCCTGTGCATTAACAGTAATGATAGCCAGCAACCAATTTGGAGTCGACCCTTACGAAGGCGAAACGGTGCATGTCCGCCTTTAGCCATCCATCTGGCCTATTGCACATCCAATGATGTCAGGAATTCCTTTCAACTGAGTCATCCACGTTACCTTGCTTCAGAGCGGTGGATGTAAGCTCCGTTCTGGCTACATTCGTTCGAAGGACAACCACCGGTATCTCAAGATTGGGGTATGCATTTCAGCACAATGTTGCAAGAACATCTTTGTGGCTGCTCCTAAAGCACATGTACTTGCAGCTGCAATCCTCATAGTTGCAGCTGTATCCGACGTGCCCTGGCGAACGTCCATTGAAGGCGTGTTCTGCACTCGTTTGCCGCAATCAACAGCGCAACCATCCCAGGATTCGATATCTGGGTAAAAGTGCATTGCAGAACTATTGGGGGCCTTCTTTGAGGCTTCTCATTATGCCATCCAGCCATGCTTCGTGCCTTGGGAAATGTTCTGACTGTACAGCTCCCGTTCGCTGGAACCGCAGGTAAATCCCGTTATAGAATACCCAGAATGACGCTGTGGTAACGGGCCGGCGCCATTCCCAAAGTCACAACCGACGACCATGACAACAACTGGCTTCATGCACTTTGCGTACTACGGGTTCCAAGTCGTGTTTTCGCCCCTTGCCCGCTGCCACCTGCCTGCCGTAGGACAACGTACGTCGATTAGCGCGCGGCGGCGGCGCAGCGGCACCGCGGCTGAGGCGCTGCTTGGGCGGCCGTATGACAACGGACGTCACTGCAGCCGCTGTTCAATCTCCGCACGCGCTCTTACGAACGGGAGTGGCCATTAGCTTTGGTCAGGTTAGCTTCACTCACATGCCCGGGCTTTCAGGCTGTCTCTGCACCGTGCAAGCGTTTCACTGTATGATTCTTTGCTCCTGCAGGTCGCTGTGTTGCCAGCCTACCATGGTCCCAGTCACGGCGCAGCAGAGCGCGAGGTCCGACTGTCGAGTTGCAGTTTTCTAGCCCGGCCACGTGGGGAGGCCCTGCGTGACATTACCGGGGCCTCATCACTGAACGCAGCGGGCTCACGCATTACGCTTGTGGTGTGGGGAGGACCGAGTGACCCGCCGGCACCGCTGGAAGATATGCGGTATGGGACGAGTGCCGCCTGTCCCATACTGCTACATGCATTACTTGCTGGCGAGCTGGAGTGCCGGCGGGCAAATTGATATCCCTCTCCAGCCCTGTGGCTTTCTGCGGAGGTACGCGCCTGCCAGGTATGCAGCCCAATGTCGCATTTGCCAAGTAGCCAGGAAATGTCACTATGTTGCGTAATGGAGGGTGTTCATAGGGTTTTGGGTTTGGTTATTGCTGCAATGCAGGTCCAATCGATAGTGGCTACTCTTCCGCCAAGTGCACGGTCATGGATGAATTGCGACACGGAATTGTTATCTCCACGCCTAAATCTTGCGCCAGCGGGGCCGCAGTGCATCCCAGGCGGTGAGCAGCGTGGGATGGCGTGGGTTAGTCGGGCCCAACCGTCAACAAACAGCTTTGCTATTCATCAGGGCATAACCTCAGATGATGATCACCATCACCTGCTAGTTCTTCGCAGCCTTACGCTTCCATGATGCGTCATCATGTAAGGGGTGCATTCTTGCATGATCTGGACGACAGCGACCCACGGGAAAATTACGATCTAAGCGAGGCTTCCCAGTAAAGGGACAAACGCTTATGGTCAATTACGCCAGCGACCCACGGGTGGGCGATTAGTGGCAGCGCTCAGTGCGATGCTGTATGACGCAAAGAAACATTCATCTTATGAACGGCGTGGCGGCGCTCATTTACATTTGGATACCTCCCCGTTATCCAGCAGTGGGGGTAATTGCCAGGGCTGACAGGCACGTGCAGAGGAGTTACCGAGCTTAGGCGGCGTGATACCCCCCTGGTCGACATCCACCGCCACCTGCGAACACCACCCATCACCCCGACGGCACCCCTCCCCACCACCGGCCAACCCCCACTCGCCTCGACCGACCCCTCCGGTCACTGGCGTCAACGGCTTCACTCTCCCTGACCGCCCCTCCTTCCCAGGCGGGGCCCACGTCGCGTCGTGCCAGACAGCAGCCCCGGACCTCCCTTGCAGCCCTGCTGGCGCCACGCAGCCGCAGCAGCTCACCGGGTCACCAGCTCGCTTGTACTGACCCCAGGATCTGCCACCATGACTGTCGCCACATCTGCTACTGCGATGAACCTAATCGCTGCTGCCGTTCGGCTGCCAGCCACGCCAGCGCCTCGTTCCGATCCACCCCCGGCCGCCGGCCCGCCGCCTGCACTGCCACATCCCAATCCACCGGGCAGCCCGCTTCTACCAGCCAGCGCAGCACAGGAAGCTCCAGGCCCAGTCCGTCAAGGACTGCCAGGAGAGGCCCAGCCGCCGCAAGCAGCGCAGCATGGCCAGGTCGCTGTTGCCAGCAGCGGCACTGTACGGCTGACCGTTGTCCTGAGAAGAGAGAAGGAATGTTGCGTTGAGGGATTACCATGACGAGATGAGACGTGGGCGGTTGCGGGTAGAAACCACCGGATGCGCTCCCCCAGAGGTTTCCTTCGGACAGCAACACCGAACCCTAAAACCCTAACCAGCATCCCGTCTATCCCACCCGCACCCTTCAGTCGCTTCAGACCGCCAACCTCCTTATGCGATACCCCCCAGTACGTGGAACCCTTAGCGCTCTTCTTTTAATATCGTTGGGCCTGGTTCGGACGTCAATGGTTTCGGTAGCTCTCCATGTCCCTCTGCGACCTCCCTGCTCGGCCCTGCGCCCCCCTGGTCCCCCACGCACAGCAGCACCCCCCTGGTCCCCTACGCACAGCAGCACCCCCCTGGTCCCCCCGCACAGCAGCACCCCCCTGGTCCCCCACGCACAGCAGCAACCCCCTGGCTGACGCCCCCCTCCCGAACCGAACCCACCATATGACTAAGCGGCGGCACCCGCCCGGCCGCCCACCCTCGACCTAGGTACAAAAGGCTCCGGCAGCGCCCGCCCGCCGTCGCCGTCCGTAAAATGCATGGCCCATAACCGACATAACATGCAACGACGGATGACCTTGCGGATCACACTATGGGTGGTGCGGCCTGGACGCATCAGTCGCGGCCGCGGCGTCGTCGCCTCCTCGGGTCCGCCGCCGTCTCCACTGCCTCCCTGCACCTGCACGTAGACCACTTCCGCAACCACAGCTGCCTCCACGGGACCCACCACCAGCATCGAAGCCGACGTGGCAACCACCGGGTAGTGGTGGTGGTGGTGGCAGCGGTGCTGATGGCGATGGTGACACACAATGGCTGCTGCCCGCCACCCGCCTGCGCTCCTGCAGGAAGGCCTGGCTGGTTGGACCAGCGGCGGCAGCGAGCCGAGCCGCTGCTTCCGGTCGCCTGCGTCCGGCGCACGATGGGAGGTGCGGGTGAGGTTGGGCGAGTGGAGGACAGGGTGAGGTTGGGCGAGCGGAGGACAGGGTGAGGTGGGGCGCTGTCATTTGTAGTGTTGTCCTGTGGGTAGCTGTGCGGTGCCACCAACACACCACACGGCCAAATAAGCCCCCGAAGCCAGGCCTGCGCCCTCCGGACCCGGGCCCGGCGGGCCCCATCCGGCCGCGTTGCGCAGGGGCAACTCTTTTCTGCTGGGACCCCCGGAGCGACCCCTACAAGCTTTAGGGGATTCCTGCCACACTCACGAAACTTCTAGGTCCTGTCCGTCTTGCCAAACGCCGCAGACCACGCGCTGAGCCCCACATCAAGCGCTGCCGCACCGCCATCGCCGCGTTGCGGGTGCTCCTCGAGCAGCCAGTAGGCAAGCTGCACTCGAATGCGTCTTCCCCCCAATGTCCCACGGCGCGCACCGCCAGCACAGCGCCAGCGGCCCTAACCCCTGCTGACCGCCCCGTCCTCACCCTTCCCGCCCTGCCCTCACCGCCCTTCCAGCTCTCGGAGGCCGCTCCTGGTCGCCGCCCTCACCCAGCACCAGCACCAGCGCGCACCCTTGCCCGGGGATGTCCTCCTGCCGGCACCTCTCGCTGCCGGCGACTTCGCCGGCAGAGGCCTGGTCCTGGAGGTTCGCGTGCCGGCTCCAGGGAGGGCGATCCCGGCTCGGGCAGGCCCGTGTACAAGTGGCCGGCACCGCCTCACGCAGCGCCCCCTGGCCCTGCTCCTTGTCGTACCTGTAGCGACGGCAGGAGTGGGCACCGGCGCAAAGAAGGGCAGCTCAAGTAGGGCGGCCGGCAGCAGAACTCGAAAGCTTCTCAGGAGAAGGCAGTCACGAAGGGTGGTCTGGACGGCTGGGAGGAGCCTTCGCCAGGTGGAGCACGGGTCTCACAATTGGCACATGCAAGCAAGCGCCCCCGGCCCCCACCCCACCCGCTGTAGCCCTCACTCACGTGTGGCCAGTCCGGCCGCCGCCTCCGCCGCGGCGTCCGCGATGTACCTGGTCAGCGGCTCCGTGGTGTCGCCGATGCCCAGGGAAGTGACCTGGCGGGTGGGCGTGAGGTCGCGGGAGCGACTGCCATGACTACCAGACTCCTCAACGTGGGAACAACGCAATGCGCCTCGTCCAGCACCGCCAGGTCCGAGCCGGTGCGGCCGCGGCGCTGCGGCTGCTCCTGCGCTGCGCGGCTGCCTGAGTGCAGGGGTAGGGGAGGAGTGGGATCCGGGGAGCAAAGGGTGCAGGGCACGGAGACACGCAGCGCGCTTGCACCCGTGCAGCGATGCAGCGCGTTCGGCTGGCGCAATGGGGGGCGTTGCGGTCGTGCGATGTGGGTGTCTTTGGTGCACCGCGCCCCGTGGAGTCCCCGGAGGGCCCCACGACCCTTCAGTCCAGCCGCAACAATACCCGGTCTGTGTACTTCGCAAGCGAATGCGAATGCGGGGCCAGCACCCGCTCCCTGGAGCCAACCCTACCTCCTCCCCCCTTGCCAACTCATACCCCGCCGCCGTCCTGCCGGGGCGGGACCAGCCCCACACAGCACTCCTGCCCCGCAACCCCGCCAAGCGCCGTGCACACCACATAGCCTGCCCTGTGGGTTCATTCATACAGGTTCATTCGCACCTCGGGAAACAGGCAGCTGGCGTGCAGCTTGCTGAAGTCCTAGCTTCGGTTTACGTGCAAGGCGCCTGGGGAAAGGGAGAGACAGCACGTCGTTTGCAGCGCGGAGTTAGTGGGCGGTGGCCACCGTCAACGAGGTTTCCAAGCTTGAAACACACGCCCGGAGCACAACGTGCAATCCCGTGTGGAATCATGATGACGTCCAGCGTAGCAAGTGCTCTTCTCGGCAGCGGCCCGTCCTCCTACCCATATCTTTGAGTGCCGCCTAGGCACCCTGTTCCCTTAGCCGGTCTCCCCATGCTAAGCTTGTCCCTGCTTCCTCACATCAGCCCCCACCCTCCCCTCTTTGCACGCCGGACGACGGATTTCCTCTCGACATCCCCCCACATCCTATTGTAGTCCGCTCGTGGAAGCACCGTTTGACCGAACGCAGACGTCAGCAACCACGAGTGGGGCCTTGATTACCTTTGGGACCAGCAGAACCTCATCGCTGGCGTTGGTTGGCATCAGCATCGCGCTGAGAGCCAGGCTCTTGCTCAATTTGCTGGTACTCGGTTGCCTTTCCCGCCATCCTACCGTCCATCGGCAGCAGACCGGCAACTTATTGCTGTAGCCTCCAGCATACCATTTAGTGGTGCTGTCCTTCCCAAATCTTGCTCCAAGATGCAGGCAGCGACATATAACAGCTGGATACCGGTATGCAATAAGTTTGTGTTCCTGCGCTGCCTGCTTCTTCCAGAAGCTGAGTTAGGGCAGGCGAGCGTCACATTTTACAATTCATTTGGTTGTGATACTCGAGCTTTAGCCTCAACTAGGGCTATCCCCTATCTCGCTATCTGCAGTACGGTAAACCTTCCGGCGCCATGCGGCTCCTCTTCGCAGACCTTTGACAATATTAAGCTTTATGGTTACTTGATTAGACCATTAATTCCCCCTGACTCGCGTAACGCATCCTGCTGCTGGCGTTGTCCACTAAGTCCATGGCCCACGGCCCTAACGAACAGACTAACATAACATCATGGTGAGCTTTCGTGGTTGATATCGATTCTAGACAGTTGAATAAGCCGAACAGCTTTGCGGGGCCACAGGCAACACTTGCGGGACAGCAGGCGGTGCGCGAATGGCTCCTGGACAGCGGCTGGTTGCTCCTTTGCTGTCAGTGCAACCTACGTTGCTTTTCCGCTGCGAATGCGGAGATTCATACAGTCGACTCTGCTGCCAGAGCATCCTGTGTGCCATTCACTTGCTTCTTCGGCTGCTCCCGCACCCCTCGTTCCGCCCCACCCCGCTGTCTACCTGCTTCAGCGCCTCCAATGGGTCATTTATCTTGCAGCACTCGGCGCTGGCGACTGCCGCCGTCATGAGACGCGGCCAGTGGTGGGGTGGCACCTGACACTGGCGGAACACGCAGGGGCCAGCGGCGGTGACGGGCGCTCACGGTAGGGAAGGGGGGGAATTGTATGCGTACCGTGTTCGTGATCTCCGTTTAGTAGGGTGTGTTGGGCATTGCGGGCCGTGCTACTACTGGTGGAGTAATGGCGCTGGAGGGGAACGCAGCCAGGGTAGGAGGGCATAGGAGAGGAAGGGGGGAATAACGGTTTTAGGTGGGGAGTGGACAAACCGAGCGGGGGGGCCGGATCAGAAGGTAAAACCGCCGTGCCCCGAACTTATTCGTTCCTGCTCTGGCTACGTTTGCAGGAGGTCTCGCATGCGCCTCGAGGACTTGTAGGTGGGGTGGGGAGGTAAATCTGGCAAGCATTTGGAGCTTTCGTGAACACAGGGAAGAGAGCGCAATGTATTTGGAGCAGGGCACCAGGTACGTGCATGCGCGAGCAGTCGCTGGCCGGTTGGTTGTGCCGTGCTTTCCGCAGCGTATATCCACTAATCGAAGCTATGCTTGCGTTAGCTTTACGCAGCTGTCTTGCGTAAAGCTCGGGGAGTCGTGTCGCTTCTGGCTTCGAGTAGGGCCCAGCAAGTACTGACGGCGATACGTAAAAAGGCCTGCGCGCATCTGTACTTCCGTTATCATTATCCCAAGCGCTTCGTGTTTGCTCGTGTGTCACAGCCACAGCAAAGCGCAGACACATGAACGGCTTGCGACACACGGAGCGAGCTGTTTGGAACGGTTAGAGCACCGACGAACGGTGCTGTGGAAATTCAAGTACATCTGAGGATGGCGTGCGGTCGTTTTGATGAAGTGGAGTCATGATGAAGTGCCCGCGTGGGTGAGTGCAGGGTAGCCGCGGGACCAGAGCGAGAAGCCATTTGCGGGCTCTACTTCAATCTAGACATATGGGGCGTACAAGGCATAGGCCAGGGAAATCTTTCTTGTGCTGGGCTGAAACGATGGTTGCGCGATGGATCCAAAAATTGCGATACCAGCGAGACAGCTGCAACGACTCCCTGCTGCCGCCCCAGCACTGCGCGCGCTTCGCTGCAGCGAAGGCAGAAGGACGGCAGCAACAGCAGTAGTGAAGCTATGGCGCCAAGCTTCATGCGGCCCACGGCCCCATCGGCGGCCAAGCGCGACAAGGCGGCCCGGCCCGCCGCACGTGTGGTACGACAACGATGCCGCAAGTACGACGGTTGTGGGCGGCATCTGTTGGCGCTGATGCCTCACTAATAGTGTACGATACTTGCATTGGCACGGTAAGCCGCATTCAAAGTGTTGGCAAATAGTTGTAGTGTGTAATTTCGGCTGTTAACTGTTAGCGGTTAATTAGGGCCGGCTGAATCCTGCTGACCTCCTAGGCGGTTTCGACTGTTAGCGGTTAGCGGTTTTCTAGGTCCGGCTGGCGGCACGGCGAGGCAGCGAAGTCCTGCGGACTGGCATCTTGGCTCTTATTAGGCTCGGCCCTAGTTTCGTAGGTGGACGCCGTCAGGTGGCTGGGACACGAACTCGGATCGATGCTGTCCCACGTGCCGGTTGCGGCCTCGCGCACCAATGGATTTGTTGAATGTACTTACTTAGTGTGGATACGTCGTTTAGGCGAGTAGGTGCATACGTAGGGTGATCAAGTGGCGCATGCTAGCTGGTAGGTAGATATGTAGGTCCTTCAAATCTGTTTGAGTTCGTTATTACCGTTAGCCTTCAGCGCGTTAGGTTTCGTGTTAAATGTCATAGTAGGTATACGCAGAACTGCCCTGCGCGGTTACACCTTCAGGGACTGAGCCATATCATGCGGATGTGTGTGTAGTAATACTGGTGTGTGATGGCTGATGGGGCGCACAACTGTGTGCGTCATAACAATGCTTGGCTGGCGGTGTCCGTCAATGTCTATCGTACTGGCGACGATTTAGTCCGTGTTCGTATGTCGAGATTCCATTACGTTGCAGTGATGCACGTTTGTTAAACTGTGCGCTTGTTGGTCAATGGCTGCACGCATAGCCGACATTAGACCCAACTACACAACAGCAGTGTTTATTTTGGAGGGGCCTGTCTCCCCTACCGAAACAGTCGCTGTTGCTGTGTAGTTATGGCATTCTGATGGCGGTACTGCGTGTAGGTCTGCTCCAGGGAGCGAGGCAACCTGAGTTAGTCTCGGGTGGGCCGGCTGGTCGCCTTGCTACTTTCGTTCGCCAGGTATGCTCCGGATGTAATCGCACAATACATCAATGCGACTACCGGCTCTCCCGGCAGCAGCTCCTGGAGGTCGTGGTTGGCCGCCTTCAGCTTCTCGATTACATGTTACAACTTCCGCACAAGCGCGCAGACGTCGGTAAAAGCCGAGGGGACCTCGGAGGGTTATAAGTCTTCTTAAGACACGTTGGCGGGCGGGTGCATCCTCGTTCCCCCGTGAACATTTGAGCGCGAGGCGTTTCATCGCCGTGTGCCTAGTGTCCCAGAGAGAAAGGTGGCCACGGCCAGAGGAGGCGCTTATCCCATTGTCGTGGCCCTGCAATGTTGTCGCGTCCTCAAACTTCGCTCGCAAGCTCACATGGGCCACTCCTTCAAAAACGTGCATTTCATCCTCGACAGCGCCGCACGCGCAAAATCGGCAGATACGCTCAGCACGCCCGTCGGCCGGTTAACCTCCAACTCCCAACAGCTCACACGAAACAGTACCAGCTCCTCATGCAGGCTCGGGGCAGGACAGCTTGGGTATGCGGGCATGATCCACCCAAGTCGCTTGTCAACGACAAGGGGACTTCCCATCCAGTTGAGGTAGCGACAGGCCTAAACACCGGGTGGGCCGGTTGGACAGGCCCGTGGGTTGCGACGGGTTGCGACCCACCCACCGTGCGCCAAACCGTGCACTAAATCGTTTTCAAACTGCTACCGGCCGTTCACTTCATGGTAGCATCGTGCGCGACTAGGTCGTCGCCGTGCAGCCATCAGGCGGCCTCGCACCCAAACCATGCAGAAACTTGAGGACGTAGGGAACGGATTGAAGATTGACTTCGCCGCTCTACCGGCAAACCTCCACCCAAATAAAGCTGCTCAATCCTGATGATAACCGTTAATTAGGTGCTGAGAGAGCACTCGAAATGTATCGATCTGTCGCGCAAGATTTAAACAGTAACCGGGTGGCTGTCAGGAACGGTCACCTCAAAGGGCCCTAACCGACGAATAAACAGGTGTGAACCAAACAAAGATTTGCACTTTAATGTGCTTAATGCGTTATCCATGTTCGGCACATGCAAGCGCAGGAGCGCAGCCGAACCTTTCCTTGCGCTACCGGTACAGATGCACTACCTGGCACTCGTGCCATAATCCACCTTGTGCTGGGGAATTGATAATTGGCTGCTATGCAGCAAATTGGCCGTCAATACTTTCATTCGTGAGAATTAGTCGCGCGGAAAGCCTCCACCTGGCGATAGCTTCTCTCGTTGTTCGGTCACAAATTCATATAGTGCTTAGAAGCTTTTCATACCCTGTTGCGCTCATGACGACCAGGTCCAGGCGAGTGACCTTCCAGTGCAGTGCAAGCAGTAGTGACAGTTATCGTACTGCGGGCGGACTGCCCAGCTCCAGCTCCCTTGTAGCTGTTGCATTCTGCCGCGTCCATACTGGATTGTGAATCACATGCTTCCTGTGCATCAACAGTAATGATAGCCAGCAACCAATTTGGAGTCGACCCTTACGAAGGCGAAACGGTGCATGTCCGCCTTTAGCCATCCATCTGGCCTATTGCACATCCAACGATGCCAGGAATTCCTTTCAACTGATTCATCCACGTTACCTTGCTTCAGAGCGGTGGATGTAAGCTCTGTTCTGGCTACATTCGTTCGAAGGACAACCACCGGTATCTCAAGATTGGGGTATGCATTTCAGCACAATGTTGCAAGAACATCTTTGTGGCTGCTCCTAAAGCACATGTACTTGCAGCTGCAATCCTCATAGTTGCAGCTGTATCCGAATGGCGAACGTCCATTGAAGGCGTGTTCTGCACTCGTTTGCCGCAATCAACAGCGCAACCATCCCAGGATTCGATATCTGGGTAAAAGTGCATTGCAGAACTATTGGGGGCCTTCTTTAAGGCTTCTCATTATGCCATCCAGCCATGCTTCGTGCCTTGGGAAATGTTCTGACTGTACAGCTCCCGTTCGCTGGAACCGCAGGTAAATCCCGTTATAGAATACCCAGAATGACGCTGTGGTAACGGGCCGGCGCCATTCCCAAAGTCACAACCGACGACCATGACAACAACTGGCTTCATGCACTTTGCGTACTACGGGTTCCAAGTCGTGTTTTCGCCCCTTGCCCGCTGCCACCTGCCTGCCGTAGGACAACGTACGTCACTGCAGCCGCTGTTCAATCTCCGCACGCGCTCTTACGAACGGGAGTGGCCATTAGCTTTGGTCAGGTTAGCTTCACTCACATGCCCGGGCTTTCAGGCTGTCTCTGCACCGTGCAAGCGTTTCACTGTATGATTCTTTGCCCCTGCAGGTCGCTGTGTTGCCAGCCTACCATGGTCCCAGTCACGGCGCAGCAGAGCGCGAGGTCCGACTGTCGAGTTGCAGTTTTCTAGCCCGGCCACGTGGGGAGGCCCTGCGTGACATTACCGGGGCCTCATCACTGAACGCAGCGGGCTCACGCATTACGCTTGTGGTGTGGAGAGGACCGAGTGACCCGCCGACACCGCAGGAAGATATACGGTATGGGACAAGTGCCGCCTGTCCCATACTGCTACATGCATTCCTTGCTGACGAGCTGGAGTGCCGGCGGGCAAATTGATATCCCTCTCCAGCCTGTGGCTTTCTGCGGAGGTACGCGCCTGCCAGGTATGCAGCCCAATGTCGCATTTGCCAAGTAGCCAGGAAATGTCACTATGTTGCGTAATGGAGGGTGCTCATAGGGTTTTGGGTTTGGTTATTGCTGCAATGCAGGTCCAATCGATAGTGGCTACTCTTCCGCCAAGTGCACGGTCATGGATGAATTGCGACACGGAATTGTTATCTCCACGCCTAAATCTTGCGCCAGCGGGGCCGCAGTGCATCCCAGGCGGTGAGCAGCGTGGGATGGCGTGGGTTAGTCGGGCCCAACCGTCAACAAACAGCTTTGCTATTCATCAGGGCATAACCTCAGATGATGATCACCATCACCTGCTAGTTCTTCGCAGCCTTACGCTTCCATGATGCGTCATCATGTAAGGGGTGCATTCTTGCATGATCTGGACGACAGCGACCCACGGGAAAATTACGATCTAAGCGAGGCTTCCCAGTAAAGGGACAAACGCTTATGGTCAATTACGCCAGCGACCCACGGGTGGGCGATTAGTGGCAGCGCTCAGTGCGATGCTGTATGACGCAAAGAAACATTCATCTTATGAACGGCGTGGCGGCGCTCATTTACATTTGGATACCTCCCCGTTATCCAGCAGTGGGGGTAATTGCCAGGGCTGACAGGCACGTGCAGAGGAGTTACCGAGCTTAGGCGGCGTGATACCCCCCTGGTCGACATCCACCGCCACCTGCGAACACCACCCATCACCCCGACGGCACCCCTCCCCACCACCGGCCAACCCCCACTCGCCTCGACCGACCCCTCCGGTCACTGGCGTCAACGGCTTCACTCTCCCTGACCGCCCCTCCTTCCCAGGCGGGGCCCACGTCGCGTCGTGCCAGACAGCAGCCCCGGACCTCCCTTGCAGCCCTGCTGGCGCCACGCAGCCGCAGCAGCTCACCGGGTCACCAGCTCGCTTGTACTGACCCCAGGATCTGCCACCATGACTGTCGCCACATCTGCTACTGCGATGAACCTAATCGCTGCTGCCGTTCGGCTGCCAGCCACGCCAGCGCCTCGTTCCGATCCACCCCCGGCCGCCGGCCCGCCGCCTGCACTGCCACATCCCAATCCACCGGGCAGCCCGCTTCTACCAGCCAGCGCAGCACAGGAAGCTCCAGGCCCAGTCCGTCAAGGACTGCCAGGAGAGGCCCAGCCGCCGCAAGCAGCGCAGCATGGCCAGGTCGCTGTTGCCAGCAGCGGCACTGTACGGCTGACCGTTGTCCTGAGAAGAGAGAAGGAATGTTGCGTTGAGGGATTACCATGACGAGATGAGACGTGGGCGGTTGCGGGTAGAAACCACCGGATGCGCTCCCCCAGAGGTTTCCTTCGGACAGCAACACCGAACCCTAAAACCCTAACCAGCATCCCGTCTATCCCACCCGCACCCTTCAGTCGCTTCAGACCGCCAACCTCCTTATGCGATACCCCCCAGTACGTGGAACCCTTAGCGCTCTTCTTTTAATATCGTTGGGCCTGGTTCGGACGTCAATGGTTTCGGTAGCTCTCCATGTCCCTCTGCGACCTCCCTGCTCGGCCCTGCGCCCCCCTGGTCCCCCACGCACAGCAGCACCCCCCTGGTCCCCTACGCACAGCAGCACCCCCCTGGTCCCCCCGCACAGCAGCACCCCCCTGGTCCCCCACGCACAGCAGCAACCCCCTGGCTGACGCCCCCCTCCCGAACCGAACCCACCATATGACTAAGCGGCGGCACCCGCCCGGCCGCCCACCCTCGACCTAGGTACAAAAGGCTCCGGCAGCGCCCGCCCGCCGTCGCCGTCCGTAAAATGCATGGCCCATAACCGACATAACATGCAACGACGGATGACCTTGCGGATCACACTATGGGTGGTGCGGCCTGGACGCATCAGTCGCGGCCGCGGCGTCGTCGCCTCCTCGGGTCCGCCGCCGTCTCCACTGCCTCCCTGCACCTGCACGTAGACCACTTCCGCAACCACAGCTGCCTCCACGGGACCCACCACCAGCATCGAAGCCGACGTGGCAACCACCGGGTAGTGGTGGTGGTGGTGGCAGCGGTGCTGATGGCGATGGTGACACACAATGGCTGCTGCCCGCCACCCGCCTGCGCTCCTGCAGGAAGGCCTGGCTGGTTGGACCAGCGGCGGCAGCGAGCCGAGCCGCTGCTTCCGGTCGCCTGCGTCCGGCGCACGATGGGAGGTGCGGGTGAGGTTGGGCGAGTGGAGGACAGGGTGAGGTTGGGCGAGCGGAGGACAGGGTGAGGTGGGGCGCTGTCATTTGTAGTGTTGTCCTGTGGGTAGCTGTGCGGTGCCACCAACACACCACACGGCCAAATAAGCCCCCGAAGCCAGGCCTGCGCCCTCCGGACCCGGGCCCGGCGGGCCCCATCCGGCCGCGTTGCGCAGGGGCAACTCTTTTCTGCTGGGACCCCCGGAGCGACCCCTACAAGCTTTAGGGGATTCCTGCCACACTCACGAAACTTCTAGGTCCTGTCCGTCTTGCCAAACGCCGCAGACCACGCGCTGAGCCCCACATCAAGCGCTGCCGCACCGCCATCGCCGCGTTGCGGGTGCTCCTCGAGCAGCCAGTAGGCAAGCTGCACTCGAATGCGTCTTCCCCCCAATGTCCCACGGCGCGCACCGCCAGCACAGCGCCAGCGGCCCTAACCCCTGCTGACCGCCCCGTCCTCACCCTTCCCGCCCTGCCCTCACCGCCCTTCCAGCTCTCGGAGGCCGCTCCTGGTCGCCGCCCTCACCCAGCACCAGCACCAGCGCGCACCCTTGCCCGGGGATGTCCTCCTGCCGGCACCTCTCGCTGCCGGCGACTTCGCCGGCAGAGGCCTGGTCCTGGAGGTTCGCGTGCCGGCTCCAGGGAGGGCGATCCCGGCTCGGGCAGGCCCGTGTACAAGTGGCCGGCACCGCCTCACGCAGCGCCCCCTGGCCCTGCTCCTTGTCGTACCTGTAGCGACGGCAGGAGTGGGCACCGGCGCAAAGAAGGGCAGCTCAAGTAGGGCGGCCGGCAGCAGAACTCGAAAGCTTCTCAGGAGAAGGCAGTCACGAAGGGTGGTCTGGACGGCTGGGAGGAGCCTTCGCCAGGTGGAGCACGGGTCTCACAATTGGCACATGCAAGCAAGCGCCCCCGGCCCCCACCCCACCCGCTGTAGCCCTCACTCACGTGTGGCCAGTCCGGCCGCCGCCTCCGCCGCGGCGTCCGCGATGTACCTGGTCAGCGGCTCCGTGGTGTCGCCGATGCCCAGGGAAGTGACCTGGCGGGTGGGCGTGAGGTCGCGGGAGCGACTGCCATGACTACCAGACTCCTCAACGTGGGAACAACGCAATGCGCCTCGTCCAGCACCGCCAGGTCCGAGCCGGTGCGGCCGCGGCGCTGCGGCTGCTCCTGCGCTGCGCGGCTGCCTGAGTGCAGGGGTAGGGGAGGAGTGGGATCCGGGGAGCAAAGGGTGCAGGGCACGGAGACACGCAGCGCGCTTGCACCCGTGCAGCGATGCAGCGCGTTCGGCTGGCGCAATGGGGGGCGTTGCGGTCGTGCGATGTGGGTGTCTTTGGTGCACCGCGCCCCGTGGAGTCCCCGGAGGGCCCCACGACCCTTCAGTCCAGCCGCAACAATACCCGGTCTGTGTACTTCGCAAGCGAATGCGAATGCGGGGCCAGCACCCGCTCCCTGGAGCCAACCCTACCTCCTCCCCCCTTGCCAACTCATACCCCGCCGCCGTCCTGCCGGGGCGGGACCAGCCCCACACAGCACTCCTGCCCCGCAACCCCGCCAAGCGCCGTGCACACCACATAGCCTGCCCTGTGGGTTCATTCATACAGGTTCATTCGCACCTCGGGAAACAGGCAGCTGGCGTGCAGCTTGCTGAAGTCCTAGCTTCGGTTTACGTGCAAGGCGCCTGGGGAAAGGGAGAGACAGCACGTCGTTTGCAGCGCGGAGTTAGTGGGCGGTGGCCACCGTCAACGAGGTTTCCAAGCTTGAAACACACGCCCGGAGCACAACGTGCAATCCCGTGTGGAATCATGATGACGTCCAGCGTAGCAAGTGCTCTTCTCGGCAGCGGCCCGTCCTCCTACCCATATCTTTGAGTGCCGCCTAGGCACCCTGTTCCCTTAGCCGGTCTCCCCATGCTAAGCTTGTCCCTGCTTCCTCACATCAGCCCCCACCCTCCCCTCTTTGCACGCCGGACCACGGATTTCCTCTCGACATCCCCCCACATCCTATTGTAGTCCGCTCGTGGAAGCACCGTTTGACCGAACGCAGACGTCAGCAACCACGAGTGGGGCCTTGATTACCTTTGGGACCAGCAGAACCTCATCGCTGGCGTTGGTTGGCATCAGCATCGCGCTGAGAGCCAGGCTCTTGCTCAATTTGCTGGTACTCGGTTGCCTTTCCCGCCATCCTACCGTCCATCGGCAGCAGACCGGCAACTTATTGCTGTAGCCTCCAGCATACCATTTAGTGGTGCTGTCCTTCCCAAATCTTGCTCCAAGATGCAGGCAGCGACATATAACAGCTGGATACCGGTATGCAATAAGTTTGTGTTCCTGCGCTGCCTGCTTCTTCCAGAAGCTGAGTTAGGGCAGGCGAGCGTCACATTTTACAATTCATTTGGTTGTGATACTCGAGCTTTAGCCTCAACTAGGGCTATCCCCTATCTCGCTATCTGCAGTACGGTAAACCTTCCGGCGCCATGCGGCTCCTCTTCGCAGACCTTTGACAATATTAAGCTTTATGGTTACTTGATTAGACCATTAATTCCCCCTGACTCGCGTAACGCATCCTGCTGCTGGCGTTGTCCACTAAGTCCATGGCCCACGGCCCTAACGAACAGACTAACATAACATCATGGTGAGCTTTCGTGGTTGATATCGATTCTAGACAGTTGAATAAGCCGAACAGCTTTGCGGGGCCACAGGCAACACTTGCGGGACAGCAGGCGGTGCGCGAATGGCTCCTGGACAGCGGCTGGTTGCTCCTTTGCTGTCAGTGCAACCTACGTTGCTTTTCCGCTGCGAATGCGGAGATTCATACAGTCGACTCTGCTGCCAGAGCATCCTGTGTGCCATTCACTTGCTTCTTCGGCTGCTCCCGCACCCCTCGTTCCGCCCCACCCCGCTGTCTACCTGCTTCAGCGCCTCCAATGGGTCATTTATCTTGCAGCACTCGGCGCTGGCGACTGCCGCCGTCATGAGACGCGGCCAGTGGTGGGGTGGCACCTGACACTGGCGGAACACGCAGGGGCCAGCGGCGGTGACGGGCGCTCACGGTAGGGAAGGGGGGGGAATTGTATGCGTACCGTGTTCGTGATCTCCGTTTAGTAGGGTGTGTTGGGCATTGCGGGCCGTGCTACTACTGGTGGAGTAATGGCGCTGGAGGGGAACGCAGCCAGGGTAGGAGGGCATAGGAGAGGAAGGGGGGAATAACGGTTTTAGGTGGGGAGTGGACAAACCGAGCGGGGGGGCCGGATCAGAAGGTAAAACCGCCGTGCCCCGAACTTATTCGTTCCTGCTCTGGCTACGTTTGCAGGAGGTCTCGCATGCGCCTCGAGGACTTGTAGGTGGGGTGGGGAGGTAAATCTGGCAAGCATTTGGAGCTTTCGTGAACACAGGGAAGAGAGCGCAATGTATTTGGAGCAGGGCACCAGGTACGTGCATGCGCGAGCAGTCGCTGGCCGGTTGGTTGTGCCGTGCTTTCCGCAGCGTATATCCACTAATCGAAGCTATGCTTGCGTTAGCTTTACGCAGCTGTCTTGCGTAAAGCTCGGGGAGTCGTGTCGCTTCTGGCTTCGAGTAGGGCCCAGCAAGTACTGACGGCGATACGTAAAAAGGCCTGCGCGCATCTGTACTTCCGTTATCATTATCCCAAGCGCTTCGTGTTTGCTCGTGTGTCACAGCCACAGCAAAGCGCAGACACATGAACGGCTTGCGACACACGGAGCGAGCTGTTTGGAACGGTTAGAGCACCGACGAACGGTGCTGTGGAAATTCAAGTACATCTGAGGATGGCGTGCGGTCGTTTTGATGAAGTGGAGTCATGATGAAGTGCCCGCGTGGGTGAGTGCAGGGTAGCCGCGGGACCAGAGCGAGAAGCCATTTGCGGGCTCTACTTCAATCTAGACATATGGGGCGTACAAGGCATAGGCCAGGGAAATCTTTCTTGTGCTGGGCTGAAACGATGGTTGCGCGATGGATCCAAAAATTGCGATACCAGCGAGACAGCTGCAACGACTCCCTGCTGCCGCCCCAGCACTGCGCGCGCTTCGCTGCAGCGAAGGCAGAAGGACGGCAGCAACAGCAGTAGTGAAGCTATGGCGCCAAGCTTCATGCGGCCCACGGCCCCATCGGCGGCCAAGCGCGACAAGGCGGCCCGGCCCGCCGCACGTGTGGTACGACAACGATGCCGCAAGTACGACGGTTGTGGGCGGCATCTGTTGGCGCTGATGCCTCACTAATAGTGTACGATACTTGCATTGGCACGGTAAGCCGCATTCAAAGTGTTGGCAAATAGTTGTAGTGTGTAATTTCGGCTGTTAACTGTTAGCGGTTAATTAGGGCCGGCTGAATCCTGCTGACCTCCTAGGCGGTTTCGACTGTTAGCGGTTAGCGGTTTTCTAGGTCCGGCTGGCGGCACGGCGAGGCAGCGAAGTCCTGCGGACTGGCATCTTGGCTCTTATTAGGCTCGGCCCTAGTTTCGTAGGTGGACGCCGTCAGGTGGCTGGGACACGAACTCGGATCGATGCTGTCCCACGTGCCGGTTGCGGCCTCGCGCACCAATGGATTTGTTGAATGTACTTACTTAGTGTGGATACGTCGTTTAGGCGAGTAGGTGCATACGTAGGGTGATCAAGTGGCGCATGCTAGCTGGTAGGTAGATATGTAGGTCCTTCAAATCTGTTTGAGTTCGTTATTACCGTTAGCCTTCAGCGCGTTAGGTTTCGTGTTAAATGTCATAGTAGGTATACGCAGAACTGCCCTGCGCGGTTACACCTTCAGGGACTGAGCCATATCATGCGGATGTGTGTGTAGTAATACTGGTGTGTGATGGCTGATGGGGCGCACAACTGTGTGCGTCATAACAATGCTTGGCTGGCGGTGTCCGTCAATGTCTATCGTACTGGCGACGATTTAGTATTTGCGTAAACCTTCGATCCCGGTGGTTCCGTCCGTGTTCGTATGTCGAGATTCCATTACGTTGCAGTGATGCACGTTTGTTAAACTGTGCGCTTGTTGGTCAATGGCTGCACGCATAGCCGACATTAGACCCAACTACACAACAGCAGTGTTTATTTTGGAGGGGCCTGTCTCCCCTACCGAAACAGTCGCTGTTGCTGTGTAGTTATGGCATTCTGATGGCGGTACTGCGTGTAGGTCTGCTCCAGGGAGCGAGGCAACCTGAGTTAGTCTCGGGTGGGCCGGCTGGTCGCCTTGCTACTTTCGTTCGCCAGGTATGCTCCGGATGTAATCGCACAATACATCAATGCGACCACCGGCTCTCCCGGCAGCAGCTCCTGGAGGTCGTGGTTGGCCGCCTTCAGCTTCTCGGTTACATGTTACAACTTCCGCACAAGCGCGCAGACGTCGGTAAAGGCCAGGGGGACCTCGGAGGGTTATAAGTCTTCTTAAGACACGTTGGCGGGCGGGTGCATCCTCGTTCCCCCGTGAACATTTGAGCGCGAGGCGTTTCATCGCCGTGTGCCTAGTGTCCCAGAGAGAAAGGTGGCCACGGCCAGAGGAGGCGCTTATCCCATTGTCGTGGCCCTGCAATGTTGTCGCGTCCTCAAACTTCGCTCGCAAGCTCACATGGGCCACTCCTTCAAAAACGTGCATTTCATCCTCGACAGCGCCGCACGCGCAAAATCGGCAGATACGCTCAGCACGCCCGTCGGCCGGTTAACCTCCAACTCCCAACAGCTCACACGAAACAGTACCAGCTCCTCATGCAGGCTCGGGGCAGGACAGCTTGGGTATGCGGGCATGATCCACCCAAGTCGCTTGTCAACGACAAGGGGACTTCCCATCCAGTTGAGGTAGCGACAGGCCTAAACACCGGGTGGGCCGGTTGGACAGGCCCGTGGGTTGCGACCCACCCCTACCCACCCACCGTGCGCCAAACCGTGCACTAAATCGTTTTCAAACTGCTACCGGCCGTTCACTTCATGGTAGCATCGTGCGCGACTAGGTCGTCGCCGTGCAGCCATCAGGCGGCCTCGCACCCAAACCATGCAGAAACTTGAGGACGTAGGGAACGGATTGAAGATTGACTTCGCCGCTCTACCGGCAAGCCTCCACCCAAATAAAGCTGCTCAATCCTGATGATACCCGTTAATTAGGTGCTGAGAGAGCACTCGAAATGTATCGATCTGTCGCGCAAGATTTAAACAGTAACCGGGTGGCTGTCAGGAACGGTCACCTCAAAGGGCCCTAACCGACGAATAAACAGGTGTGAACCAAACAAAGATTTGCACTTTAATGTGCTTAATGCGTTATCCATGTTCGGCACATGCAAGCGCAGGAGCGCAGCCGAACCTTTCCTTGCGCTACCGGTACA
Source organism: Yamagishiella unicocca (assembly GCA_003116995.1). Taxonomy (NCBI): domain Eukaryota; kingdom Viridiplantae; phylum Chlorophyta; class Chlorophyceae; order Chlamydomonadales; family Volvocaceae; genus Yamagishiella; species Yamagishiella unicocca. The sequence continues at coordinate 248,750 of BDSL01000113.1, read as the reverse complement.
GATGCACTACCTGGCACTCGTGCCATAATCCACCTTGTGCTGGGGAATTGATAATTGGCTGCTATGCAGCAAATTGGCCGTCAATACTTTCATTCGTGAGAATTAGTCGCGCGGAAAGCCTCCACCTGGCGATAGCTTCTCTCGTTGTTCGGTCACAAATTCATATAGTGCTTAGAAGCTTTTCATACCCTGTTGCGCTCATGACGACCAGGTCCAGGCGAGTGACCTTCCAGTGCAGTGCAAGCGGTAGTGACAGTTATCGTACTGCGGGCGGACTGCCCAGCTCCAGCTCCCTTGTAGCTGTTGCATTCTGCCGCGTCCATACTGGATTGTGAACCACATGCTTCCTGTGCATCAACAGTAATGATAGCCAGCAACCAATTTGGAGTCGACCTTTACGAAGGCGAAACGGTGCATGTCCGCCTTTAGCCATCCATCTGGCCTATTGCACATCCAATGATGCCAGGAATTCCTTTCAACTGATTCATCCACGTTACCTTGCTTCAGAGCGGTGGATGTAAGCTCTGTTCTGGCTACATTCGTTCGAAGGACAACCACCGGTATCTCAAGATTGGGGTATGCATTTCAGCACAATGTTGCAAGAACATCTTTGTGGCTGCTCCTAAAGCACATGTACTTGCAGCTGCAATCCTCATAGTTGCAGCTGTATCCGACGTGCCCTGATGGCGAACGTCCATTGAAGGCGTGTTCTGCACTCGTTTGCCGCAATCAACAGCGCAACCATCCCAGGATTCGATATCTGGGTAAAAGTGCATTGCAGAACTATTGGGGGCCTTCTTTGAGGCTTCTCATTATGCCATCCAGCCATGCTTCGTGCCTTGGGAAATGTTCTGACTGTACAGCTCCCGTTCGCTGGAACCGCAGGTAAATCCCGTTATAGAATACCCAGGATGACGCTGTGGTAACGGGCCGGCGCCATTCCCAAAGTCACAACCGACGACCATGACAACAACTGGCTTCATGCCCTTTGCGTACCACGGGTTCCAAGTCGTGTTTTCGCCCCTTGCCCGCTGCCACCTGCCTTCCGTAGGACAACGTACGTCGATTAGCGTGCGGCGGCGGCGCAGCGGCACCGCGGCTGAGGCGCTGCTTGGACGGCCGTATGACAACGGGACCGCTGCCGTGTCGCCAGCCGGTCTTGGTTTTATGCATGGCAACTGGGCGATCGCCTCACCGCATTTCCTATCCTTGATTACTACGGGTGCCAAGTCGTGTTTTTGCCCCTTGCCCCCGCTGCCACCTGCCTTCCCTAGGACAACATACGTGGATTACCGTGCGGCGGCGGCGCAGCGGCACCGCGGCTGAGGCGCTGCTTGGGCGGCCGTATGACAACGGACGTCACTGCAGCCGCTGTTCAATCTCCGCACGCGCTCTTACGAACGGGAGTGGCCATTAGCTTTGGTCAGGTTAGCTTCACTCACATGCCCGGGCTTTCAGGCTGTCTCTGCGCCGTGCAAGCGTTTCACTGTATGATTCTTTGCCCCTGCAGGTCGCTGTGTTGCCAGCCTACCATGGTCCCAGTCACGGCGCAGCAGAGCGCGAGGTCCGACTGTCGAGTTGCAGTTTTCTAGCCCGGCCACGTGGGGAGGCCCTGCGTGACATTACCGGGGCCTCATCACTGAACGCAGCGGGCTCACGCCCTACGCTGGTGGTGTGGGGAGGACCGAGTGACCCGCCGACACCGCAGGAAGATATGCGGTATGGGACGAGTGCCGCCTGTCCCATACTGCTACATGCATTACTTGCTGGCGAGCTGGAGTGCCGGCGGGCAAATTGATATCCCTCTCCAGCCCTGTGGCTTTCTGCGGAGGTACGCGCCTGCCAGGTATGCAGCCCAATGTTGCATTTGCCAAGTAGCCAGGAAATGTCACTATGTTGCGTAATGGTGGGTGCTCATAGGGGTTTGGGTTTGGTTATTGCTGCAATGCAGGTCCAATCGATAGTGGCTACTCTTCCGCCCAGTGCATGGTCATGGATGAATTGCGACACGCAATTGTTATCTCCACGCCTAAATCTTGCGCCAGCGGGGCCGCAGTGCATCCCAGGCGGTGAGCAGCGTGGGATGGCGTGGGTTAGTCGGGCCCAACCGTCAACCAACAGTTTTGCTATTCATCAGGGCATAACCTCAGATGATGATCACCATCACCTGCTAGTTCTTCGCAGCCTTACGCTTCCATGATGCGTCATCATGTAAGGGGTGCATTCTTGCATGATCTGGACGACAGCGACCCACGGGAAAATTACGATCTAAGCGAGGCTTCCCAGTAAAGGGACAAACGCTTATGGTCAATTACGCCAGCGACCCACGGGTGGGCGATTAGTGGCAGCGCTCAGTGCGATGCTGTATGACGCAAGGAAACCTTCATCGTATGAACGGCGTGGCGGCGCTCATCTTATGAACGGCGTGGCGGCGCTCATTTACATTTGGCTACCTCCCCGTTATCCAGCAGTGGGGGTAATTGCCAGGGCTGACAGGCACGTGCAGGGGAGTTACCGAGCTTAGGCCGCGTGATACCCCCCTGGTCGACATCCGCCGCCACCTGCGAACACCACCCATCACCCCGACGGCCCCCCTCCCCACCACCGGCCAACCCCCACTCGCCTCGACCGACCCCTCCGGTCACTGGCGTCAACGGCTCCACTCTCCCTGACCGCCCCTCCTTCCCAGGCGGGGCCCACGTCGCGTCGTGCCAGACAGCAGCCCCGGACCTCCCTTGCAGCCCTGCTGGCGCCACGCAGCCGCAGCAGCTCACCGGGTCACCAGCTCGCTTGTACTGACCCCAGGATCTGCCACCATGACTGTCGCCACATCTGCTACTGCGATGAACCTAATAGCTGCTGCCGTTCGGCTGCCAGCCACGCCAGCACCTCGCTCCGATCCACCTCTGTCCGCCGGCCCGCCGCCTGCACTGCCACATCCCAATCCACCGGGCTCCCTGCTTCTACCAGCCAGCGCAGCACAGGAAGCTCCAGGCCCAGTCCGTCAAGGACTGCCAGGAGAGGCCCAGCCGCCGCAAGTAGCGCAGCATGGCCAGGTCGCTGTTGCCAGCAGCGGCACTGTACGGCCTGAGAAGAGAGAAGGAATGTTGCGTTGAGGGATTACCATGACGAGATGAGACGTGGGCGGTTGCGGGTAGAAACCACCGGATGCGCTCCCCCAGAGGTTTCTTTCGGACAGCAACACCGAACCCTAAAACCCTAACGAGCACCCGCACCCTTCAGTCGCTTCAGACCGCCAACCTCCTTATGCGATACCCCCCAGTACGTGGAACCCTTAGCGCTCTTCTTTTAATATCGTTGGGCCTGGTTCGGACGTCAATGGTTTCGGTAGCTCTCCATGTCCCTCTGCGACCTCCCTGCTCGGCCCTGCGCCCCCCTGGTCCCCCACGCACAGCAGCACCCCCCTGGTTCCCCACGCACAGCAGCAACCCCCTGGCTGACGCCCCCCTCCCGAACCGAACACATCATATGACTAAGCGGCACCCGCCCGGCCGCCCACCCTCGACCTAGGTACAAAAGGCTCCGGCAGCGCCCGCCCGCCGTCGCCGTCCGTAAAATGCATGGCCCATAACCGACATAACATGCAACGACGGATGACCTTGCGGATCACACTATGGGTGGTGCGGCCTGGACGCATCAGTCGCGGCCGCGGCGTCGTCGCCTCCTCGGGTCCGCCGCCGTCTCCACTGCCTCCCTGCACCTGCACGTAGACCACTTCCGCAACCACAGCTGCCTCCACGGGACCCGCCACCAGCATCGAAGCCGACGCGGCAACCACCGGGTAGTGGTGGTGGTGGTGGCAGCGGTGCTGGTGGCGATGGTGGCACACAATGGCTGCTGCCCGCCACCCGCCTGCGCTCCTGCAGGAAGGCCTGGCCGGTTGGGCCGGTGGCGGCAGCGAGCCGAGCCGCTGCTTCCGGTCGCCTGCGTTCGGCGCACGATGGGAGGTGCGGGTGAGGTGGGGCGAGTTGAGGTCAGGGTGAGGTGGGGCGCTGTCATTTGTAGTGTTGTCCTGTGGGTAGCTGTGCGGTGCCACCAACACACCACACGGCCAAATAAGCCCCCGAAGCCAGGCCTGCGCCCTCCGGACCCGGGCCCGGCGGGCCCCATCCGGCCGCGCTGCGCAGGGGCAACTCTTTCTGCTGGGACCTTCGGAGCGACCCCTACAAGCTTTAGGGGATTCCTGCCACACTCACGAAACGTCTAGGTCCCGTCCGTCTTGCCAAACGCGGCATACCACGCGCTGAGCCCCACATCAAGCGCTGCCGCACCGCCATCGCCGCGTTGCGGGTGCTCCTCGAGCAGCCAGTAGGCAAGCTGCACTCGAATGCGTCTTCCCCCCAATGTCCCACGGCGCGCACCGCCAGCACAGCGCCAACGGCCCTAACCCCTGCTGACCGCCCCGTCCGCACCCTTCCCGCCCTGCCCTCACCGCCCTTCCAGCTCTCGGAGGCCGCTCCTGGTCGCCGCCCTCACCCAGCACCAGCACCAGCGGGCACCCTTGCCCGGGGATGTCCTCCTGCCGGCACCTCTCGCTGCCGGCGACTTCGCCGGCAGAGGCCTGAACCTCCAGGACCGCACCGCCTCACGCAGCGCCCCCTGGCCCTGCTCCTTGTCGTACCTGTAGCGACGGCAGGAGTAGGCACCGGCGCAAAGAAGGGCAGCTCAAGTAGGGCGGCCGGCAACAGAACTCGAAGGCTTCTCAGGAGAAGGCAGTCACGAAGGGTGGTCTGGACGGCTGGGAGGAGCCTTCGCCAGGTGGAGCACGGGTCTCACAATTGGCACATGCAAGCAAGCGCCCCCGGCCCCCACCCCACCCGCTGTAGCCCTCACTCACGTGTGGCCAGTCCGGCCGCCGCCTCCGCCGCGGCGTCCGCGATGTACCTGGTCAGCGGCTCCGTGGTGTGGCCGATGCCCAGGGAAGTGACCTGGCGGGTGGGCGTGAGGTCGCGGGAGCGACTGCCATGACTACCAGACTCCTCAACGTGGGAACAACGCAATGCGCCTCGTCCAGCACCGCCAGGTCCGACTGATAAGGCCCGTCAGTCGACAGCACGCGACTACCGGCGGCGGCGGCCCTCCTACGAGTGGGGACACGTACGGCAATTGTGGCAGTTGTGGCAGCTCGGGAACGCAGGGTAGGGGAGGAGTGGGATCCGGGGAGCAAAGGGTGCAGGGCACGGAGACACGCAGCGCGCTTGCACCGTGCAGCGATGCAGCGCGTTCGGCTGGCGGAAGGGGGGGCGTTGCGGTCGTGCGATGTGGGTGTCTTTGGTGCACCGCGCCCCATGGAGTCCCCGGAGGGCCCCACGACCCTTCAGTCCAGCCGCAACAATACCCGGTCTGTGTACTTCGCAAGCGAATGCGAATGCGGGGCCAGCACCCGCTCCCTGGAGCCAACCCTACCTCCTCCCCCCTTGTCAACTCATACCCCGCCGCCGTCCTGCCGGGGCGGGACCAGCCCCACACAGCACTCCTGCCCCGCAACCCCGCCAAGCGCCGTGCACACCACATAGCCTGCCCTGTGGGTTCATTCATACAGGTTCATTCGCACCTCGGGAAACAGGCAGCTGGCGTGCAGCTTGCTGAAGTCCTAGCTTCGGTTTACGTGCAAGGCGCCTGGGGAAAGGGAGAGACAGCACGTCGTTTGCAGCGCGGAGTTAGTGGGCGGTGGCCACCGTCAACGAGGTTTCCAAGCTTGAAACACACGCCCGGAGCACAACGTGCAATCCCGTGTGGAATCACGATGACGTCCAGCGTAGCGCCGCGATAGGAGCCCTCCCTCCAGCCATACGCCCCAAGTCCCGGCCGAAACTCGCAACAACCTGGCTCCGTGACGCGGCTGCAGCTTCCGTGCCGCTGTCCAAGCAGACGGCGCGCAGCTGCAGGAGCCCCCCACCGTGGTAGGGAGGGAGCAAGTGCTCTTCTCGGCAGCAGCCCACGTCCTCCTACCCATACCGTCGAGTGCCTCCTAGGCCCCTTTTTCCCTTAGCCGGTCATCCCATGCTAAGCGTGTCCCTGCTCCCTCTTTGCGTGCCGAACCACGGATTTCCTCTCGACCCCCCCCCGTTCTTCCTTGCAACCCCTCATCCTATAGTATTCCGCTCGTAGAAGCACCGTTTGACCGAACGCAGACGTCAGCAACCACGAGTGGGGCCGTGCTTACCTTTGGGACCAGCAGAACCTCATTGCTGGCGTTGGTTGGCATCCATATCGCGCTGAGAGCCAGGTTCTTGCGCAGCAACTCGATTTGCTGTTATCCGGTTGCCTTTCCGGTATCCTACCGTCCATCGGCAGCAGCACGGCAACCTGTTGCTGTAGCCTTAGCATACCAGTAATGGTGCTGTCCTTCCCGATATTGCTCCAAGATGCAGGCAGCGACATGTAACAGCTGAATATGCAATAAGTTTGTGTCCCTGCGCTGCCTTCTGCTTCTTCCACAAGCCGAGATAGGGCAGGCGGGCGTCAAATTTTATGATTTGTTTGGTTGTGATACTTGAGCTTTAGTCTTAACTAGGGCTATCTCCTAACTGCAGTACGGTTGGCCTTCCGGCATTTTAATTGGCACCGTCATGCAGTTCTCTTCGCAGCCCTTTAAAATATCTATGAAAACACGTTCCTCCGAACCGGTACTCGCATAACGCATTCTGCTCCTGGCGTTGTCCACGCAGTCCATGGCCCTAACGAACAGACCAACATGGCATCGTGGTGGCTTTCGTGGTTGAGACTGACTCTAGACAGTTGGAGCAGGCACAACAGCTTTTGGGGCCACAGGCAACACTTGCGGGGCAGCAGGCAGCGCGCGAAAGGCTCCGGCTGCGAAGCCGGCGAAGACGGCTCGGGCTGTCTTTTGGCTCTCTGAGCAACTCTTAGTGAGCGTAAAGCAGACCAGACACTTCGTAAGCGATAAAAAACAGAGGCACCTGTAAGCAATTGAGCATCCACTGGTTAACAGTCGTCGCGTCTCAGACCGAGGGAACCCTAGAACTTCGCCCAAAGGCTCCGTGGTCCGCACACTGCACGTCTTGGGTTAAGGGTCACGGGTTTAGCTGTGACATACAGGCCAGGCTTGCAGGATTGACAGAGTAAATGGGTCAATGCCTCATCGGTGCCTTTGAACGCGCTCGCCCCTTACAAAGTGTAGTGTTAAGGGGAGGGGGCCGATACATAGTCTCAGCCCAATTGAGCCTTTACAGACACCCGCTCAATGACGACCCCATTATCGGTATGCGAGTGGATGGGCCCCTTTATGTGCCCATATCCTCCCTCCCCCTCGTATTGGGCCCCCCCTAATGGGCTTGCCTCAAGAAGGGCCCCTATCGGGGTTTGGGACTTATTTAGGGTTGAATGAATGCTAGTTTTGCTTTGAGGCTGTATGGTTGCCCTCTTACGCAAACATATCATGGGGACACCAGGGCACAAAAACAATAAATATAAGCGAGCGTGGTCACACAATCATACTTTCGCGTGAAATGTGTTACAGAGCAGTGCCCAGTAGGCAGACGTGTTACTGTAATTTGGAACACAGATCAGATCATACAGCATGTATCCAATGCCTCTGGATCAACCAACCATTGCAATAAGGTCATTTTATTGCGCACCACTGTTAGCTGCACATGTCCATGATCATACCCACCATCTGACCATTATTTGTTTACGGTAATTCAAACCAAATGCAAATGCAATACTCCAACTATTGGGTCCTATGTGGTGTCAGGGTCCAGATGAAGGTCAAGCTTCCCAAACGACAGGATCGGCACAAAATCATCTGCAGATTGCCCATGAACAAGAATGTGCACGCATGGTGACAGGCACAGGCCAAAACACTTCTGCTCCACCTGCATCAACACCTCTGCTCCACCTGCATCACTTCGTTAGCAGACTGAAAGCTCACATCGCTTAATCAGAGAGCGAGCACAACATGCATACACCTCGAAGTGTCCAATGCCATTGTGGGAGATCCGATGGCATCCGGATCATCATTAGGAAATTCGTCGAGTGCCCAGTTGTCGCTAATACTCCTTTGCGCTCAGCTGTCCGATAAACTGGACAGTCATAGCTGGGGTCTTCTGAGAACTTATCTGCTGGACGTGGCTGCAGCCAGATCACTGGTGCATTCTCGAACAAAACCTGTAAGGAATTGGGTATACTTAGGCAAGACGACCATGCGTGCAAAATGCAACGGTGGGGTCGATGGTATGCCAAACCTACGTAGCATGTAGAGTAGTGTGCACATGTACAGTACATACCTTGGGCCTGCTCTCGCAAAGCTGATGTGCCATGGAGTCCCAGGCACAGCCCTCCAAGAAGAGCCCATGCACGTAGCAACCATCCTCAGGGGGTGTCGTGTAAATTGCGTGCTCTGTGCCCATCATGACGAAGTCAAAGCCCACGATGTCAATTGGTAGCTTGTGCTTACGGGCATAATTCTGAGGACGATATTTAGGGAGTGGGCCAAGGAGTTGGAACCACCAATCGTTATTAGTTATGTACGAACATATGCATGTTTACTACTCGCTGGTTTCCTACTAAGAGTTTAATAAATGGTTACATCGTTGGTCCCAGTGGATTTGTATCGTATAAACATGGACAGGGTGTTATGATTACTGTACAGCAACAAGCATGCATAACCAAAGGGGTCGCACGCCAAAGTGCCTTTCACGTTCATCTCACAGGAAGCAAACATATTGTGAATTGCACACACCTGCAACGCTGCGGTTGTGAAGGACGGTGTGAAGAAGAAGCCCGACAGCCAGAATACTGCAGGAGGCCCGTGCTCATACCACGACTGAAGCATTTCTAGGCGCTCCAGAAGGTCCGTAACATAGGATGCAAGGGGTTTAAGGGATGGGAAGGACTTCCCCCGCCAAAGCATGGGTACTTGCCCAAGTGCCATCGACCTGCATTGCGAAAGCATCATGTTTGGTAGAGGCTACTAACTGGAAGCGTGTCAGTGCAGCATATCCTTTTGTTCCTTTGGATGGCTGTAATGCACGGCACATGGAGGGTTGACCTACCTGAGCACGGTATCCAACTCGGAGGAAAGGACTTGGAGACCACTGAGCGCCTTGCCCAGGTTGGTGAGTGAGGACCGAATAATGGCCAACAGTCGGTTGTAGCGCAGCATCTCCTGACAAAGCACCTGCGTTTATGTCCACAACACTCAATTGACATGCTCAGCATTGGCAGTCCAAACGGATACCAAGCTTATTAGCAATACCTGGCCTGCGCATTCGCCATATCAGCTTCACTCATTCGCTTAGGTGTCCTGAAGATAACTGGTGCTCTTAACACAACCGATTTCCTTCCTTTAACTTCCAAAACGTCCGAAACTTCTTTTCTCCCACTATAGGTGCTCTATGATACGGGCCGTGAGCAATACCTGGTTTAGGCTCTCCTCGTATCGCACAGGATATTTGGCCTGCGCTTTCTCGATGTCGAAGTTGGGTGGTAAGCGCTTCAGGACGTCCTCAACCATGGCCCCCACCATCTCCTCCTCATTGGCAGCCCCGCCACCCCCGCTGCCACTGCCGCCGCCGCCTCCGCCAGTCAAGACGAGCGTGTCAAGCATTAAGGATGTCTGTTGAAGATCTTTGGTGATGTCAGCATTCTCGTGTAGACCGAAAGCCTCCGGAAGTGGAAAAATGGGCAAGTTGGATATATATGACAAGTATGACGCGTGGTCGCCCTCCGGTGGGATGTAGTACGTGCCTGCCAGGAGTTGCACAACGGGGCACAAAGGGGTGCATCGCATTTCAAGTTAGGCAGTGTATCGACTCATCAGTGGTAGGTGATGCCACCCTAATACTTAAGAGCGAATTGTTGTCGTAACTCTAGTGCGCAGGTAGGTCTGATCCCTGCCGTCCAAAGCTACCTACCCGATGCACTCAAGGTGAATGGCCCCTCCAAGTCCAAAGCCTCAGGCCTGTATATCCGCTGCAGGGCAGTCAGGAGCAGACGGCGGTCCTTATCATCGGTTACCCGTCCACCATAGTTGCATTCGCCAATGGAATATTGCAGGGCCGCAAATGGAACAGACGCCGCAGTCTGCACCGGTAACGAGCCGTCCTCATTCAAAGCTGGCGCCGCATCATCGAGGTACATGCTCAGCTGCCGAACGCTAATCCGCAAATCGCCGTCATCAAAGCCTGCAGGGTATGCGGAATGAGGCCAACACGGATGAGCTCTCAACAGCACGTGCACAAACCATGGAAAGCAAGAGCATTATTGAGAGGCGCACCATAGGGTATATTCCAACCAATTGGTCCAAATTTACGCCTCTCTTGTACGAAGGCGTGCAAGAAGCATAGGCCAAATAGTAGAGACTTGAAAGCTGGCGGCTGGCGGCAACCTGGGGGCAAAAGATAACGTGTATGTCGGGGTCATTCGCCTATCCAAACAACTCCATGAGGATATCGTTGAACTTTCACTACTTTACGACTCACCCTCAAAGAAATCATGGCCGCAGATGGGTTCGAGAGCATACGAACGGCGAAGGTTAGCACGCAGGCCAGCAGGTGGCTCGTTCGTCATCTTCACGCTGACCTGCATTAGGTTAAGCAGTAATGCAGTTTCGGGTTAGGAAAAGGTATGCCAGTGTATCGCAAAGCCGCGAAGCTTCAGGTGTGTGTCGATTTCGCAAAAGCATTAAGGACACGAAAACCCGACTTAGCCCAGCCCAGCGACCGGGAGAATGAAGGTCGCCATCAATGCCAGCTCTGTAACAAACGCGAGAGCCCACGCAACCAACAGGCAAGTACCCACACTCAGAAATCCCACCCGTTAGCTAAGGGTGGACCTACCTATGCGACGAAAAAGAGGAAAGGGGAGGTGAGAGGAAGCGAAGGGCATGGTCAGTACGTGAAGGAGTGACGAAATGGACGACAAGCAAAGCACAAGAACACACGCAAGAACCCAAACGTTACCCTTGGCTGCTGACGGTGAACTAGACAGGCAGGGGTGCGAGCAAGGGTGGAAGCGGGACGCTGTGGACAGCCGGTCCGTACATGGCCGTACATGGCCGTAGAGCCACGTGCAAGGCGCGACGTGCAAGCAAGGTGTGTGCGTGTGTTGTGTGTGACCCACTCTCGGGATCATTCACGAGGAATTAAAACGAAATGTCAACCCTCGTAGATAGATTGGTTCAAACCCATGCTAACCTGTAGAATCGAGACTGGGAAGGCTGGGCTCGGCATGGAAGTCATCCACAAACGGAAATCTGAGTCAGTGTTGTCCGGCTTGATTGTTTCGCAGATTTTCTCCAGTGAAGTCATCCAGCTTGGTGCTAGATGACAATTTTGGAGGAGGACCCACCTGAAAATGCAGCAGTGGCTCAGCTCAAGACAAAAGTATCACTACTCAGGTCAGTTGGTCGGATGGCACGGCGATGTATGCGCAACGTTGACGTGGGCCTCATACTCACGTGCCGGCCTTCCGAGCTGCTTCGATGAGGGCCGCTGCTTTGGGACCTTGGCCTTGTCCCATACTGATAACAGAAATCTTGCTTCCATAGCCACGTGACTCCGCGAATTGCAACAGAGCTGCCGTCGGGTCAGATCCTGGCGACAGAACGAATAGTAGTGGCACTGTGCAGCTGCTTTCCTCATAAGAGCCCGCAAGGTCAAATGGTGGCGGCTCTGTAAACTTGGGCCCCAGCGACGATGCGACAAAGCCCTGAACTGCCGGTACGACCTTGTCAGGCCGCAACATCCGCAGCAGTAAGACCTTTTGGAAAGGACCCAGGCGCTCACTGTAGCCCATCGGAAGGTCCATGTCCTACAAGGGATCGCAGGGGTTATGACACGAACAACCACTTCCGTTCAGCACACTGAAGCGAATAGTGGCCAGAGCAGGCTATGTCAAGAAAACACTGCTTACGTAGTACTAGTTATGCTTACGTATCCCAGGATAAAAAGGAAACAAGCTTGCAAAAGTGTGTAAAAGCGAAGGTAACATCAGCAATTTGCAGCAACAGTCCCAAACGCGTGTCCCAGAACACTATTAACACATCATAGTCAGTGGTACAGCGACAGCAGCCGGTGGTACGGCCGTACAGGATATGGTGGGGACTGCATCAGGGCTCGGCTGCTGGCCCCGCCACCTAACCTCTGCTAACTGTTCCCACCTGCGGTTGCACGTTGTCGAACAGCACTTTCCACTCGTCAGGACACCCTGCAATCATCTCCGGTAGGCCCTCGAATGCCGGGCATACATTTGGAGCGCGCAACAGCTCGCCCCACGCCTTGGCACTGAGCCAATCAGCACCATCAGGCCTAGAAACATCGCGCTCCGGTATGCCAACGCCGCCTACATAAGCAGCGTGCACCAACGACAGGGTAAGCAATTCGTTGCTACACAGTCTGCCGGTCCACATAATCAGCGGCTTGTTAGGCCTATCACCGACCCAACCAGTGGGGTTTGGTATATTTGGTCTCATCATAATCCTTTCACCGTGCAACGTACCTGTCAGCAGAAACTGGTACAGTTGTGGCTCCAGTCGGGCTTCGTTACGGCTCATAAGGATGCGGACCGAGAGCATGAAGGCAAACAGCAGCTTGTCCTTTTCGAACAGCGACCTGCACGCGTAAGCGCACGTGTGGGAGATTATATTTCTGTACTTTGGGCACCACTTGCAAAGCAGCTTGCACCATACACTTTTAACCTTGCATTTATACCTGCAGATGTTTTGGTACAATGCGTACGTGAAGTGGTCGTTAATGTTTTGAAGCCGTTCTTCAACGTCGTCCACACGAGGAGCCTGCATGGGTAGGTTGAGGTGCGACAAAACGGGGTCTGAGCCAAAAAGGCCTTCCGCGTTCCGAGGGAACCCATTTACACGAGCAAGAACCAACCTGGCAGTGATCGAGACAGCCGTTTCACAAAACGTGCGATTACAGGAAGCAACCCATAAACAACGCATTTAATTGCCGTCCAACACATTCAGTAATATACCTGTTGAATTGAGCGCACGAAGAGCTTCAGGAACCAGGCCAGGCTGTATTGGTACATGGGATCCACCGCCGCCATGTCCCGGATGCAAAAGAACAGCGTGGCGTTGAAGGTGCCGCACGGAGCGTAGCAGGTGCGCGCCTCATCAATGGCCTTTTGCGTCAGCTCCGCTGCCTCCTGCTTAATCTGGATTTCGTTCGATACAGCCTTGGCCTCCGACAGGATCTGGATTGCAGTCGCATCTTCCAAGATGTTGCCCTGCAAATCAGCCGATTAGTTGGATATCTTAAATCCCGCTTCACGGCAAAAATTGGTACAGAGCTCGACCGCAACCGGACGTACGTGGATTCCTAAATTTATTCATTTTACGAATTGCGCTGGGCTTTTTCCTGTGCATCTGCCCCATCGTTCCAATTCCCCCTTCAAACTTTGCTCGCTCTGCTGTATCCCCTTGTGTATGCCAGTGCTACCTGATGCTCCTTCTCCTACTTATAGGTTAGCTTTAAGCAACGGGTACCATAGCGGGCTGGAGGGCGTTGGACGTAAATTTGCAAAATGCGTTCCGGCCTGATCACAACCTTTTAGGGGTTAGCCTCCCAGCCACACTGAATCACAACCGGGTGCACCCATTAAATCATGGGCGCAACCGTGGTGGTAAGGCACCCTTTCCTTGTGGCATTCCCCGCGACCCATATGGCGTCCGAAAGCACTAGGAGGAGGCATCTCACAATCACTCTTGCCGTTTGTTGAACCAGGGGTGAGATGTCGATGAAGGTGTGAAACTTCACCAGTTTCCTATTAGTCGCTTTGGCGTTTTTAGTGCAACCGGTTCCTAAATAAGAACAAGAGCGTGACCATGCAAACACGAGCATCCTTAAGATCTTACATGTCTTGCCGCTGTACTGTTATGCAATCCTACATGTAGCAGCTGCTTACCTACCTAGGGCACAGCTGCTTGGCAACGCAGGAAGTACGCCGTTGTTCAATGTGCAGTCAGGGCCCAACACCCTTACTGTAAACCCGCAATGGTCCACATTAAATTGAGCCCACAGCAGCTTCCACCGACCCACACAGCTGGTAATGCAGGAGAGAAATCTGGTACGCACATACGCGGATATGTTCTTGAAAGACAGCCTCACCTGTGATGATGACAGGACCTGCAAGATGCGGTCCTCAATCTCTGCCAACTTCTTCTTATTCTCCGCGCTCTCAACAACCTATCAAGGGCACATGCGTTAATTAGAGGCATGTCAATGACGAGTCTCGATTAATGCACGTGTATGCCATACCACCGTGGCAAGGACCCGAGAAAAGACAGTCCTCACCAGCTGCTGTCGTTGCTCTTCCAGGTCCGGCCGCTCTTGCGCAACCACGACTCCCAGCAGCTGGTCCGCTAAGCCGTCCGGTGTGATCATGAAGTTGAGTAAAGTAACTTTGACCGCAGTCTCAGGCAGGTAGTGTGGATTGCGCAGTGCGGTCGTAATGTAGAACCTGCAAGGCATTAGTACAGCTGTAACAACAATCATCAACGGCGTCTGTCGCATTGCAAGCCTGCCGACACTTGCCTGAACTGGTCGGAGAACTCGACCGTTGTGTCACCCAGACGTAGGTATGATAAGCCGCCCTGCCTGAAAACCTGCGGCGGGGAGGCCACCGGCGTGGCAGCCAAAGCGTGTGGCAGGAGGTATACGCCAGGCAGAGCTTCATTGCAGAAGCATCTTCACGGTCAAGTTCCTGCTCCGCCAACCGATAAAGCAACTTCGCAGTTAAGAGCCCAACGCCTTCACAGCCATTCCAAAACCGTGAGTAGTTTGGTTCAAGGTTTTGTACCTTAAATGTTTGGCACTGAAAAATAACGCTGCTGGGTACCGTTCGTGTGTGTTGCTAGACTGTTAGTTATTGCATGGATTGCTGGACTTGCGTCGATGCCTACCTAGGCGTCCGATTGAAGCACCAGGTTGAAGTGTGATTAGCGGATCAAAGTCGGCCACGCACTCCAGCAGATAATGTCTGGCTAGCGTGTTTACCCTCCCTTCTCTATGCCGTATACACGAGTTTCCTCGCCGCCGCCGAGCTGTCGGCGCTCACCCCCGCCGCCACCTCCGACAGCCCGGCGGCCGTGTTGCACCATATATGTTCGACCCCGTATCGCATGCTGCAAAACGGCGAGGTGTTTACAGCACCCTTACCTGCTTCAGAAGCAGCGGCTCCAGCGACGGGTCCAGCTCCTCACCAACGTTCTCGAGCAAAACTGGTAGTCCGAATTGAACGGCATTTTCCAAGGTTCGCATATAGTCGCCATCTGTGAGCTTAATGACGCGAAGGTCACGACGACCCTCCATCGCCTTGACCCACTTGTTAGCCTGCGCAATGGCAGCTGACGCTTCAGAGCAAACATCGGGAGCATCGCATTCCATCTTTCACAGGGGTTGTCCTTCCCGCGCCAGGAAAGTGGGTGCATGTACGGGCGTCGGATTAGGTGGTGCAATTCTCATCGCTATTACCTGAGACTGTGGGTCAATCATGAGAGGCCAGCGGCGTGCGTTGTCTACCATAATAGCGTTGTCGATGGAGAAGGTGTCATTAGGCAGGCCGTCAATAGTCCAAGAGCGGATCTTCACAGCGTCGCCCAGAGCAGCAGAAAGGCTAAAGTTTGTGCTGCGAGGTATCCGTGCTCCCTCACAAGCTCCCACCCACTTGCTTACAACCGTTTCCCGATATGCAGCAGTAAAAGCGCCCAAATAACCAATGACACCTGCGAGTCAGACACAGGGATTATCCTGACAGTTATGTACGCATCACATCGCCTCCAGGCATAGCAGCAGTCAGTGCAGCGAGCACATGGCAATAGACGGATGCTGCGCGCCCTTTAAATGCAGGTAGGTTGGTTACCTGCGGCAATCAGCATGTCGCCCGTAAGGCACTCATATTGACCACCCAGCTTCGCTGCGGCCTCTGTCCATCGTGTCTTCTCGCCTCCGAGGCCACTGATGAGCTTCTCCGCGCGTTCAAGCTTGGCTGTGCACAGCTCCGTCTCAGCTGCGAAAGATGGACGAGGCAGATGAACGTCAGTACGACGCTGAAATGCCCTTGAGCCCGAAGTCGCTGCCCACCAGGGTCTTCAGCGCCTTTTGCCCGTTTTGTACTTTACACATCATCAGCCTCTTACGCACCCTCAAGTCTGGCCTTCTCCGCCATCGACTTTTCCAGCTGCCGCTCCAGGGTAGCCAGCCGCTGCATCACCTCGGCCAGGTCGGCTTGCTTGGCCTAGATATGGCGACGTCAAAAGATGATGGTTAATGACATGTCAGGTTGGTGCACCACCTACTACAGCAAGGACTATGCATTGCAGTACTTGCCTTCAGCGCCTCCATGACTTTTTTGTACTCCGCCTCCGCCACCGCCAATGCAGCACGCTTAGGGGCCACGACCTTCGCGACCTTGTCGTACTGGTCCATAGCGCACACCCATTTGCACAGGCCCTCAGCAGCGCTACATGCAGGGGAGTTCAGGGGATTTAAAGTTGAAGTCCAGCTTGGAAGGAGCATCTGCATGTCTGCAATCTCGAGATTGTTGCAGTGTCGCGAACAATACCAGCGGTTACCAATTGCCACAAGCAAGGGTCCGACACTATGCCAACGAGTGAAAAGGGCACACACGCGTACCTGGACGCTTTTGCAGCGTTTCCGGGCGTAAATTCAGCATTGGAGGTAAATTCCCGGCGAATGCGGTCAATAATTTTTGGCGGAACGGCGTCCTTGTCATACTCCTGTTACGTACGAAGGAATTGGTTGGGGGTAACTGCTTTGGCTACGTGCGGCTGGTTGCGGGGCACGCACGCAGAGGTGTCGCTTAACGAACAGAGGGCGGAAGCCTTATCCTGCACCTTCAGGGTTTTGACGAACATCGGGTCCGCCAGCAGCTTCTGCGCCGAGCCCCAATAGTCGTCGATCATCTTGCCACTCCCGCTCGGATCCTTACTCCTGTACGACGTCGTGAAGTGGGAATTGTTTGGTTTAGCGCCTACGCGCAGGCAAGTACAGACAGCCTACAGCACGTTGCTCACGTACCTCTGAGGCTTGATGTCAAGAAGCACACATATCGCCTCCATAACCAGCTTGATAGTGCTCGGAGGATTTTTGAAGCTTTGGACCAGCTTGATATCCGCAGGCTTGATGGTATCCAAGGCACTGATGGCGGCCTATTTGCATGACATTCGTTGTTAGACGTGGGCAGGTTTGGGCGCGTACGGAAGGATCAACCAACCGTTACTGCCAAAGGTCGAACGTGCTTGCGGGCTTCAGCAATAGGAACCCGGAAACAGGAATAAGTAGGTAGTAAGCAGGCAGAAATCTCCATGGGTCTTACCTCGAGGATTGGAATAGCTTCGGCCAGCGCATCCTCGCATTCGGTTTTGATGGCGTTGGCAGCTGCTGCTGCAACTTCCGCTTTCTTCACATCTTGATCCACGATTGCCTTCTTGGGCTCCACCACCTAAATTTGCCATTAAAAACAAAGAACAAAGGATAACCGTACTGCACTACAACGTGCGAAGTTGCTGAACTCCAGCCGCAACACCTGCGGAAACTCTACACAAGGTGGTTTGGCTACACGTACGTGGTAAAGGCAGGAACACCATCAATGACGTGTGCAATGGCTAGGCACATTATTACCATCCCCAGGCTACGGCCTCAGTAGCGTGCGTGATTTCCTCCTCACCTCCGTCTTTTCCTTTGAAACCGTTGCCATCAGGCGCTCTGTCTCCTCCACGGTCTTGATGAGCACGGGCTTCAACGCCGTGAGCTCGTCTTGCATGATACTTACTTGACTTGCTGTGAACTGGAGTTTCTCAAGGCCAACCTCGTAGCGCCTTTTGGCAGCCGACACCTGTAACGAAGACAGCGCATGACTTAGTTCCGCTGTTGGAAGACATCACGCTGTGGGAGCACATACACCATATCCATGCAAAACATCCTAGACCGCTCAGATTAGGCATCTGCGCGCGTCGCGTCGCAAAGTCGAAGAGGAGATCGTACATCCAAGGGTCGTGGCGCACGCGTCGCAGCTACATCCGCGCGCCTACCTCAGCACGCTTTGCTCCTAGCAGCGTGGTGAAGCAAGTGATTAGCTCCAGGTATGATGTCGGCGTCACGTAGTTGATGCGGCCTTGTTCAGCCTTGAAGGCGTCGCTCAGGAGGCGCACATCCTCATGGAACATCTTGCATTGCAGCATCACCTGTATAAACGACAGATTGCAAGGCTCTCAGCATGTGAAACGCTTTCCGCCTTGCGAGACACACTCCAGGAAGCACAGACGTACGTCCCATCCAAGGAAGAACACTGAGGACATGGCACACACAAATACACACCTGGTTGCGCTGCTCTGCTGTGAGGTCCACGTCGCGCAAGAACTTCATCGCCACTGCCTCAAGAGCGTCATCCGGCCATGCAGTAAACCTACCGGCACGGAGGTGAAGGTGAGTCCATTGAAAACAATAAGTGCGTGTTTCATTTGGCGATTAGGGATGCCTGGTACGAAAGTGTTTGTTCACCTAATGATTTCAGTCCTTCCTTCCCACTCGAGCAGGAATTTCAGTGTTTGCTCGGGCAACGTAGCACCCTTCGAATGTGTGCACAAGAGGAAACACGTTACTACCCGACGTACCAGTCAATTGTGCAGCAGTTCACGAGTGACGGGAACTGGCGCAGGCGCTCACGGAAGGCGTCCCCGATAGGACTCATGGCCAGCACGATATGCAAGTTGTCACGCGTCTTGTCTACGAAGTAGGCCCTGCAGCAACAGCAAGGCGGCTTATGCTCAGGCCTACACGTCACATAGTAAACAACGCAGTGACGTTCTGTAACGAGGCATGGTAAGCCAACCCAAAATCGGTACCCACATCATCCAACAGCACGGCAGGCTAGGTGACAAAGTGCGTCGCGCTAAGCCGATGAAAGCGTCTAAGTAAATCAACGCCATCATACGTACCAGAGCTCCACCGCGGTGTCCAAAGCCAAACCCTCCTTTTTCGAAGAGGTGCGACATTGTTCCAAAAGTGCAGCGCGCTCATCGTACGGAAACATGTTGGGCACCTGCATCACAACAGAGGTACCAAGGACACGCTTGTTGTTGCGCACCTATCCTTGCAGGTCCACAATCAACGCTCATTGCGAAGCAGCCATGCGTTTCACCCTACGGTTCTATCGTTCCCTCACACACCACGTATGGTACGACGTACAACGGATTGTCGTTGGAGATCACATTAAAGCTGCCCAGCCGTCAACCACATGAAAAACAGTTTGCGTTGCCGGCTTCATCCGCGCCACACGTGCTACCGCTAATGCACATGGTGTTAGTTGACTCGATCGTGTCACGATCCCTACCTCGCTCCCTCGTACCCAAGGGCGCACTGAGCACGGTTAACCCGTAATATATAGCCCGTAATGAGCCTCTACGTACCTCCCCGCTGTTCAGCAGGTTGTTGACGTCCTCAACGAAACTTTCCGCCTTGATCTGTGTGTCGCTGAAGAGGAACACGGCTTGTTTGTTGTCGCCACCGGCAATGCGCACGAACCGTTTAAGATCCTCACGCCACTCGGCCGCACCATAGCTCTTGCTGATCTCAACCTACATAATTGCGAAGATCGTTTTTTGAGCGACGATGGACTAGAAAACAGTATTCTGAGGTTTAGTAGCAGGCGCCTAGCTTTGACGTAGCTAGCCCACCTGGAATGTAGACATGCCGCATATGAATGCAGCCAGCCTTGCCAAGCTTTGGCGCCCGCTGCCGCCAACGCCCACCAGCAGCAGGTGGCCACCCGGCTGCTTCAGTACACGCGCTATGCGACTTATGTGCTCCACCGCGTACAAGAAGACGGCTAAATTCATTGGACGCTTTGATGTCGCATTGTGGTCAGCCAGCAGCTCCTCCACGCGCGCGGTCAATGCTTGCATGTCCGTTATTTCATTGTACAGCCTTAAGGCAGGGTCCTCTGCGACGCGAAGGGGGGCCCCGAGAGGTATGCACGCGAGGGATGAGTGGGTTTGGGACATTACTGCTGTACGCCTTGTACGGAAAGGGCATACCCAAGAAAATGCACGCTTTGGGTGCACGCTTTGGGTATCCAACGGAAAAACGTATCTAGTCGATATTTGTGCTCCAATCTGATGCCCTCGTTATGTGCGCATTCCCCAAATTTCATTGCTCCGGCCAAGCCATCCAGCGCACCGTTATCGTCCATGTAATCACCAAAGAAGCAGCGGCGCACTTCCTCGATGGTCAGCTCGCCGAGTTCCTCCGGATCGGGTCGGAGGTGCACAAAGAGTTTATCAAACTCGGCAGCAAGCTTGCCCTTCATCACGGTCCGCAGGTAGGACAAGAACCATGACCGGTCCTTGTCATCGACCAAGCGGTCGTAGAAGACACGCAGAATCTGTGGTGTACGACAGTTAGAGGGCAGCCGGCGGGTTGGGTGACGCGATTATAGGTTTTGGGAGCAGGTGCTGAAGTTTCACGGCTGCTGCACGCGCAACCGTTATCCTGTCGTGGTCGCTGCGGTTACATCAGGAAATCCACCAAGAAATCGTCCGATGGAGCGGTGACCAGGAACCCTAAGCATTGTCGGCAACGGCCCGATGCAAATGGGACAAGGTCCCGCCCGTACGAGCCTACCTCATGTGCCCACAGCCGCAAATATTTATCTTTGGCCTGCACCGGATCATCGCCTAGCAGCTGAGGGGGCATTAACAGGAAGCCCTGCATAACCCGCGATATGTCTCGCAGGTTGAAGGTGTAGTGCGATCGAGTAGGCGTGGGAAGCAACTGAGCAGCCACTCGGCCATATACAGCGAGGGTGGCGCTGATGATGGGCTCCCGAATGTCCTGCATCGTCAGCACGGCATGATCAAAACAAATGGTCGCGAATTTTGACCTACCAGCGAGGGCTGCAAACGCACGGCGACGACGCGGGTGCGGCATTCAACGGCACACGACAGGTGGCGCACCTTGATGTTGTTTGGAAAGGACTTGGCGTCCAGGTGCCACGACAAAAGCGTAGAGAAGATGCGCCCAAGCGTCGGCTCGTCAAAGTCGACAATGGACACAAGGTTGAAGTGGCGCGCATATCGAGGCGTGATGGGGTTGCGGCCACCGCCAGGTGGGCCCATTGCAGCCACGAACAGTACGTCGTCCAGCCTGCGGAACGTGTTCTGGCGGTCGTACCAACCACCGTGGTCCATGAATTGACGCAGCAGCTCAATGGGCGGCTGTGCCCCATAAGTCTCGAGCTGCACGTGACAAATAAACGGAGGCGGCCCAGACGGCGCGTGAGTGCATGCGAGACACAGTTTGGACGACAGTTGGAACTTGTTATGAGTATATTGCCAAGCACGATTGCTAGACTAGTGTCCTCACACCTGTGGCATATTAAGGTCGTCTACGAACACCACGCCTTTCTTGCCCACTGGAGGCCCGAACACTCCACGGCGGCGCCTGTCCAGCTTGGCGTCGATCAGGTGCTGAGTGGTGTTCGCGGTTGTGCGTGCAGAAAATCCGATAACGTTGGGCGGCACATATGTTGCTGTAGACAGGCCGTATACGTACTTCTGTATGAGCACGGACTTGCCTGTAACGTCGTGAATGGGCATCCATCGTTGACGTTACTGTAACTGGTATGCGAATGTGCCAAACCCCCCCCCCAAACCTACACATGCGGACGACACGAATTGCGTTCTGTTCGGCATAAATGATACACGGCCAATACTAATTCCATCATGGCAAGGGCCCGTTAGTAGCAAACTTGTAAGCAGTATAGGCAACGGGGCCTTAACCTAACCTCGAAAAGCTGACGTCCGCAAGAGAAAGATAGGATAGTGATATGTGCACTGGATAAACTGTCAGTAACGCCTCGCATCCGTTCCCACCTGTCCCCGTGGGCCCGACAATGAGGACGGGTTGTGCATGGGCAACACCCTTATCCAGCAAGAACGAGTAGCGCACAGTGTCGACTGAGGGAATGATAATCCGCCTGCGCAAGTCGGGGCGATGGTCCGGGTGAATATTCACGAACTAGCGCCATATATGCATGTGCGCAAGAAACCAAGAGGCGGCCCTTCAAAAGCATATCCTTTCAGCGGGCAGTAAATGTGACAGTGCCGAACATACATTATATTGCTGGGAGGCCTCCAGCCACAGTGTAGCAGGTCCCTGCCGCTAAGATACTATTCGATTACTGGCGCTGATGACGAACCTGAACTTTGCGTCGCTTGGGATGGGCGTGGTGTCGATGAGGTCCGTCCACAAGCGCCAGATGTCCTTGTCGGTGTCAAAGAAGAAGTCGTACACATTGTACTGGCCTCCAGGCGGTGGATCCACTCCCGGCACTGTCAGAGGCATCATCTGGGCGTTCTGCGGAGGCGTTGCAAAAATGGCGTTCAGTACATCGCGTAAACAAACAACCAGGGGGCCGCCGTTCAATGACTCGGTAAAGGGGCCGTCCAGGTTCGGTGCGTCGTTCAAACACGAAAGTAAGGCTCTTCAGCGCAAATCGTCTGTCAGAAGTAAGGCCTAGGTAACTGCTCGCCACTGTTCCGTGCCGCACTGAGAAGTTACAGAAGAGGATACCATGCGCAGCAACCCAATCGTACCTTCAACCGAGTGTGACCCGAAGGTATGTCTTCCGGTAACGTGTACCTGCACGTGTAAACTCGGGATCAATATGTGTTGAGAAGGATAGTCCTAGAATAACCTGTATGTTATACTTACTTCTCTCCCGAAGGTGAGACGTATGAGTGCAGCTTCTCAGCTACCGCCGCACGGATGAAGGCGTCGAAATGTTGACGTGCGGTGTTGTCGGCTCCACTGCCGCCCACCGACCACACAATCGCAAAAATGAAAAGCGCTTCCAGATGCAGTGTTACACTTGATTCCGCCATTTTGATGTAAGACGCCTCATCCTGCAATGGGAAGACAAGGCAAACAAGGTCGTATTTTCCATAAGCGAGCCGGGGCACGGGGGCGACGTCCTTTGGCTGAACTTTGGTGTTGCGCACTCACCCAAATGGGGTTTGAGACACGGGTGCGTTAGATGGAGGCGGCAACGCAGCGCTTATGCTTCCGCACCTGGATGTGGTCCATTAACGAGGTGATATACCGCATCAGCGTCGTCACCAAGTTTGCGTCCAGGGTAGGAGCGGACTCCTGCGGGCAGGTTACAGGGGTACGTGCATTAAATGTGCTATGCTGCGGTATCCGACGGTTGACTAACGCAACTGCTGCAACGCACGCAAGGCAAAGCACGTGCAATTTATCAAGGCACCATTCGCCTACGCACCTTCAGCTCCCTCCGCAAAAATCTCAGGCTGACAGGCACCAGCCAGTCGAACAGCGCCAGCAAGTGGGTCCGATGCACTTCACCGATAAAAGCCGGCAGTGCCGCCACCCAGCTCTATGAAGGTGAATTAATCGGCAGAAAGGCAAGTTGTCAGAACACTACATTATCGAGCATGGTTCCGCCTGGGAGATAGGCCGAGATAGGCCCGATGAATAAGAAATGGCCAGAGCTGCTTGACAGTAGGAAAAAGGGGCAATACAAACTCACATACAAAGCGGTGAGGTTATGAAGTGGATGGATCGAAGCTGAGTCGATGGTGGGAACAAGACGCCACGCCTAAGCCCGGGAAGTGACGATTATAAGGCACGTGCGTGGTGCGCGCATTCAACACTGAATTGGAAATCATCAAACAAGTTCAGAGGCTTCAGGGGTTGCACCTTCGTACCTGCACGAGCGGCCGCCAACCTAGCTGGTGAGGTTCCAGGTACACCATGCCGCAGCGCGACACGGTCGCCGGTGAAGCAACCGCCAGGTCCATCACCTCGAAGATCATGTTCTGTTTGGGTTTGTCGTACAATGAGCAGGGTGGCCGTAACAAAAAAACGGAAAGAGAATGCTGCGCCTGCGTGCCGGTTTGCGTCTGCATTCTTGCACGTGACATTTGATCATGATATCACAGCTCCTTTGGAACGGGTACATTGATACCGCAATAAGGGTTGGAAACGCAAACGAAGCGATGGCGTAACTTCCAACCAGAGATGAGCGACAGCGTGCCTAAGCCAAGGTACCTTACCATGGACGCGCTCATCTGAATAATCTCCCCACTGTTGAGGCACAGCTTCTTGTTATCGTCGAGCACGGTGTTCATGTTCTCAATCCAAATAGCGTCAACAGGGCCGTCCAGCACCAACCATTTACGATGGGGTTCCGGGTTGGAGGCCACCTGCCGAAACATGACCGCCAGCACGCCGTCTGTCCACTCGTGGCTGCAGTCATCCAAGCGGTGGGCGAATCGGATATTTATACTTAAGTGCGGTCCAAAAAGGCATCAATTGTATGCGCAACAAACAATCGCGTTCCATACCTGATGGGATCGAATTGGCCATACAGCTGGCCCATGGTAATCGATTTGGGGTTAATAACGTGGTACTCCGCCTGCGGTGCGTCAGCCAGCAGGCAGGGTGTTGACGCGTGGGCATAGGAGGCGCGGTTCGATGCAGTCGTTAGCTTTATATGCTCAAAAAGATAGAGTCCAGAATTCCCAGAACTCCCAAGTGATATATGATATCAATTCCACTCCTTGAAATCTTCCGCGACGCACCTTAGTCTGGCCCTCCTCCCCGCGTGACTCCATGATAGTCAGTGCGTCCGCCAGCATACGGTACGAGCTTGTCTTCCCCGCAAACGGCATGCCCACAATCATAAGGCCATGTCGCACGACAATCATTTCGTAGAGCTGAATGGACTACAGAAGGAAATAAAGGGGGCCCCAAAGGGTTTGCAACGTTAATGGCGTTCAGTCGTAGAGAACGAAACAACATTTGAAAACCTATCATTCCGAACGTACGCATTTTCGTTCCTAATACCCATGCATTCCAGTCCTAAGTGGTTATGTCTTTGCCAAAACATAAGGGAAGTAATTGTTTGCGCTGGCTTGCGTCTCGGTACCGCATTGAAATTCTAAGTCGTTGCGAGTGGAAATGCTATGGAACCCATTTCGGCCGCAAAGCACGCGACCCGTTTGATACATCCTAGGTTCCTAGCCGAACCCGCAAGATGCCGTTAAACCGAAGGCCCGCGTGGGGGCATGCACACCTTGAACAGGAAGTATTCACTGGGCTGCAGGTTATGCGCTGCACACGCTTCCTGCAGTGCTGACTCCATGGCACCATAATCGGGCTTCGGCAGAACGACTCCTGGCATTTGAGGACAAGGGTGAGGTGAGCCGAGGGTGAGATGAGCCGAGGGTGAGGGTAGGGTACAAAAACACTGGTTGGAAATGTGGGCGGTCCGGCAATGCTCATCGTCCATTCCTCACCGGGGAAAAGGTCCGAGATGATGCCGTTGAATAGGGGCACGTCGTGGCTGAGGAACTTGCATAGGTTGACGTCGATGATGGATCGAAGCATCAACACATACTCGTCCTCGACAGGAAAGCGCCGCTTCAGGTTGCCCGCAGCGCGCAGCACGGCCATCACGGCACGCATGCCTGTCAGCCAGGGCCGGGTGCCGAGTCACATGTGACGACAGGTGAATGCCGTCGCGAGTCCGTACGTTCCTTACTAGTTTGGCTACTACTTACCGTAGTCGTAGTGATCCTGACTGGACAGCTGTTCCGAGCAAAGCTTGTAGCACTGCACGATCTTTTTGGCGCAGTCGCGGGCCTGCAGATAGCGGTAGCAGATGGCGCCCGCATCAGGCCATGTGGAGACTGGTGACAGGAAGCCCATTACTGTCCACCTGTGCCGAGCCAGCGCCCTGGTACGATTGACCCCAAGCCGTACCTACCTTCAGGTACCCGTTGCTGTACAAAATGATTTCTGAAATCATGGCGTAGTCGGGTACCATCATGGCCACGGTACGGAACAAAGCCTGGACAGACACACGTGAGGACCCGTTAGTGAACCAGTGTGGGGCCCTCTACACTCCGAATCGGTAGTAACAAACCGACGCGGACTGCTCGCAACGAAGCAGGGAAACCTTCGCCATAACATGCTCCTCGATACCAGCCATGTGCGCCTGGGCACCTAAAACGTATGACCGACGTTCCACAATGCCTGCACACCTTCAGGTTATCCGGCAGATCCGAACGACCTGCGTAGCCTGGATTCATGGTAATCGCGCACCACGCGCTCCACTTCAGCTGCATCTCTGTGCCCTCAAACGTGAACCGTCGCAATCGCGCGTGGATGGCACGCTGGATGTCCAGAACCTGTAACGTTGAGGACGGATCGTGGTGTGAGGATGTTAAATAACACGCTTTTCCGCCGCCTGTGCAATGTTACAGTCGCTTACCTGCTGCGCCACCACTGAGAGCACCTCCAGGTCGATGCGGTTGAACTCATCGAAGCACGCCCATGCACCGCTACTGGCCAGGCCCTTAAAGAACTTGCCCATGGCCTGAGGGTGCAGGCCAAGCAGCAGGGGCATGAGACGATGTCAGAACATGCCCGACGACACACCCAACATCCTGTCATGGGCCACATCGCCTGTGCATTTCAGCCCTTCCTAAACATAACCCCCCAGCCCGAACCAGTTTTTGACAGGCGCCCTAATAATGCCCCAGCGAAGACTGCCCCTATCGGGTTTCCCTACGTCCACCATCTAGGGTCCATAAGCTCCATGGCTCACCTGGTAGTCCAGCGAGTCCGAGCAGTTGAACACCACACACTGCCGTGCCAGCGCCTTGGCCAAATCCTTGGTGGTCTCCGTCTTGCCCGTGCCTTCAACACAATTCGAGATGTTTGCAAGCCACATGTCACATGTCACACACCGCAACCACGCCATCGCCGTGCTTAGTGTCAAACACACCCTCATGCCGTGCGTCCCAAGTTGAAAAGCATCGCGAACATTCATAACGGAGCACGTGCATGGTTCCCTTATTCGCGGCTATTGCCGTAACCTCCTGCGAGCTGATCTTCCACTTTGGATCCAAGCACTCCCAACCCGAATGCTAATTCAACTGGTTTTGTTAGCCCATGGCCCCGTCCACCAACGCTACAGCTCCACAATGGGGCCTCCAATCCAAACTAGGATACGGCATTTCTCAGCCCTAGAAAGCTGGGTACGCTCCTAGCTCATGCTATCGAGGTAGGACCGTTTCACATCCCGCCGTGGGGGCAGCCCGTCTGCTATAATACCCTGTCTAGCAGAGGGAGGACTAGCCCAAATCGCATGGCACAGCTGGGCCGCCAGCAAGCTATGCGTCGACCTCCCTTTAAATAGCATGATTGGTTATTGCACTTGCCCGGATCAGTTCATAGGCACCTACCAGCTGGGCCCTCCGGCGCTCCACCAAGAGTGAGGTGGATTGCGCCCATAAGCGTGCGGTAGCACCTGTTGTCAAAACGTCAGAATGTCAGTAGCCGTCAGGTGTATCCGAGTTCAGTCGAGGACTGCGTGCGAAACCCTGATTGGCTCTCAAACACAGTCGCGCTGACTAGCAGCAGTGTGCTGCGACAGTAATAGATGACCTCCGATTCCGTCCGCTCCCCTGTTTATAACCCCAAACATGAGGCGCTGTGGGAAACGCGTGCGGTTTCCTCGTTGGTGTCATGAATCCGCGACCCTACGAGCCCAAAAGCCCCTTTAATGTGCCAGGTGCAACTTCTGCGACCCCAGTCGCGGTCAGGCAGTTACGACTGGCAGGCTTCCGGCACCGCCGCACGCACCTGTCCGTGAGAGGAGTGATCACCAGGCGGGAGCTGTTCCCCAGGTACTCGTAGCCGTACTCGAGGACGGCGCTCATCATGCGCATCATGACGGTTGGTCCCTGGCGGCCGCTGCTGTCACCCCCGTGCGCCAGCGCCGCTTGGTTCTCTTCCCAGTAACTCCGCAGCTGGGCTTGCCACTCAAAGTCAGACGCCGACACGACGCCCTGTGCGACCATGGCAGTAACCACATCGCGCGCATGGACGTCCATCACCACCAGGGCGCCCAACGTGGCGCGTTGCAGTCCCGTCAGCTCGCCGCGGACCTGCAAAATGAGGGCAGCGGAGATTGACGAGGAAACACAATTCAGGGTACAGACTTCCTTCGGTGCCAGACAGTCGATAACCTCTGAAGGGTACCCGGATTAGGCGTTTCACCATGAAATTCCTTCCCCACCATGGGCTGTTGATCCAGCCTACGGCAATATAGGGACTATGCCGCATCCGTCCCAGACGTATCACATGCGCCTCCCGCGCATCGAAGCTCGCGACAAATACACAGCCTCCGCCTCACCAAGTCCACTATACGCAGCAAGTCAGACGTGCACTGCGCCTCGTACTCCTTGAGACTGTCGCCGGCGTCCTGCATTTCATCGAGAGGATGTTGGTGGAGGATAACTACATAACGCGCCCACTGCTTGACGGCGGCAGGAGCCTCGAGGACTAGCACAGGGTAGGTACGCTGACAGGTACAGAGTTGCGGCATCTATGGCTTTGCTCGAAACACGGCTAACCTTCAGAGCTTTTTCTACACCAGCTGTCCAGAAGATCGCAGTGATGACCAGGACGACCATGCCCGGCCATTGCAGAACCCATTCGTGGCGCGGGCGCGTGACGTAGTCGGCAAGCCCCCGGCCCGTCACGTCGTGAATGGACGCGAACATCGCCTCCTCCACCTCCACAAGCCACCTCTCCACGGCGCCGCGGGCCTATGGCATGAAGTTTGGGTACTGTTAAGCACGATGATGAGCCATGGCCGTTCCGGTTGCCACGAGCAGATCATGACGAATTCGGTTGTGTAACGCGAGCGGTTTACGTGGTTAACTGCTTCCCTGCTGCAAGGCCGACGTCACGAGTTTCCACACCTTGTTTGTGTCGATCACGTTCTTGAAGGGCACCATCTCCTTTTCCACGCTGTTCATGGCGGTGATGACCAGCTGCGGCGTGAACACGAGCGAATTGATGCCCTCGAAGCACTTCTTGAGATGTGGCTGCACTCGCGTAGGGTCCTTGGTCTCGGACAGGATTTCGAGCATCTCGTCGTTCGACAAAAAGAAGAACCTGCGCATATAGGCGGTCGCCGAGCGTACGGGATGACGCGTACGGGATGACGAGAGGCACGGCCAGACGAAGGCAGCGCCGACCAAGCAATGCCAATATTTCGGCAGTCCGAAAGGGGACGCCTCCGAGCATGTGCCTCACCTCCATCTATGTTATGCGACATGGTCCCGCCACGCAGCTTCAAGTGTGTGACTAGGGTTATGCGATACGGCCCCATGTGCTGGGCCCCATGTCCTGGACACGCAAGGGCCCCACACGTGCCGCTGGCGCAACGGCAGCGGGTCGGCCTCTGCAGTGTTCACCCGGTAGGTTGCACGGCCTCACCTTGGGAAGAAGAGGCGCTTCTTCTCCAGGTACGCCGCCAGGCCCCGCTGGATAGCATCGAGCAGCTCGTTCGCCTCCACCAGCCGCTCAAGCCGCTCCCGCTCGCGGGCAATGGGAATGACCGCGGGCGCGTGGTGGGCATTCTTCATCATGCGCCGCCACATTGCGTCCACTTGCCTGCGCGCATAGGCAAGCAATGCCGTGAAGTATCACCCAACCGCGCGTGAGGTGACATCGGCGGTGACACGAGTGGTACGCGACTGGCTGGCGCTGGGGCATATCCAATAAGTAATTGTTGAGGCTGAACGCGAACGTCATTCAGCCGACACCATCACTGCCCACCGCACCTGAACTTGTCGCCCTCTCCCGGCATCTGCTTCACGATGTCGTCGCTGCTAAAGATGGGCTCCAGGTATAACCATGTAGCCTGGCACTTCAGCCAGTTGTCAAGCATGTCCTAGCATGGGAATGTGGAAAGGGGTTATAGTTGGATCCACGGAGACGAATGCCTTGCGGCTGCGATGACATCGTTAGTCTCCCTTTATATTTGGGAGACGTGATGCAATAGCGGGCAGACTTCCCGGCCTCGTCACTTTCCCTTGAGGCTAACGTATATGTTTCCAGTCCCTGGAGTTGACGGTGTATCGGATGCCCGTGTATGGCTTTGCGTGAAAGAAGGCGTGGTGCTGTCTGGCTCTTGAACTTAAGCGGAACTAGCAATGAGTTGCGACGGAGTGCTGGAGTGGTATGGTCGCTAAGCAATCTGGCTGCTCCCCGCGCGCCAGGACACAGGAAATAATGCCTTCCGGTGGCCCTAGGCCCACATACCTGCAAGTTCTGCAAGGTCGCCTCCCAAGCGGCAGCACGCTCCTTGAACGGCTTCACGAAAGGCGACGCATTCATCGCTTGAATCTTGACAATCTGGTCATCCAGCACCGTTTGGATCTCGTCCGTACCGCCAAGGATGAAAGCGCCTGCGACGCAAAGCTGGTGTAAGAGCAAGCGGCCAGGACGCTGCAGACTTGTGCGTGGGGCTCAGTGGCACATTAGGACCGCTGGTACAAGCGGTGGGATACAGGTGTCGTCCCGTGGCCTCCGTCTTTAAACACACCCGTGTCCTTGTACGGCAGCACCCTGAAGTCAAGTCCGTTCCACTCCGCCTCCATCTTGTCGAGGGTCTGAACAAGAAGAGAGGGCAAAAGCTTCTGTTGGTTGGGCTATCCACTAGGTCGCCGCTACCAAACACCGGGACGTGACGAGGCGCGAGACGTGAAGTAAGGCGATAGCAGCCGCTTCACTTGTCCGAAACCAATGTGTCCTACCTTGAGCATGGAAGCTTCCTTTGTGGCCACGCCGCCAATGGTAGACACTGTTTCCAGGTGGTTCAGGATGCCCCACCTACGTCGGGGAGAGAAAGCTCGCTCGCTTACAGTGCTATGGGCTCGCAGGTACGTGCTAGGGTGCTCATCAGGAGCTTATCAGGAGTAGGATCACGATAGATGGGCCGGGCCTCTGGCCTTGGTGGCCACATACCATGAGGCGATGAAACGCATTACACAAGGCGTGGTTGGAACGAGGTACACTGTGAAGAGCACAAACCTCCAGTTTTCACTTCCCACTTACTGGGTAAGGTCGCGTACGTTGAAGCTTTCGGCATC
Source organism: Yamagishiella unicocca (assembly GCA_003116995.1). Taxonomy (NCBI): domain Eukaryota; kingdom Viridiplantae; phylum Chlorophyta; class Chlorophyceae; order Chlamydomonadales; family Volvocaceae; genus Yamagishiella; species Yamagishiella unicocca. The sequence continues at coordinate 217,756 of BDSL01000113.1, read as the reverse complement.
CGGATGGCCCAAGATCGTAAGGATCTGGTCCCAATGGCTGCCGGGTGGAAACGCGTGTAGGGGGGGAGAGCCGTCAGTGTCAGGCATATCATAAAAGTCCCTGTCTATGCAGGACCGGGCAATTTACGCGAGTGATCCCCTGTCATCAATACTCAATCCGTGTCCATATGCCCGTGCTTCGCAGCATTACCCCTACCAAATCCTGGCATTAAGCAAATCCTTCACTTAGCGATGTATGTGGGATGAAGCTTAGTTCATAAGCCCTCACGCACCGTCTTTCCAGTGCCTTATTCGCAACTTCCTGCAGCAGCGGTAAGACGCTCGCGAACTCCTCCAGCTGCGATTTGAGGCGGCCCGCTACCGGGTCGTCCTTCCGAGCCTGGTCACACGCGGGTTCGTGGAGCATTTCGTCAGTCTCTAGCAGGGCGAAGTCGGAGAGACGCCACATGCGCACCGCACTGCTAGGGTCTTAAATGCGGAAACCGGCCTGACATCGATCGACATCGAAACGAATACCATGCTCGGTGCTTGAACAAGAGCCCGCAGGATACATTTTTTACCGCATGGGTTGCCGTAGCTACGGATAGCCTATGGGCGTGCACCAGAAACAAGCCTAGCCAGCGTAAGCAATAACGGTTCCGGCGATTGGTACTCGCCTTGACAGCTTTGTAGTTGGTCCGCACCAGCTCGTCCACTTTCGCCTGCACTTCATCCGGATCCAGGTCTGAGCAAGGCGACGTCATCCAGACCTCCTTGCTGGTCTCGAAGTCCGCCAAGGATTGCCACTTGTTACGCGCGCCCGTCAGCTCCTTGTTGGCCTGCATTTGTGCACGGGGATCAAATAGCAAGAGGACACAGCGCGAACCCACTCGACAATAAGTGTATGTACAGGGATGCCGCCGACCGTCATCCCAATAAAGGTAGGATTGATGCACGCATCGTATCAGGGAGGGTGCTAGGTGTTTTTTTATGGACTGTTTCCGAAACAACAAGGACCCTTAACTTTACGGCATCCTAAAGCGCCTCTGGTACTCTGTTCCCCATACCATGTGTAACGCGTCCATCCTCGCATAGTAGTTGTCCCAGGCGGACATAATCACATACAGTAGGGCTCTCACTTCGCCCGGACGTTGCGAAGGTAGCCCGATGTGACGCCAATGATTGCGAACGAACAACGCTAAATTAGGCCATGGACAAGACCCAATGTTTCGGTTCAGGGCTGTCCACACCTTTCAGGCTCCAAACGCATCAGATGGGCCACTACATTACGTAGAGACTAATTGAGCCAGCAAATACTCAAATTCGGGGTTGATTCGGGCTCACAAGCTTGGCTGCAGACTTCATGGCTGCACATCCAAGGCGGGTGACGCAGTCCAACCCGCGGAACGCACCTGGTCCACGTCGTCAAGTCCACGACTGGGCTGCTGGCCGAACAGCTCCTCGTAACCGCGGTAGCGCGAGCCCTTTTCCGAAATGATCGTAAACGCGTCAGTGGCTGTCGACAACTGCTCCAGCGCGGCGGTGGGCGCGGTGGAGACGTCGTCGTACTTGCCGCTGCGTAGCTCGTGAAAGAGGTCCTGTCGTACGGTGTGACCCAGGGGTTGGAGGTAACGGGCATCATTCATCTTGTGCCACACCCACATCGCGTCAGTTCGCGTAAGCGCCCTCGCGCCGGAGGCTTGTGGCCCGCTCACGTCCCGGCATCTCGCTCATTCTGCTGTATCTACTGTCTCCCAACCAAGCTATGCTAAGGCTTGATAGCACGACCTAGCGTCCGGATTGGGTTACACTCAGTGAGGCAGCAGACCATGTGACGCACGACCAGTCACCGGCCTGCCCACCCTGGACCCCCGGCTCGCACCTGCAGCCGGTCAACCACGTCGCGGATGGCCTTGCCCAGAGCGTGCACCATGGCCGGCTTGCGCTCGTCCACCCATGTGGCCGCCTCGCCGAGTGCACGGTGGAAGCCCGCCACCACCTCCTTCAGGTCATCCAGTGTCACCTGCAGGACGGAGCAAGAGAGGGGTCATCGCGGGACAAGTGGGAACCGCGAGGTGCGGCCCAAGGAACCGGAATCCAACTTAACTAATGGGGGCCCATCGCGACGCAGCCATTCCCCCGCAATACGGCACAGGTCGGGTAGCGGCCGCGGAGCGAGGGCGAACACACCTGATCTGCTGGCGGTACCTTGCCGCCGAACTCCGTCAGCATCTCGTACATGCTGATTACCATGGCGTAACGCCGCTCGATGGCGTCCTTGCTGCCCATCACCGAGCTGAAGCTCGCGTAGTACGACGCGAAGTCGTCTAGCTTCTGAGGCCGACCCGCCAAGTTGCTGCACACGAGGAAGTGGGGGAACGCCGGGTGCGGGTCAGTGGCCGCCACCTGGGAAATGCCAACCCCCCGTAACATGGGCGCACAAAGCAACAACCGCCGGTCTCCCATCTCACTTGGTGAGGCCCTGGAAGTCCTCGAGGGCGGCCAGAGCCGCGTTGTGCGCTGCCGCTGTGAGCAGCAGGCGCAGGCACGACATGGCGTCCTCCAGTGTCCCCGACAGCAGCTCCTGTCGAACGCACACGCGAAGCGAAGGATGGGGGACAGCGATACTTTTAACGACATGGCCAGCGAGATGGAGATATCACAACCCTGGATATGGTTGCAAGCTCACGCGAAATAGAGTTAATTGCGATGCTAGCTGCGTGGCGAAACATGTGAGTGCAGTCGCGTACGTGCTCTTACAACATTCGGCAAAACAAATCCTGAAGTCCGACCACAGGAGGGTTTAACCATGGCGCCGAGCACGGACAAGTATCTTACTGCGATTATTACATTTCCTAGCGACTTGCCCTTAACCGACGTGCAGGTTAGTAGGGAGGAAGGCATTGTCGGCGTGCTGACAGGTTGGGTGCCTGGCATGCGCATGTGCACCTTCCTCGGCAAGGACCCCAAGGGCCCATTGCTTCTAGCTAGATACCTTGCCGACATTGTCTGCCGCACCTGCATCTCGCTAACGGAAAGGTGCAACAGAACGCCGTCGTAACCAGCCTTGAACATCACCAGGTCATCCATCCAGCTTCTGCAGGGCACAACGCATGGCGTGGGACGTAGGGACAGGTTAAGAGCCATAGAGGTGTCACAACCGAGGCGGGAGGCGGTGTGCGCTACCAAGCAGGGTTAGGTACATATGCTCCGCTCAGCCTTCGCGTCCTGAACGAAGACGGCGCTTTTCGTTTCTGACTCATACGTGCTCTGCGGGCGCCTACCTGAGCAGCGCCATGTCCCGGCGGAACTGCGCGACATCACGCTCCTGCGCCCGGTAGATCGCGCCGTCGAAAGCCGCAGCAAACGCAGCGACGACCCGCAGGCCCGCGTAGCGGCTGGCGGCGGCGCGGGCATCGCGGAAGGCCTTGCTGACCACCTGGCCCAGGCCCAGCCTGAAAACGAAACGAGGGCCGCGCACCGCGTTGTAGTCAGCGAAATGGCCCTACCGATGGAATTCCTGTGGAAGGTCACTGTCAAAACGGCGCACACTGTCCGCGCACGAGCTCCCCCGCCAGTACAAGGCAGCGCACCTGGCCTTCTGCAGCGGCCTGTAGCCCATCAGCATGGTGATCAACTCGGGGCCTATGCGCATGAGGTGGCCCTGCCCCGCCCCGCTGTTGTTGGCCGCCGCCTCTGCCACGAACAGCGGCTTCAGCGAGTCCTGCTGCGGCAGCCGGGGCAGCTGCTTGATGACCTCGTTCAGTGCGTCCACCAGGTCCGACGTTAGGGCCTGGGGGGTAGCATGGACGCGGGTGGATGCCGTTACCAACCATCGCGAACACAGATGGACTGCACTTGTGATGCCTGGAGACGCTTGGCATGTGCTACAGGGCCTACAGCCCAGGACCTGCCTTCTCCTAGCTGCTGGGGACTGGTGAGCTATTGCCCGTCGTTCCACGTACTAGGGCTACTGCCGGCGCCTTCAGATCTAGGAAACCCTATTCACGTCTGCGCCTGGTCCCGTAGTTATTCCCCAGGCGATGAGGCCGGCTGCAGTGAGGCTGGCTGCAACGTCACGTGCTTAATACCGTCCAGCGACAATGTTGTAGATCACCACTTGCGTCGATAAGCCTGACGGCGGGAACCCCTACCTGGCGCACGTCGTCTTCGCTAGCATGGAAGCTCACGACGTTCAGTGCCGCAGTGTCGGCCCCGTCGACCGTCGCGCCGCCCTGGAGGTCCGTGCCGGCCGCCGTGGCAGCGACTGCGTCCGTAAGTGAAGGTGCGTCCAGGCCAAAGGCCACCTGGGTAAGCAGGATGGACTTGGATTCGAAGGCGTCGCGCAGGCCCTCCACGGTCCGCAGGAGGAGCCCCAGCGCTCCCTCGCAGCACATGTAGTCCGCCAGGCGCACCATGTTGACCAGGAGCGACACCTCCTGCGTACGGCATTAAGGGAACAACGTCGACAAAGCACACAGGGAAGGCTCGTGAACCAGTGCCGTTGCGCAATTCTGCATTTCGGAGTGCGCTGGACACCTCGATCCTGGTAACAGCATCAGGAGACCAATTCGTATATAAGATCTACCGTCACTTCCATGCCGCAGATATAGGCCCATTGTAACGACCGATGCTGAGGGACGGGACATGTCGGCACTTCCCTTCTTTGGCTAACTCCGACGGAAGAGACCCGTAGGCAAATCTCTCCGCACCTGCTGTGCCTGCCGCAACGCCTTGCTCTTCTCCAGCTTCTCGGTTTTCGCCTGCAATACACAGGCAGCGTCAAAGGACAGACCGCTTGGCCGCTTTCCCCGGGGAACATCACACCTTCAAAATGCTGCGCCCCGGCTTGTTGTTGGGTGGGTGCGCCGCCGCCATGACCGGATTCGTCTCTCTCTCCAGCTCCGCGACCTCCTTCGTGAGCCACTCGCAGTTCTTCTTCACGTCTCCAATCAGACGCAACAGTGACCGCTCCACCGCGACGAGAATGTTGCCCAGCTGGTAGCTAGCCTTATTCCTGTGATCGACGAGTTGCGATAAATCCGTCACGTCAGTGCAACCATCGCCTTACTTTGCCAACCAGCAGGTATCATACGCCGGGAATACAACTAGTTACCAATGCCCTTGGCAACGTCCTGGCAGCCACTCTTGCGACGATTAGTCACGCGTCAGCCTATTGTTTGGCAATACATGTCAGCACCGCGCGACAGGACAACGTACTTCCGCAGCTCGTCCTGAATTGCAAGGAACTCCGACAGCGGGACTGGGCCATCCTTGGGGAACTCGGCCAGCTCAACCTGTTGCATCGCGAACACCTGCACGGGCGAGGGCAAGTGGGTATTGCTCAGGAAGAGGGCCGCCGCCGTTCATCGCTACAGCGCCCATTCTCCCGACGCGCCGGCTCGCTCCTTCCTTTACGAAAAAACAGCACACCGCGGCCGCAAATAGAATCCACTATTGGTCCATGAGATGCGTGCGGGCCGCAGCGCGACTCCAGCGATCCGACCCACCGGGCTGCCCGCGGGGTACCGCTCGCTCGCTCGCCGTTTCCTCTCAGAAAAACTTACGTGCGGCTGCATATGCAATTCACTATCGATGTGCGGGATGCGCGTGGGCTGGGGCGCGCTCTCGCAGACCCGACCCCCCCGAACACCCCCATTTCGCGGCCGCGCGACCCCGCGCCGCCGCCCTCCGCGTACGATATGCTGCCGAGCCGCGACGATATTTTGCTGTGAATTATCGCGAGCAGTCCCGACCTACGAAGCGGCGCCAGTAGAATGCGGCGCGCGATGCTAGGTGTCTTCGCGATGCTCTTATCGGCTTTTTGCCCAGCGCGGCCCCGCGGCCGCTCCGACGCCCCGCTCGTCCATGATCGTCCTGTACGGCTACATAAACGCGTCACGGTCAGTCCACGCACCTTGGCCCCCACGTCCATGATCGTGAAACAAAAGTCCGGCTTGGCGAACAACATCCGCGTCTCCATTTTAGCTCGAAGCCGCTCGAAGTGGCTGGATCGCGCCGAGCCTCGCCAGATGCGCAGGTAGCGCTGCGAGGGGAAGCCACACCTGTCAGCAGTCATACAAATAATGCACTCCGAAGTATGCGTGTTAAGAACAGGCACGCACCTCCACTTCGAGCGCCACTCCACCACATCCTAAAACCCACACACCGCACCCACGTTACCGTCAACCCGCCGCAATCCCGGCGACACACCTGAGACATGTAGTTTCGGAAGAAGGACAGCTGCTTCATCATGTTGTACACGGATGTCTCGCGCACCCACTCGCCGATTGGCGTGTACTCGGCTGGGGACCCGTCCGCAAAGATCTGCAATGGACATGAACGCAACGCTTTCGCAGATTGGCGCGCATAACCATGGCCACTGCCTAGTTTGCGGCCTCCAATTAGGCGTCAACGGTGCCTCGCCGCTTCGGTACGATGGCTGGCGGCTCACGTGTGTGGTGGCTCGTGCACCTCCGCACCAACAAACAGGACAGGACAGCAGACACCGCTCTGAGTGCGCTGGGTCACATGCAACGGTATGCTCGGTGCATAGGTGTTGGTTATTGAGCCCAAACCCCAAGCCCAACGCATGTCGGTTCACGGCATTCCGCTTCGTGAACGCCCCAGAGCAGGACCAAACAGGGAGGTCCGGACGCACGACTAATGTGCAAGCAATGCCGCTTTGCCCTCTAGCTGATGGCCATTGTAATCGACGCATTGACACTTGGGCAGCAACAGACCATGGCAGGTAAATCCATGACGTCTGATACGCGCGTACTAACATTCCTAAAGCCAGTGCGTATCAATCATGCTAGTTGACAAGCATTTCTTGTGTGGCAGCTGTTCAGTTTGCTGTCCGGTCGCCGGGTTGGACATCTTTCCGCAACACGGCACAGGTCCGTCCTTCGAGGGCGGGTATCCACTGCTTAGGCGGGTATCCGAACTCTGTTTCCGTACAGTCCGGTCTCAGGGAGCTCCCCAAGTCGTCGCAACAACCCGGGCTGGGAAGATGACATGCCGGGCTTTTGGCAGGGCGTAGGTCTCATGCAATTGAGTTGGGATCTCCTCGCGCTACCAGGCGGGTAAGTGGGGCGTCACAGGTAACGCGCGTCCGAATGGCAACGCCAATGCCGATGCCTGGCCCTAAGGAGAACCGGCTTGGTACGACTTCATCGAGCGATCGCTTGCCCTCCACCCGGTACGATACAGAAAACCATCGTTTACGGTTTCCTCCGTACGGTAATGACTCGCCTTCGCTCACGTGCCCTGCTTACCTGCACCACCCCTGACGCCGACATGGTGTAGTAGCTGTTGCCCAGCTTGGGCGCCGGCAGCGCCTCCTTCGCCACAACTGTCAAGTCGTATGGGCTGCCGGCGCCATGGGGGTTGGCTTTGACGCAGTGGAACATCTTCACCTTAGCGTCATGACCGTACCGGGCGTAGTACTCGATCACGTCGGTGCCCTAGGCGCACGGCAATCACAGCACGCAGGTTCAAAGGTTTAGTGTTCCCACGACGCCACAATACGGCGCCGCAAGGCTTCGTGAAAGCATCAAAGCTGGCTGGCTGTGTTGGTCATTATTTGACACGGAGGGTAGGATGCAGAGGCGGCTGCACCAGCAGCCACGTGCTTCCCACTCCGAGTTACTGCTGTTTGGGTCGACACCTGAGCATTCCACTGCGTGCAGCCACAAACACCCGTGCCTTGGCCGCCGCCTCACGGACGTGCACGAGAAGAGTACGGCTACTGTAGGCCCCGGCAGTAATCCACTGGTGTGTGCCCCAAGGCAATCCATGGCTGTTCACATTCCAGTCGCTGGATTAAAAGTGCAGTGCATCCCCACGAGCAGGCCCAGCCCGCCAATTCAAAACGTCAGGTGAACAAGCGACCCCCATGCCCTTCAGGAGAGTGCGTACCTTGAAGATACGGTGCCTGAACTCCGGCTCAATGATCGACATGATAGCTGCCAAGGAGGTCTGGCTGCTCTCCAGGGCCAATGCCGCCTCATGTGGCGGGGATGGGTATCGCTGGTGCTGCAGACGTACGAGGAAGTGCAGGATAGATCAGTACGTACGGCGTGTAAGGAAAGGCAAGGCGCAACTGGCATGACCTCCTGCAATTCTGGTTACAAAGCAGGCAGTTGCCCTCTAGGCAGCGTCGACAAAGCAGCTGGGGTTTACTACTTGTTCGCACCTGTGACGGCGTGAGGGGACTCGTGATAGGGGGAAGAGTGCCCGGGCGTTGGTCCGCGGACACCAGCGGCGGTTGCGCTCCACCCGTCGCTGCTCAGGCAGTTGGAACACGCGGAGGTGTCAGAAAAGTAAAGCTCACACGGGGTCGCGGCCAGGACGCCATACGTACCAAGCAAGCATATCCCTATTGACCCAACACTCCCAACTGCTACACACAGCGCCGTAACCTGCGTAGATATCACACGAGGCTGCTAGCTCCAGTTCGACTCACCTGGCTGCTGGACCACCAACGGGGGAGGACCACTGCCATTTCCGAGGCTCCCCGCCTGAGAGTTGGGAGCCCCAACTCCATGATTAGTATACAGGTGCACCGTTCCTTACATGTATTGCCTAGCGGTTATAGATCGCACACGCGGCTAGCTGGGCCACAAAACCCCGAGGCGCTGTCTTGAAAGCAGCTCGCATGCCGACATACTTCCCGACAGGCCCACCTTCAGCGGCGGCAGCTTTGAAGCTGTCGATTTGCCAGGCGAGGCTGGAGCATGGCCTGCATAACAATATCGCTTTCAAACACTCCGAGGGCGCCGATGGTCCATCGGCATGCTGACCAAACGACGAGCTGTAAAGTATTCTACTAGCATAATTGATCAGTACAGTTACATTCTTACGCACCATTGCTGCGTGGCCTTGCGGGGCTCCTATTTCGCTCCATTTTCATCCCTCGAAGGAGCCCCTATTCGGAACTGTCATTACAAACCATGGTAACTACTGTCCTTGAATTGAATACACCAAGTCAAGGCTATGGCAAAAATTGACAGGTATCCTGGGGCTGCTGCCAGTTGCTGCAAGTTCACATCAAACTTTGAGGCTATGTGCCCGAGGAAAAAATCAGCTTTAAATGCAGCTTTATATCGACAATATCTTCAGGAGCTATGCTTTGAAACGTGGAGTAGCAAGTCCCGCGCGCCGTACGCTTCACATTGCTCTCCCAGATTGCGCTGCCGCATGCATCCACTAGAATAGTATGAACCGAAAATGCGGGACAGGTGGTCCCCTGGGTTTCGTCTCGGGGGGTGTTACAAGACCACACGGTGCAGGTTACTCCCTGTTACATCGTGTTAAACCTGACCACTTCGGGAGTGTTCCGTTTTGGGGGTCACCACTCCAAGCATGGTTTGTGTTTCTACCTGCCATCATGTGTATTTAGTACGTTCTGTATCATCCTTGGTGTCCTTCATGAGTGTGTTTTACGCTGTCGAGCGCACCTACCCTTAGGGCAATCATTGGATCGCAGATCGTTACAAAAGTGTTATGGACCGCTTGACAGGTAGTGGTCACTTAGACACGCGCCGAAGACCTTCAGATTGCATACACATGCGCACTTGCTGTGAGGGACGAAGTTGTGGGTTGAAGGTCGCCGTACTTCGTGCACACAGCGGTTGTTGTCCTCACTCAGCGGGGTTCCTGCTACGGGGTCGCCAGCCAGGCGGTTGTGTCCGGCAGGAACGTGCCCTACGCTATTGCGGCGTCCCCGTCAGACGCGCATGCCTGCATCAAGGACCTGCCATGCCCCTCGCAAGTCCGTCCACCATCGCTGAACCGGTTCCTGCCAGTTCATGCCCCAGGGCGCGTGTATGGGCCCAACCACACATGCCACTGGGCTGCCGAGAGGAGCAGCCGCCTGATCATGGCGCGAGGAGCAGCAAAACTTGGATGTCGACCTGTAGTCGCACTAAGCTGCATAGCGGCTGCTTACAGCCGGCTTGCAGCTTCTTCCATGCACATGGCCACACGGCCATTGCACTACCAACGGCGGCGACAAAGGCTACACCTCGGTTGCCAACCTGTTTCACCTCGGTTGCCAACCTGTTCTGCGCTATGAGGGGACAGCATCGTATGGCCGCGCTAGTTAACGCGCACGGCGCAACACGCTGCTGAAACCCTTCTTGCGGATGCGCGTCGCGTACCGCAGGAAGGGATGCTATGCAAGCATGTGTGTAATGAGTGGCTACTTGGCCACGCCTGAAACTACCTAATATTGCAAGGCCAAAATACCTTGCTGAGAACCGTCGTATACCCGCCATTCACCGTTCGTGTCTTTGTTCAGGTAACCACTGGCGCACACCCAATACGCACCGCCCAAGTCCCCAAGGTACGTACATGATGGAAGCCTACAATGCACCTACACCTACACATATCCGCCAGCAAGGAAGCATGGTATTGCGCCAAGGTCCGCATTACTAGTGCAGGATGTCAGACCGGTGCGGTCTGGACACGCGACAGCAACCCGCACCAGTCGCCACATGCGCCGATACTCCCGAATGTCACAGCGTCCCATAGGAGGGGTTTCACGCCCAGATGTCCACGCCAAGCAAACAGGCAACTCCACCCTGGGCCTTTTGCCTTTGGGGTGAACCTCATCGCACGGGACATACCAGCGCATGCGCGACGCGATAGATGCTCAGCCCACCCGCCTGCCTAACGCAAATCGCCCAGATTGGGCGGATCCCGACAGTAACGCTCCAGTAACCCTAAATATACACTTGGCTTGCCCGGCCTGCGCTGGATCCCAGGACCCATCCCCTCACGTTACAACTCGCCGAGCTCTAGCCCTTGCCCCAACGCCTGTAACCGCGCCTGCATGGATGTGCTCCCCCCCTGGTACGGTTTGTATGCCGTGGACGCGGTCCGGTCCTTGATCGTCGACTCGAACTTGCGCTGAGACGAAACCATGTCGGCGCGCCTGGACAAGTCGGCCGCGTTTTCGCTGCCGGCCTGCTGTCGCAGTGCCGCCATCTTCTCATCGTAGGCGCGCATGAAGTCATCTTTGGCTTTGAGGTCCTGAGGAAACATGCAGGGAATATGCCAACACAGGTGACATGCCATTATGATATACTGACCGCAATGGCAAAAGCATCTAAGCGGGACCATTGTACCACGTTCGACAATGTCCAGGAGCGGTTATTGCTTGCATATCCGTCGTGTCCTTTATGATATCAGGACGCCTCAGCATCTTTGGGGAGTCTCCTGGCTGCGCACTGCAGCAACGTACCTGCCGCACGTTCTTCATCCGCCCGTTCTGCGCTCGGGATTTGGTGTTTTCGTACAGCGTTGCACTCGCCAGCTTGTTGTCCTGCCGTTCCCGGGCTTCTCGCTGGGCGCCGGAGCGCAGCTCCCGGAACTTCGTCTCCTCCACAACTGCAGACCCCGCAGCCGCCTGCATCTGCTCGAAGCGCGTCCGCTTCTGTTCAGCTGCCAGGCGCGCCCGCTCCGCCGCCAGCACCGCCCGCTTGGCGTCCAGCTTATCAGCCAGCTGCAGCACATCGGCCTCGCGAGCCTTGGCAGCCTGTGGCAGTGGCAAATGACGGGGGGCGGGGGCGCGTTGGCACGTACGTGGAGCCGAATGTGATGGAATGCCAATAGAGCGACGCTGGATGGAGGCTGTACGAACGCAAACCGGCGCTTATTTGGGGACAAAGCTCTTGCCCGGCATCTCGCTCTTCCCGTCTGGCCGACATGACCTATTCGGATTGGCGTTAGGACTGCCATTGGGCGCCTACATCAATAGCGTTACCCAGGATTCGCCGAACATTATTTCCCTGCCGCTTGACCGCCATACCATTGCGCATGTGCGTCCCCGGGCATATCCCGCACGCGCTAGTTCGTTACCCGCTCGGCGGTGACCCCTCCTTGAACATGTCCCAGAATGTATTGCCCAGCTCGCTGACGTAAGACGACGACATACCCAACAGGACACATATGTACACCGGTTTCACGACTATTCGATGTCGCTACTGCGCGGGTATGCAAGAGTGTGCTGGCCTCGCAATGCCATGGCCGCTGTTCTGAGCGGTCCTCAAATGAAACAATAAAAGACGCGTCCGCCTACCGTAACACGCTAACCACGTATTGCCGGATCACTTTCCGCTTGCAATGTACTCGCGTACGGTACCGACCCGTGCCAACTGTCTTCCCATTGGCCCCGTCCCTCCAGCTGATGTATCTTCGCGGCATGATCACCGTTGCAATTGACCCATGGAACCCCGAACTGTGTGACCGACTGCTACTGTGACTGCTCCCGGGCCGCATCGCCCCGCTCCCAAGAGCTGAAGTCATGTTGCTTCTGGACTTAGCGCACATGCACACACAACTTACATCACTGCCCTTCATTACGTCAGCCATGCCTTCGCACTAGTTCACGTAGAGATGGCAGACACACCTCGGGGGCGGGTCGAACCCGCCGTCGTGCCGCATGTGCAAATCGCCGCACCCATGCGGCGCCTGAGCGCCCCTTCCCAACGTTCACCTTGCGCGCTGGCCCTCCCCTCACCTCGGTTTGCTTCCGCTCTGCGGCCTCGCTGGAAGTAGTTCGGCGGGCTGCCGCCTGCGCCGCTGCGACCCGCCGCACGCGCTGCACGTTCGCAGCCTTCTCCATCAGCGAAGACTCTCGGTCCTGTTTTTGCCGGAGGATTTCTGCGCGCTGCCGCTCTTCCTGCGGAACAGAAATTCCGGAGATGATCCTATCAGCGGCTGTTGTATGGACATGACTGGAAGTGGCGCGACAATCACATGCGATCTTGGTTTGCAAGAAAAAAAGTGCCAGGCTTCCCTTCAACGTCACGTAGCGGACGCCATGTGGTAATGGCTTACGAAACGGCAATGTGCTGTCGGCGCCAGGGCCTTCCTTACGATGCATAGCACGGCAAACCTCCTCACCTCCTCTCGTTGTCGCCGCTTGGCGACGTTCAACCGCTCCCGCAGCTCGACCATGCTCATTGTCTGCAGGCAAATGAGGTACAAGCGCCGCGCCAAGATCAAGTTAACCACCAAGTTCCATGTTCTTGCATCGTGCCGGCATCATCAAGTGTCCTCCCGTGCCGGACCCAGATCAACTCCCCTCCCCCCGGCCCCGCACATCGGCGCCGACCTACCTCCATCAGGCCGTAGTCCGGGCCGATCTCCGTGGGATCGAACTCGCGAGCCCGCTGCTTAGGCACCTTCTCCAGCGCTCGCAGCTGAAGGATGATGTCCCGCCGCTCGGCCATCTCCTTGGCGGCGGCCTCTGCGCGGGCGCGGTTGTCGTCCGCCTGCTTGCGCCGCTCCTCCTCGGCAGCCAGCCGCCGCTCCTGGGACATCTTCTCCACTGCAGCCTGCACGTGAGGCCAAGAGAGAGCAGAGGGCGCAACCAGCCCGTCAGCAAGCAGCTCGGCAGCAGTGCTGGACGCGGTAGTCTGGTTTAACCTGCACCCGTCGCGCCCACGTTGGTGCCCGTATGTTGTCCCCCCTGATACCCAGGACCTGCACTCGCGCTACATTAACAATCCTAAGACCCCTGCTGCTAGGTGCGTGGAAAGGACGTGCATCTCTTCCAACCCCACAAACATGTCCGCATAACCCACCTGCAAATGTCGCGATTGCCGCCTGCCCGCTTACTAGTTGCCGCCCCACCATGTGGCCCCCAGGTGGCTGGCGCCCTACCCCACCTGCACGTTCTGCCGCGCCTCCACCACCGCGTCGCGCCGCTGCACGTTCTGCCGCGCCTGCTCCTCCCGCTCGCGGCGCAGGTCATCCTCAATGCGCTTCGCCTCCTCCTTGGCGAGACGGCCTATCTCCTGGTTCGCCTCCACTGCGGCCTGCCGGGCCTTGATGGCGTTCTCCTGCGCGTCGGGGAACAGCGGGGTCCACCCAGGTGTGCGTTTGCGCCAGCCATAACTGCGACTCGGCAAGCAGTCTCGCCTGGCTCCCCACCACTAACCACGACCACGCTCGACACCAATCCCACCTGCGTCGCGGCCATCTCCAGCCTCCGCCGCTCAATGGACGCTGCTCGCTCCGCCTCGTCCTGCTCCATCATGGCCGTCTGCCAGGCCTTAAAGCTGCTGGCGTCGCGCAGCTCGGCCTCGTAGCGCTTCAGCGCGTCCGCCTCCTCCGCCTGCTTGCGCCGGTAGAGCGCATCTTCGCGGAGGATGGCGGCGGCGTTGAGCTTGACCTGCACGCCGGGTGCGGTCGCGGCAGCACACCCGCATGGAGTTATGATGCAGATGTCGACATCCGCGTGATGTCGTGGGTGCCGCAGCTCAGCGGACAGCCAAGCGCGCCCCGTGGCTGGCACCACGCGATATTGGGCCCCGCACCATACCCGCAACTTGCTCTTCCCTCCCACAGGTGCTGCACCAAATGAACGCAATCTCGAGCCACGCCATCGGCTACAACGAGCGCTTAGGACGAGTACAGAAGCGTTTCCGGGATTGCCTGAGAGGCTTATCTGCCTGGGGCGCGTACCCACTTGGGCGTTTGGCTGCGGCGGCGCTGGTGCAGCCCGTATCCCCTTGAACGTGAGCTCTCGAGTTCGCTCCTCCTCCATCTCGGCCCGGATCTTCTCGATATTCGTTGGCCGCTCCAGCGTCCGCAGCTTGAATGGCACCGCCCTGGGCCAAGTTTGCAGCAGGGTACGGTGTGTGCGTTAAGGACCTCCCGCACCGTTAAAGGTCTCCCGCCGCTGTCTCTCCCCTTGCTTGGGTTTCAACTCCCATCCGCCGGGCCCCACGTAGATGCAACGCACGTCACTCTTGCACGGAGGCTACGTGCGTGGTTGGCACCAGAGGGGCCATGAATGGCGTTCAGCCAGATTGCATATCCGGCACAGTGCAATGGCAAATCGAAGGCGGGAGGACCGACTGGACCCACTTGGCATTCTTCTCAGCCTGCGCTTTGTTGGCCTCTCTTGCTGATGACAACGCCTGCTCCTCCTTCGTCGGGCCGTCGCGGGATTTTGGCGCAGGCTTTGCCCGGATGGGTGGCGGCGGCGGGTCCTCCACCGGCAACGGCTTGGGCTTAGGTTGCGTCAGGTTGAAGGGCTGCGGCACGGTAGGCGCACGCGCCACACACGCCGTACCCAGCGTCTCCTTCTCATCCTCCTGTGAAGGGTTGAGGTCAGCGAGGACAGGTGACAGGGAGCTTCGGAGCGGAGAACCGAGTTTCGCAGAGGCCGCTTCGCTGCTTTGACCTTCGTGCGCTAAGGCCGCGTGATGCAGCACGGGTAGCTGCAATTGGAAGTTGGGATCCTGGGCCCGGCACCCAAGAGTCTGGGCCGGGGCACGCGACCAACGGCCGGCTCCCGACCGGGCTTAGGCTCGAGTGAGGGTGCCACGCACCGATGAGCCCAACTGGTGACGTGGCGCGTCTGACATACGGCAGTCAGAAAGCGAGCAGCCCGTCTAGGGGGGCAGCGGTGACTGCAGTGGCCGAGTTGTTGCGGCGACGGCGCCATACGAACCTTTCTGCTCAGCGTGACCCGGTACTCTAGCTTCGACAGCATTGCAGAGCTCTCCGACTGCCATGACAGCAGCCGCTCGATGGTCTCATCGACGAACTGCGGGGCGAAACAAAGGGAGGCAGGCGCTTACGGAAGGTGACAGGTCTGTCGGGCAGCGCTTTCAGGAACCTTTGGAAGTCCTAGGTGCGCAGCTGCAGCGTGAGGACACGTGGCGTCACCGCAGCCACTCAGCCCCAACCCTCCGCTGAGGTGCGCTCACCTCTTTGTCGTAGAGTTTGAGCCAATCCTCCCGCACCACCTCCTTCAGGTACTTGGGGTCGAAGAGGCACTTGAGCAGCACATACGTCTTCTGCGGCGTCATGGCGTCCACCAGCCGCCTGCGCGCACCCACACCACGCACGCGTACGTTATGGACCTGTCCGTCCCGATGGACCTCCAGGCGCTATCCCACTGCCGCGTTATCCAGCCCGAAATGCAACGGCGAAATCCGGCCCCCGCACACAAGGGCATGTGCACTGCACCAGGAGCGCTTGTGCAGCCGCAACGAGAGGTACCCATAGGAACCCCAAGCTGCCGCAAACCGCTTTCCCGCCCAATCGTGTGCCTCGCCCCCTCCCCAGCGACCTGGTCGCCGCCCTGCCCGGCCTACCGCCCGCCCCCGTGCTAGGCGGCTAGCGCACATCGGCCAGGTAGGCAAATGCGGCAGTGCGCAAGTGGCCGGCCGGCCCACGCCCGTGCCCATGCAAACTAAACTCACTGGAAGTTGCCAAACGTCAGCTCCTCGAGGCGGAATATCGTGAGGTAGCTGTACAGTTTGTACATGTCTACATCCTCACGAGAAGCCGCGCCGCTGCAGTAGCCATCGGGAGGGGGAACGAGGTGGTACAGAGTTGGAGAGGGGAGGCAACGCAAGCCGTTGCGGTTCAAAGGCCCGATACAGCCCCCGCCTTCCGCTATGCTGCAGTCTACCAGCGATGCCGGCGCAACACCGTTTTCCACTTGCGCTTCCATGGCTGTTTCCCAGGCGATCATTTGGATAGCGGGTGGCGCTTCTCCCCCCCCAGACCCAGGTTGGGTGCGTGTCAGACCCTATAGCGCAGTAAGTCATCGTCTCCTGGCATTCAAGCGCGCCCTGTCACCCCCGCCACAACGCACTGGCCTGGGCGCTGATAGGGACAGCCACACAACACCTTTGCTGCGACACTTCGATGGCAGCCGCCCCCGCCAGCCTAATGGACTGGTACAAACTGATGCATATGGCAACTTGTACACGGACGTTGGCTGTCGCATGCCGTTAGCACCAACCATCATGGGGCTGATTACAGAAACAATCACTCCGTCTCCTCCTTGCCTCCCCTGCAAAGCCCCCGAAGATGTACGCAACACCCCCCAAACGCATAATCTTATCCACACGGAAGCCCCCACCTATGGTCAGAAAGTGGGCACGGCTAGGCCCTTGCTCCCTTGCCTGGGAGCCCCAGGCATCGACGTACCCATTGTAGTGGTAGAAGGAGTCCATAAGTGCACTTAGTAGCCTCCGGTAGCGCACCGCGCCGTATATGACTTGCCGGATAAAGCTGTCATCGAAGCTGTTGTAAATCTGCAGCTCCACAATGCAGTTGTCGACGTGCGTATCAAGAGTGACTTGCGCCGGGTTAAAGCTCTTGTATATATGTTCGCATGTGGCCATAAGTTTCTCTGCGCCCATAGGCTTGCCGCTGAGCCGGTTCGAGCCAGCACTGCTTGCAGACAGCGGCCGCGAGGGCAGCTGCAAGCCAGTGGTGGCGAACGATGTCGCGGAACCAGGCCGTGAATCCATGATTGGGCTGAGCTCCTAACAAGACGAAACGCTGTCAAGTCCGCGTGCTTGGAGTTTCCATGGAGACCGCCCGCACATTAGCCTGGTACAGGCTCCATTTCAATATGCAGTCTACTGACTACCAGTACAAAATCCTATCCGTCTATGAATTCCAAAGGGCGACCTCGTTTTGGGATTTAAGGGCGACACGGACTCGCCCAGACGCTACTGTAGAACGCAAGAGATGTATAACAAACGTTGGTATTCTACTTCTTATAATGTTGAAGAACAGGAAACGCTGACTGCTTGTTTGCGCCACTCAATGAGCATTGCTTAGAAGTTTCGACTCATACCGGTACACATCCAGCAGCAATAGCGGTACACCATGAACATGAAACTGGCCCTGACATTTAACATAATCAATGTGCAGAGCCCGCCATTTTGCCAATCATGCTCGTGACCTGACGGTATCAGTGTCGACAGTGTGCAGGTGTACACCAGAACGCAGCCACGCGTGCTTCAAGTAACTTCACGATATATTTGCAGTAACGTGGATGTTCTAGGCCGAGTGCTTTGCTAAAAGGGTGCGCAATTCAACGCTCGGTCTCCTCGTGTCCCCTGGGTCCAAGCCTGTCCAGGAGCCGCCTATGAAGAGCGGACGCGCGCGTCGACGTTCCCCATTAGATTAGCAAGAGATAGACCGATACGAACCCTAGCAAGTAATCGCCGTCTGTGCCTATCATAAGGTCCATAAGTGAGCCAGACGCAGATGCCGTGCACTTAGTCGTACAGGTTATTTGGCAGTGGCGGTGTCATGTTTTGCACAGGCATCGCCGCCGCGTAGAGGCCGTCCTAAGTGAAAACACCCAGGCTGGACGTGTCCATTATCCCATGTTTACATCCGCATCTAGACCAAAACATGCTGGTTGCGCCGGTACATGGGCAGACTATCACCCTCTACTGCAACAGGAACTGCTTTCGACAACTGATGTCTCCGGCATAGGGGCGTACCATCGACTGAGGAAAAGCGAGGCATCGCTGCCAAGTGCTTCCGCTGCTGTAGCTACTGCTGTTACCACTGTAGGGTGAGCCGTAGTCTTTTCGCTCATTACCGCTTGTTTAGACAGTAAGGGAAACGAAACCTCACGCGGGGGAAGCCTTGAAAAAGCTCTCAATCTTCATCAACCGGCGCAGGCCTCCCATCGCCTTCTTCAATGATACAATCCGCGTTGACGCTCCACCCCTAACGAGTATAAGTAAGGTGGTGCACGCACGCTTGATAAATTTGCGCGTTGATAGCCTGACAAGCTGACGAAAATGAGTAAACGCCTCGCGTGTAGCTGCAGGCACAGACCGGCGCCAGACATCAATATCCTCGTTCCAAACCCTTATCAAGAAAGCCGATGCACAAATGATCGCCTGTCGAGGACGTAGGCTCGCCCGTGAAGCCGTCATTAACAGCGTAGGTGCAGCGGTGCAGCGTCATGTATAATGTGTGTAATTATGTTAAGCTATTAAGTTTAATTTTAATTTGGTGTTGACCAACCTTTCTGTGCTGTTCGTTGAGTAGTTTCGGGGCCAGCCGCAAAATGACGGCCGACGGTTCCAATGCAGGTCTGAACGGCTTTTCCTCGATAGAGCATTCGCTGTAGGCATTACACAATACAGGAATGGACGTTGACACTGCCGGTCCGGGCCCAGGCTCTTCCCGCGCTCGAGGTCGCCTACCTGCGCAACTCAGGTTTGTCCGTTGTGCAGCATCTGCCCCTGCAAAGCGTTTCGCCTACAATAGGTGCGAACATAACTGCTGGTCGCAGGACGCTTGTATGCGAGCGGAGCGTTCTCGACCGTGCCGATGGCTCAGCTAGGTGGACCCAGGAGGGAAGCAGCGTGCTTGCAGCAGTCTACGGGCCGCGACAAGCGAAAATACAAAAGGAGGATGCGGAGCGGGCGATCGTGGAGGTGGTCTACAAGCCACGCGCCGGGCTGCAAGGTGCGTGAGCTCAAGGAGTCCGGGGGGGCCATGATGTGAAGATTACACGTATACCGGCTCCCTTACAGCGGTTGGGGCGGGGCTACGAGTTGTATCAGCACCCTCCATTTGGGATCTACACCAATTGATACCACGGTTCAATGGCGGGTATGACGGGCCCCGGCATGCTATGGGACATGGTTATCGGTGCACTCACCCCAATTCACCTGCAGGCCACGAGGACCGGTCAATAGAGCTGGAGATACGCGGTATCCTGGAGGGCGTCATACCACTGGGCATGCATCCGCGGACATCGGTCATGGTGGTCCTGCAGGTGAGGTGACGGGCGCGGTACGATTGGCGAGGGACGCCAGGCGGTAGTGAGGGTGACCTAAGGCTGCAAGTCTGGTCGGAGGTTTCCATAGTGTCGGCGGTGTCTTCTTGGTGCAAAGTCCTCCCAGCAATGCGGTACCAAGGCCGGTTGTGTTGCTGGCCCAGTGCATGGGCGAACCCGCGGGAGGAATTGTGGGCCCTATGTAACCCGTGTTCGATGCGTCGGATACAGGTGAACAATCACACACTGCGTATGGCTGACTGATCGCATGTTTACCATGGCATGTCGTGCGAACCTTCGTGCAGTGGGCATGTGTTGTTTCTGCAGCGTTGTCTGGCGGACGGCGCTAAAGGAGAGGACCTCGTGTCCTGGCGTCAGTGCGACGTGGTGGAACCGTGGCGGGGCAGGGACGCCGCATCGCCTTCGCTGACGTTGTGTCCGGGGCTCCGCGCAGGTCATGCAAGAAGACGGGTCGGTGCTGTCATGTGCGCTCAACGCCGCGTGTGCAGCACTGGTGGACGCAGGCGTGGCCATGAACACTATGTATGGTAAGTGTAGCAGTGCACCCAGGTGTCTGGAATTTCGTCGTAAGGGCTGCTCCCCCAGGGTCCTGGTTATTGCTACTCAAGTGCTGACAGCACCGCATTCCACTCCTACCGGTCCGCAGCGTCGGTCACGTGCGCGCTAACTTCGGATGAGCAGCTTCTTCTGGACCCAGACACAGCAGAGGAGCAGGTGCGAAATCTCAAGCGATGCCACATGTGCCAGTGTGCTTGAAGCCAACAGGGTTCCCAAAGTATGACGACATTAAGCGCGCCTTGTTCTGGACTAAATTACGAAACGTTGATCTCGACTTGTTAACTGTGTTTTATGGCCTGATCCCAAGCCTCGACAAGTCATGCATGTGCTAGTATATTCTACGCTCTTAGTCTACGCTCTAGCTGACTTGTGTCACCTGGGCCGCCACGTTCTGCAGGCGGCTTCGGCACGGTTCTGCTTTACCTTCCCGCACCATTTCGACCTGGCCCAGTCGCCTGGGGGCTTGGCGGTGGTATCGAACGGAGCGCTGGGTAGTCGCTCGTTCGGAAGCTTCTCCACAGATAACTTGCTGGATGCCTTCGAGCTGTGCAGGCAGGGATGTGAGCGCGTCGCGGTGTTCTCCAGGCTTTCGCTTACAAAGAGCTATCAAGTCATGGGCACTGCTTGACTGTTGTCAAGTGTCTAGAAAATATAGTTTGCCCAGAAGGGCATGTATGGCGAATCGTATATACAATTTCCAAGGGGAGCGAATGGTGGAGAAGTAACGGACTTATGTAGTTGTAGCCAATACGCCCAACATGTAGGGGGTTGGCACAACAGTCCTCTTCGACCCGCCCTTATTCCACACATGTGATCTGGACAGTCGACGAGCAAGCAAGGCTGTAAGGTTGTGAACGATGGGAACGATCATCGTTGCCATTCCTCGGCTTGCTGCGTCGGCATAAAGCAACATTTATGACTGGCACAACGTGGAGATAGTAAATGAAGATATGTTCACCCTCAACTGGTATGGCCATCCCAGCACTGTGGTATATTCTTCTCCTCATTGTGAGTTGACATCCTTTCTCGCCACAACACGACACCACATCGCGGGAGGTTATAACCCCTCCACGCACTCATCCAAGAACATTTTGTTTACTGTGGCTAAACAGCGGGCTGGGCTGGGCTGTGCGGCTACTCCACAACCCAAGCCGTTACGTCAAAAATAGGAGCATCCTTCGCTTCACTTGCACCTACAGCCTGCTCCGCTGGGCTAACCCACCCAACACACACATGCCTAAGCGGAGTTGCAGAGCAGGGTCTTCTAGCCACAAGCACTTGTTCGCTTACACCAATGCATGTTTGTATAGACAAGCAAAATGAAATCCACAACCAGATGCGAACGGACACGTACGACGTCGCCGTACCTTTCACAGGTTTGGCGGAAAGCCCCTGTCGCTCCAGAATTCAGGAGCCGACACGTTTTTATACCCCACAGGCGTATGCCGTACTCAGCCCAACCTCCTGCATACACACCAACCCAATCCCACAGCAGTCCGACAACAGCAGTGCGCTTTCCATTACCAGCTTG
Organism: Yamagishiella unicocca; assembly: GCA_003116995.1. Classification (NCBI taxonomy): domain Eukaryota; kingdom Viridiplantae; phylum Chlorophyta; class Chlorophyceae; order Chlamydomonadales; family Volvocaceae; genus Yamagishiella; species Yamagishiella unicocca. The sequence goes on along the minus strand of BDSL01000113.1, from coordinate 196,091 downwards.
TGCATACCTCCATTCCGCTCACTTGCGCTTGGCGCCTGCGCGGCTCCGCGGCTTCGCCTTGGCGGTGACAGGCGGAGGGGGCGGAGACAAGCCCACAGTCTCCTGCTGCTGCAGGATCTGGCCAATCAGGTCGCCACGGCTGGAGCCCACGTGGCGTCCAACCTCCTTACCAGCCCTGCGACCGTGTGTCCGGGGGCGGCAGCGGGTGTCAGTAACGACTGCTTTGCCAAGCGTTTTATGGTGTTGAGTGGCCTATCCGCATCCCTCCCACAACTCACACGTGTTCGAGCGGCACGGACCACACGGTCGGCATCCGCAGACGACGGTGCAGAGCAGCTGCCGAAACCCCATTACTCATCCCCATAACTACACGACCTGTCGCTGATACGCTACCTGAAGAAGATGAACGTCGGCACCTCGATGACGTTGAGCTGCTGCAGCAGCTCACGGGTCTCCCCGTTCTGGTCCCCGAGCAGGCGCCCAAACGTGGCAAACCCCTGGAACGACCGGCTCAGAGCGACCACCTGCGGCCGGGCGGGCGCGACGAGGTGCGTGTCAGCGGCGTAGCGTGTGAAGGCGAGGGGCATGCTGTAACACCTTCCCCGAGGGAAAAACCCCAAGATCGACAGCTGAACCGGAGTGAGGTAAGCGACCTAGCGGCTGTTTTCATCAACGCAACAACCACTCTGCCGTACCGCGGGGAAGACCTTGATGCAGGGCCCTGCGCTCGTGAGCGCCACGTTGAGCACCTGCCAAAGACAGTGGCGGAGGGGGGTGAGTTTACACATCTGGCAGGGGGGCCGCGAGGCGGCGAGTCAGCGGTGGTGAAATCTAGGCATCGATCGTACTGGACGGCTGGGAGGAGGCAACGGGCGCCCTGACGGCTGATGGGAACTAGAGTATCGTCCCCGGCTGGCAGCATCTAACCAAATGCAACGCTGACGGCTGTTAATCCTACACACGATGGCAAGTTTAAAGGTTCCGCATCGGAGTCCGCTGGAACGATGCATCCCCCAAACCCAAGTCCCGACATGGCCCCATCCCATCGCAGTTGTTTCGCTTCGTGTGACAAACACGCGTTCCTGTGTTTCTACCCCATCACCGCGTGTCGCGAACGCGACTCCGCCCCCTACCTGCAAGACCTTGGGGTCCGAGGTGGAGCCAAGGAACAACTCCAGCTTCGCTTTGGAGGTGATGTCGGCAACCACGCTGCTGGGCTGGACGCCGCCGGCCGCTGCGTCTCCGTAGTACATCACGCCTGTACGAGGGATGATGGGCCCCAGTGCATTCAGCAACGGGCTCGGGTTGGATGGCCCTCCACTACGGCTTGCAGGCCAGCCCAGCTCACAACAAGGTGACGGCACCGAATGACATGTCAATTGCACCTGATTGAGAGCCGCGGCACCGAACCCCCAGCCTTGCACCGAACCGCATGACGGCCTTGCACCGAACCGCATGTCGACGCACCGCATGTCAAGCTTAGGGCTTCGCATGTACCGCATGGTGATTCGGCAGATGGAGCTAGCAGCGGCGTGCCGGGGTGAGGCAAGAAGGCTGCAGGCGGCGGCAGTACCCACCTTCACCGACGCCAGCCTCCATCTGCATCACGCCCTTGTGCTGCCACATCAGCTTGCCATTGCGGTAAAACTGTAGCGTCGGCAGGACCTCGACGCCAAGCTTGCGCACCAAGGCTTCCCGCGGCGAGGAGCCGTCGGACTGCAAGCGCAGAGACAGAGCAGGCGAGGAGGTTTGCGCCGTGTCACTCGCACCGCTGTACGCAGCCAACGGCAGAGAAGGCCAAATGCTGTTGTACGTGCAAGAGCATGCTGCACAATGCTGTACGATGCTGCAACAATAAGATGAATGATTACGTCGCGGATATCAGGGCGTCCTCACAGCTGAGATCAGCCATGGAACATCGGGTGACATTCCGTGCAGCACCGCCTGCTCGCGCGCATCAGTCGCCGCCGTCGGACCGCCCCAATGAAACCCCGCGCTGACACATAAAACCGACCGTGCTTATCACAGGGCCGCCCGAGATGGCGGTCAGCCAACACGCCGTGATCCGTACCTCGACGGCGGCGAAGGATACGTCGGGGCACTCGCGCGCGATGCGCTGGATGACGTGCTTGACCGCCGTACACTTGGCCATCTGCTGAGCGTAGGCCTTTTCAGCGTCCAGCTTCCAGTTCAGCTCGGGCTCCGGCTCGTCCATGCCCGTCTCGCAGACGCGCTCCGATTGAACCTGTGAACCAGGTGGGGGCGGGCCCACGCCGTGTCAAGGACAGCGGAGCAACGAGGGGTACGGAATCGGGTAGTGACACCGCGTGTTGTAATGTGTGTGGGGGGGGAGGGGGCACAGCTCACGTTCCACAGGGCTAGCTGAGATGCCGGGTGGCATCAGTCAGCAGGCCGAGTCTCGAGAGCAGCACGTCTGACCAGGGGCTGTAATGGTTGCTGCTCGAGTGCTGCAGAACCACACCGCAGCCGCAAGCTCACCTCGACCACCAAAAGCTTATCCCCGGCCTCCTCGAGGGCTTGCAGGAACTCCTCCTCCGTGTCGAGTGTCTTCACCCGGGACTCAACCTGCCAGTTTAATAGGATGGCCGCCGAAGGGGGGCGGGGGTAAATCAAAGGGAGCTGCAACCGGAACGCTGGCTGGCAGCACCCTCGCGGGCTGATGCTAGTGTCCCATAGCAGAGCTTGGATCGGACTTGCACAGGACCGACCACGCGCCGAAGGGACAGCGGCGAGCGTGACTTCAGGAGTTAGGACTTCAGGGTTACCACGCATAGTTGGTTCAATAGTACAGGGTGTAGCCACAAAACGAGGACGCACGCACACCACGCCCGAGGAACCAGCGACCGGCAAGTCTTCACGTAAGCGCACTTCTACTTGTCAAGGCTTACCTCAGCACTCTCTCGGATACGCCGCTCATCAGGTGTTTCCACTGCGCGTCCTCCCAACGCGCTCCGCGAGACAAGTCGACCGCGAACATGCCCAACAGCTTCGACTGCATAGCATATGAAGATCACAGAGAGGCAAGTCATAAGCTAGCAGCGCGCAATATTTTCGTGACGGGTCGTGACGCAGTGGTAGAGGTTGGTATGTGTCGGTCAGATGCGGCTGGATGTCGGTACACAGGTGCAACGCTTACGTTCCAGCCCTTTATGTATTCCTATGCATGCATTGCACATTCCTTGGATTGAAGCACGGTCGCGCGTGGACCCACCGGGAACGGCGTGCCTGTCACCCAGTGGTGCCGACCTAGACGCAGTCACACTCGGAATCATCCGCCCAGAGCTGCTTTGCATTGAAGCGGCACCGCATGGACACAAAGTGATGCCAGCGCGAACCTGGCGACTCAATAGTAGGACGCTCATCCTGCACCCGTTAAACAACAGTTGCCGGCAGCAGAGAGGAGTATCAGAAAGACTAAAATACCAAAGGGAATATTGCAGCACCCTATATAACACCTCGTTAAGTCGTATGATCGTTGTACCGCAATTGTATACTTGCACGATTGTCCGAGGTTCTGGGCCAACGCACGTTTGGAAACTGCACATGTTGCACTTGCGACGTTTTACATGCCTCACTGACGAAGTGACGATACGAGAGATGGTTATGTGGTTCCGGAGTTCCGACGAATTGAGCACTGCCGTGCACCCCGTCCTCACACGCGCATGTGTGCTTCCAAGTGTGCCCCTTGCGCAGACAAAGACGGTAGCAGTGGAGCCACGTTCCTTGAGCTAGGGATCCGAGGCGTGAGGTGGGCGATCAACAGCTCACGTTACTTCCAACCGTCGGGTGGCCAGTCCGCTGCAAAAATGCCAATCGGCATTCCTTGCCGCTATAGTCGCGATAACAGCATTTGCTGGAATGAAACCCCCGCTCGGTGGGGTGAAGAAGCGGTCAAGGGCATCCGAATATTCGTGGGTTGGGCCGGACACAACCTAGACCAGCCACACCCCATCGAGCGAGGGTGCGATTGGTTCGCCAAGTGATCGGGGCTGGACGGCAGGGGGGCGCGTTCCCCTTTTGATTGCCACATCACAGCTGGGTCTCAGACCGCCCTCCTCCAGCGATGCACGGAAGAATAACCCTGCTGACTGCTGCGGCTCCTGAATAGTTCCCGGCAACGCCGCCAGATGCTGCTTCTAGGTTCTGACTGAACGGCTACACAGGTCCCGCTTTGCATTTGTCCTTAGCCCAGCGTCAATCCTGCTTCCATCTCCCAGGTCGACACCTTCCCACGTAAGAGCACGTCCGCTATATCTCACATTTGCACTTGAACAATTGGTGTTTACAAGTAGAGGAGCAGGACACGAGAGGGCCGAGGCCAGCGTCGGCAGTTGGCCGCCGGCTGTGCCTAGCCTCACCCCCGTCTCTGACCTATTCCCAGTCCGGAGGTGTGGGTGCAGTGGGCAAATAAGCGATAACAGAGGTGGTGCGCGATTGGTGGCACACACCAGCGCAGGCGCACTGGGGATAGAAGGGGATCAAGTTCGTCGGTCTTGGATGAACGAACAAATAAAATCTTATGCCGTGCAATGAATGGAATACAGGAGAGGTGCACCCTGTCCCCGTGTCCGTGGCGACGGTTGAGCGGTCAATGGCACCAGCCCGGCCATGGATTGGTGGCGGCGTCAACGCGCAAATGATGCTACTCGTACATGGCTCGCACACTACTCGTACACTGTTCGTACACTACTCACACACTACTCGTACTGCATGTCAGACGTACATTGCGTTGCGACTTGTCAGCCCAAGGCGACATGCTTATTCGAGGCCACAACGGTGCCGAGTTGCTAGCTCGTGAAGCGCGGGTCGCCGACGCTGAACCCGTGCTGCCACACCACTACCATGTGCCAGACAGTCTGCTACGGGATGTCAATGATAGGCACGCAGGCGCAGCAGCTGCGCGCCCGAGGACATGACGCGGAGGCATGAGGAGGCGGACATGACGCGCCCGAGGACATGACGCGGAGGCATGAGGATCACGTGCCTGCGCTCTACACGCGGCATGCAGAAACCCACGGACAGCCAAAAACGCCAAAAGGGTGACGGACATCAAAATACTGTCCATCGCCGAAATGCCCGACGCGCCGTCTTAGTCACACACAAGCAACTTCACGCCATTCTCTCAGCGGCGCCCCTTGAGACGCTGCCGCAGCGATTCGTTGCCAATCCGCCGCAGAGAGCCTAGCGCGACAAGGCTACACAGGACTGGGACCAGGATATACTTTCGCGCATTGCAGGATGACCCCACGCGGCGGCGTCAGGAGACCCCACTGTGTCGTCAACCCGTCAGGGGACCCCATGCGCAAGCCACCACCGCCCGGCCAGGTGGCTATGCTTGGGCCGGGCGGCGGGCATGCCGTGCAGGCCCTGCAGCACCTGCGGACAGCCCTCCGCCGACACCCGCCGCAGCTCGCTCAGCTGCCGCAGCGCCGCCGCCCCCGCCGCGGACAGCAGCACGCAGTGGTCCAGTTCCAGCTGCTGGAGGGCACGGCAGGCGGCGGCGATTGCCTGGATGCCTGCAGTCGGGTGGGAGGACCAAGTGGTAAGGGTGAGCTAGCCGGGACCGTTGGGTGTGTGTGTGTTAAGGAACCTTGTTGGTCACATCAGGCTAGGCGGGGTTGGGGCGTCAAAACCCCGCTACTCCACCTGGTGCTACTCCACCGCACGGGCGTTTGGGTGGGGAGCAGTGCAGCGTGCAGCTGCCGCCGATGCGGTGATTGTTCGCGCCTCGTACGGTAAACGGGTAGGTGCGCAGGGCGCTGGAGCTCTGCGGTGCGGTCTTGCGAACGGTGCCTGGGAAAGATCATAATGGGCCCTGGCCGGTGGTGCCCCATCGAACCGGAGTCAGAGCCGGGAGGCCACAGGCGCAAGCTGACCCCCGCAGCCCACCTGCGTCCTGCACGTGCGAGCAGTAGTTGAGCGATAGGGACTGCAGGGCAGGTGCGCCCGCGCGCAGGAGGCCCGAGAGGCCCTTGTCGGTCAGCCTGCGCATAGGGACGGGAGCGCGGTCGTACCAATTGAATATGTCAATAACAGTATTGTTGACGACCGATTCTTGGAAGTTAATCCTAAAATCACAAAGAAAGGTGCAGGATTCAGCTGCTTCGTGCTAAAATATGCAATCTTTTATTTATTGTCCTCCCAGGACCCCTGCACACAGCGCGATCAATACGACCCCTGCACACAGCGCGATCAGTACGCAGCACCGTACATGCATGGGCCTGCCATGTGCGGCCACGGCAGTGTGCACGTTGCCGGTGGCCGACCAAGTCTCCGACGACCGCAAAGGCTGAGGAACAGCACCTAAGGAATCCGACAGTGACACAACGTGTCATACAGCGCCACCCGGAGGATTGAGGTAATAGCCCTCAACCTTCCGGGCCCACTATAAGCCTATGACATGCGCGGTGGAGCGGACCCTTCGATGAACACAACCTACTTGTCCAGGAAGGACAGATCCAGCCGCTGCATGCGGCGCATCAGGGGCGCCAGGCCGCTCACGCCCACGTCGCCCGCTAGTTCACCGGCGCCGTTGATGTTGAGCCGCACCAGCCGCGAGGCGCAGCGGCCCAGCAGGGCCAAGCCCCAGTCCGACAGCCCGGCGCACCCTGCCAGGTCCAGGTCCACCAGATGGGGCAAGCTGCGCAGTCCGTGCAGGAAGCTGCACAGCGTGTAGCCCTGGGGGAGCAGCGGGGCGGGTGCGAGCGGAAACCCGCCGTGAACTGAAACTAGGGTGACAGAAGCGGGGTGGATGGGGTAGCGGCAAAAGCAAAGTCAACCCCCGACGTCGACTCAACCCCTGAAGGTGTCAACGGTTTGACAAACGAAACGGCGCACGTTCGCTGGCTGGCCGATGGTCAAGGGCGATCACAGGGAGGGCATCTGTTGGTTTCAGGTAGTAGGAACTACCGGCTGCCGTACCTCAACGGTTTCCCACCCCGGTGGTAACACAAGCGCAAGCCCCCACGGAACAGTCATGATCGCAACAGCCGAGGCCCTCCCGCGGTGCTTGCGACCCGCAGCGCGCGCAGTGAGGCGCGGCGCGGCGTACGAGGGAGAGGCATGTTCACACCAATTGTGTTGCATTCCCTAGCGGTATCGGAAGAAGACGGTGGCACCGTGGGGGGTCGTCGGAAGTTCGAGGCGGTCTCTGCAGACAACAGATCTCAGAGCGCAGCTAGCGCCACAGCTCCTGCCATGCAGCGGAACGCGCACACGCCGAGACGCAGAACCCCCAGAGGCGCATCATTCCGTACATGTTCGTAATCAGATATGTAACCCTACTGATGATTGCGGATGACGCGAAATGGAACTACCGCGGCTGTAACCGTATAACTGCACGTTGCGCCCATGACGCACCAGCCGCGTACCCGGGGCAACTCGACGCCCGCCAGCCGCATGCGGGACAGCGTTGCACTGCTTCCTAGTGCCCGTAGCCCGTCCTGGGACCAGGCCGCGTGCGCCAGGGACAGGCCTTGCAGGGCAGGCGCCCCACGCAGCAGCGCTGACACTCCGGCCCCCGATAACTGGCCGGCCAGGCCGGTATCGTCACCGTTGTGAAACTGATGATGTTGTTGTTGGTTGTGGTGGTGCTGGTGCTGGTGCTGGTGCAGCTGCGGCGCGTCCGCCTCTTGCGGCAGGTCCAGCGACAGATGGCGCAGCTGCCGCAGAGGGTGCAGCAGCAGCAGGTCCCTGCGTTGCGCGGCAGAGCACAGGACGCATTTGCGATGAATGCGCGACACCCGTGTTTTTTGCGATGTCTGCGTCGAGTAACTACCACAGGGCGGCACTGCAGCGCCATCAACCAGTCAGTCAAGGCGCGTTCAGGTGCCGCAAGTAGGCAGAGCTATCGTAGGGCCGCAAGCAGGCAGTGCTGCACCTCACCGGTCATGTAGCTGGCTGTGGCCTGTGATGCGGAGCGAGGTCAGGTGCGGTGCGCCGACACACACGGCCGGCAGCACCGCCGCCAGCTCGCGGTACGAGGCGGACGAGCCCGGCGAGCCTGCCGCCCTCTCCAGCCCCGCCGCTGCCTGCTGCAACTGCGACTGCGATGTGCTGTGCCGCACCGGCTGCAGCTCCAGGTCGAGCTCCCGCAGCTGCGAGCCACGACCCGACAACAACACCCAACAACACATATTCAGTACGAACGGTACAAGGGACGGAGGAGGCAGTCGGGCGAGTTTGCGACATACCTGTGAGCTTTCCCAGGCGGCGTTGGGTTTGCTGTTGGGAGTTTGCCGTGGGGATTGCGGTAGGTGGTGGGCTGCCATACCATCCCGTTGGTCTAACTTTGCGTTTCGGTTCGGCGTTGGGAGAGCTCAATTAGGCATACATTTCGGGTAGCCAGCTCGGTAAGAGCTGATAGCCCACAGTTATCAGCTGAGACGAACCCAGCAGGCAAAACGTCCGGCCACGGCCAGCATCTTTAGTGGCAGGCATGAAGCAGGCGACCCCCCGTACGACTAGGAATGATGATTGCAGAGGAAGTGGCTTCAGGGCAGCTTCTGGGGAATCAGTTACGACCTTGGTGCGGGCCAAGCGACCCATGGTTCCCCGGCTACGCCAAGCGCAGACCGCCAGCACCTGGCACCCACTTACGTTGCGGATGATCGGAAGCTCGGCCCGTAAGAAGTGCTGGAGTGCCGCCTCAGGCATAGGTGCTGCTAGCTTCAGCACCGACAGCCGCTGGGCGCATGTCCCTAACCCGTGGAACTGTAATGGCACGTGCTGCTGGTGCTGTGTGCGGTCAATGGCCCGTCGAACCCCATTGGCACTGCAGCGGAGCTCCAGGGAGGCCAGGCGGGGCAGCGCCCTCAGGGCGCTTGTCAGGCCCTGTGCTGCCTCCTCCGAGAAGTGACAGTGAATGATCTGCAGCTGAGCCAGGTGCTGACAGGCCTGAGCGCAGGGGGGAGCAGGGGGGAGCAGGGGGGAGGGGCACTGACACTCCATAGCACGGTGTCGGTGCTTGTCGTGTCCGCCTCTTGGGTTCCCGTATCGCCCCTATCAAACAACAACGCAGCACCCCGGGGCGCGGTGGCGCGGTGGCGGGGCGACACCCGGCCCCTCCCCTCCCCTCCCCTGCCATCCACTCACCTCCAAGCCCTCCCAAGACTCCACCTCGCAAGCGCGCAAGCAGAGCGTCGTGAGCAGCGGCCCGGCGCTGCGCAGCAGCTGGAGCCGCCCCACCGCCAGCATTGCACCGCCTGGCCGCTTGCTGCGGAGACGCAACTGGCCCACGCGCCCGAGGGCTCCCGGCAGCTCGGCGACGTCGAGGCGCATGTCATCCCGCTGCAGGGCGGTGACCTTGACTGCGGACAGACAGGAGAACGTCTTGCCCAGCTGGGCCAGGCAGTCCGGGGTGGGGTCTCGCAGGTGCAGCCGCTGGAGGCAGCGGTCCACGTCGCGCCGCCAAGCTCGGCAGGTGGTCCTGCGCAAGAATGGCGGTGGAGAGCGTGTTACGGGTGCCTCCGTGGCTGGCCGTGAAGCGCAGAGGTACAGGACGCCATTGGTGACATAGGTAGCAAAGGTTGGGTGGGACGGGGCGACGGGCAAGGCCGCAGGGCGGGTGATGACCGACCGGCAGTCAAGCGGAAATAGGAGAGGATGCACGTGTGTCGGCGCGCCCAGAAAAATACACGGAGCATTCCGGCAATGCATACGTTCAGAAGTTGCGTAAGTGCATGCACACATTTCGTTTCACCAGGCGCCCGCCCTCCGCGCCCGCCGCGAGACGACAGCGGCCTGAGCTACCTCACCGTGTATGGCCAATGTCTTTCCATGACAGCTGCCTCAAGATGATGCCCCAAACCATGTCATTCACAACGCTCCAATAACTTCCGTCTGGAGGCGCCATCATCACCACCGGAAGCTCCTACCCGCGAGAGGACCGTGCCAGCCAAACTGCTGCATATGATGCCTCATTTATGATCAAAAATAAAGTACGCTGCATCGGAAGAGATTGTTTTGGTTCGGGCCAAGCGAACGAGTGGAGCGACTCGTTGACAGCGCGTCTCGGCGCTGACGAACGCCGTATACGCTCAAACGCACATCAATGTTCATGACAGCGCCTACTCATCGTGTCCATTTATTAGTTGAAAGCCCGAACAGATACTAGTATCACTGCACGCGGAAGTGTACGATGTCCAGAGCTGATGTGCGACAAATTAAGAAGTGGGTGCTGTTTAATGATAAATGTTACATGAAAATGCCTTAGCATATATGTTGTCACTAGTTCGTGACCTGGTAGTGGCGTAGTGCCACTGCATGCAAGCCCTAGACAGGCTTGCCCGACACCCTGGGGACGGGTAGGGCGCGCAGCGGTATGCTATCCCATACATGTTACAATAGATAGTAGATCGGCGTTACTGGTTTTGTGTACCTGTAGTCGGGCTGTCCGGCACAAATCCAAAATGACTGAAGGCGCTGGCTGGTAGTCAGTCAGCCTGCTGTTGTCGGTCTTCGCGGGAAATATTTACCATGTTAATTCATCAGTGGCACGGCGCTGTCGCATGACGGCCTGCCAAAGCAAGTTCGGCACCAGCAATACGTTATGAGGGACAGCTGCGCGGGCTGGAGGCCGCTCGGCGGGCCAGTGCGTATGCGCGTAAGATGTACAGGGGGACTTCCAGTGTGTTCCGTACGACGTCCTCATGCTGGGTCGGCTGGCAGGAACGTGCTGACGCCAGCAGGCGGGGTCGGGCGGGGTGGTGTGTGTGTGCGTTCACTTCATCATCGCGTCTGGGCATCTACTATTGGGACGAACTGCCCACCCGTGGGCCGCACAGTGGGTGGGGCCTGTGGGGAGTGCCCCCCTGTGCTGCTCGGACGTACCGCATTGGCGCTGCCTGGTTGAAAGCTGATCCGGTAATGGGAGAACTACGAGTTGTCGGCTGAAAGCGGCTGCAAAGTGGCCCCGGAAAGCGGCTGCCTTGCATTGGGGGGGGGGGGGGGCAGCCCTGCCGAGATCGATTCCGCTGGTGGGCGCTGCTGGGGGGCGCCAGAAGTGCTGGGAATACAGCGCGCTACGGCGCCCTGGACGCCCTCATTTACACGAGCTTGCACTTCTATGGTGACACCAGGGTGACACATACAAAAGCCACTACACAACAGGACAGGTCAATAACATTTGGTTTACACCTGCCAAGGTTGGTGACCTTCAATGTTCATATCAGGACCTGACAGCTGATCCAAAGGCATCGAGGTACTCATGCCAGCTGTCTGCAGCTTGAGCAGCGCTCACGCGCTCGTCCCTATTTAGGCATGCTCGAGGTGGTCCTTGCCAGGGAGAGGAGGGCCCCAGCCCGCACTTGGCATGTGGTGATGCCAGGTGGCATGCCGATCTCTGCAAGGCAATGACGTGCTTAAGAAAGAACCTGCAGCACTCCGCGTGGCACGGGTCCTGCGCGGCCCCTGTCACATCCTCGCATATACCTGAACCCGATACACTTCGGAACAACCCCGGCTCTTGCCTACCCCATGATAGCACAAGCTGCACACCAGCAAACGCCTCCTCTCCACACCTGCTGCCCCCTACATTGCGGTATTTCGTGGCAGCGAGCCCACGCGCAGTCATTGCTTCTGCAGTGGCACCACGCGGAAGCTACAGTCGCGGCCGCCAGACGGAGTCCTGTAAGTCACCACCACTGCCGGTCCAGTGCTGGTCTCGGCGGCCGGTTGAGGCAGCACGGGATTCCCCCTTTCCCCTTCCCCCCTCCCATTCCAGCGCGCCATCATGAGGTCCAAACGTGAGGGGCCCCGTTCCCGCTGGGTTGGTCGTACACGGGCGGCCTACCCCGACAGCATCCCACAGGATGGTGCGTCGTCGCCGCAAAGCCCCACTTGGCGGGCCTCCCTGGTAGTGCATTTCCCTAGACGTGTATTTTTCTCCTCAAACCTGTTGAGGGTTGATGGCGGGTAGGGGTGGGCGGCGTCAGCAAGAGCTGCATGGTGTAGGCAAACCAGTCGGAAACGAGAGAGTGATGGTATAGTAAAAGTGGCATGTATGTCTCTGCTTCCCCACCGCGAGTCCTGAGCCGCAGATGCCCGCGTCCCCAGCGCAGCACTGCGCTACACACCAATCCCGGCACTCCTCTGTGCACACTGCAAGCGCTCCCTCATAATACCGCACTCAAATCTGCGTATCCCTCAAAGTCGCACCCCAATGTTGGGGCACGGTCCCGCCCCTGCGCGCTAAGCTTACATTCATACGGCTGAATGCTGCCTTTGTTGCGCTCCATGTACCGTAACATCATCAAGGATGTACCTTGCCACCGCAGCGCGCTCATTTCCATCACTGTGATCGTCCAGCAGCTGCTGATGCCCTACTCGCAAGCCTTGCCTGACGACATGCTGTACCGCCCGTACGACAGCTTAGTTAGCTGGCCGTCCCCCACCCTTTTTGCCAGATAGGTTGTGAGGTGCTGGCGTGAGATGTCCACACCCAGGTTGCACTGCAGGTGGTCCCGGATGGCCTTGGGGGTTTCACAGCCAGCCTGGCGAAACAGGAAACACGGAATATGAAAGATGGACCCTGGACTCTGCTATGGATGCGCCTGGGTTGATCCACCAAGCTGGTGCGCCCGGTCCAGGGCACTATCCGCACACAGGGCAAAAACAGCGACGTGACTCACCCTCCTAACTTGCGCCATGCCGGCGGTCGCAAACCGTGTGTGCGTGTGCACCCGCCCATGTGCCAAATTCTCTGCCCGGTCCTGTTCCAGTTTGTACGACCTCCTCCGCGCAGCAAATTCGTGCGTTGAAGGGCTAGCAGCAGCGCCGATGGCCCACTCATTGTCACCCCTCGTCCCTGAACCCACACATGCCCACCTGGACGGCCCCCGCCACCGCCTCAAACCTCAGCGCGTTGCGGTTTGTGCCGCGGCGGCTAGTTTGTCGCAGCCCTGCCAGCTCCGCCACCTGGCCTCGGCTGCTGGCGTGACGGGACAGCGCGTACAGCAGGTCGAAACGACCCGCTGCCTTGAGCTGCTGCTGACTGGGCAACACCGGCACCGCCGCCGGAGGCTCCTGAGGTTGCGGCTGGCGCTGCTGCTGCGGCTGCTTCTTCTGCCCCGAAATGTCCATATCAGAGTCAGCGGGGTGGGTGGGGTTGGGGGCAGCTTCATCCAATCCGCCCTGCTTCCTGCCTGCCACACCGCCGCCGCGTACAATACTGCTGCTGCCCCCTTTGCCGGAATCAGCTGCAGGCCTGCTCGGGGCATCGCTGCCGTCAAAAAGGGAGAGGAGAGAGGTCAGGCGGGTACAGGGCGGGTATAGGCCGGGCAAACGCAAACGGTATCGGGACCCACCGATGGCGGACGACGGGGCCACAACAAACGTGCTACACGGCCTCTAGAAATCTACGGGCCTTTCCCGTATTGCCAGGCCCCACCTGCTCCTGATGTTGGTGCCGGTAGCAGCGAACGCCGCGAGCTCTGTGGCCAGGGTGCCCACGTCGTCCCAGTGACCCGCGGGTCGGCGGCGCCCCCGCGGCGCCAGCCGCAGGCTGCCTGCCACCGCTTGGAAGCCGCCGCAGCGCCGTACAGCGGCCAGCAGGGCGCCGTGGCCCGACTGCTGCAGCTCGGTCTGGGTGGGCATGACGCCTGTCGTACATAGAGGCGAGTGTTGGGAGCAGAGGTGCATGTGTGTGCATTAGGGGTGCGTGTCTGCGAGAGGGCCACAGGTGGGCATTGATATCGGGACTGTACTGTGCCGTTGCTCTCGTCAGTGAGGCAGCGACCGCTCACGACGCAAGTGCGGCCCAGTAAAGCACCCCAGTGCCCAAAGCCATGTCACCGTCCAAAGGTAAGCGACCAACTCATTCGTCATACGGTGCCCTGCACGCCGTCCGTCCATTAAGACATGATGGCGAAGACGATACATGCCTCCACCAACCCACCAGCTGTCCACCACCCAGCCCTAAACCCCGCTCCCCAACCCCACTCGCACCGCGGGGCAGCTGCAGCTCTCGTGCCACAGCGACAAGCTCCCTCCGAAGCGCCGCGGGACTGCCGTACAAGCGGGTAGATAGGGCCCACGTGACGCGGCGGCCCAGGCGCTCCGCTACGGCGGTGTAGCCGCCGTGGTACGAAATGGCGTTATGGAGGTCGTACCGCCGTGCTGCAGCGGCGTTGGGCAGTGTGGGAATTGGGAGTTGGGGTTATTCGGTCCACAGGTCTGCCAGGTGCGGGGCTCTGCGGGGCCATTTGCGGAAGGATGGGTGAAGGTGGTGTCCAGGGCAGGGCCGCATTACAGACAGGATGACGATCCCACTGAGTGCTTCACCCAAGGGTCCGAACCGTGCGTCCAAACAGGGTCCAACCTACTGACCCAATCCCGCCCGTACCAGACCTGCCGACACCCCCGTCCACCCACCCTTGACCCCAGCGCCAGCTCCCGACCGCCACCCACCCCGCAGCACAGCCGACTGTGACGGCATCACTCGGTCCGCAGCAGCCTCCACCACGACCCATCGCACGCCACCGCCGCCATACACAGGCACCGCGGCAGCGGTGGCGGCAGGCAGGCGCTGCAGCGGCGCCGGCCGATGCCACGTCGTACGGCCGCTGACCTGTGAGTGATTCCCAGAGGCCGTAGGATGCGGGAGGTGGTGACCGAGTGGGTTGGGGCCCCAGCAAACAAGGCGCCAGGTCTGGTCAAGGGTACCAGGTGTTGCGGCCTCAGCGGTTGGGGTTCCGGAGCGGGTGGGCGTCAAACCCAACCCAGCAGTAGTTGGACACCGGCTTCTTACAATCCAAGTCGCTGTCACAGGACAGCACATATACCCATGTTGCCTCTCCTGCTCCCCGCATGCACGTTGCCTTGCATTTCCCCCTGCGGGTCGGGCCGTGCGCGTCGCTCGTACGGCAGCATACAGCTCGTCCGCTGCGTCCAGTTTTCACCCTTGTAGCACTGCTCCCTGTCTTTTCCGCCATCAGCGGGAATGCAACAGCTGAATGGAACAGCTGTAACGGCGTGACACCATCAACCTCGCGGCTTCCGTGCCACTTGTTCAGCGTCCCCCAAATCCCCGGTTTTGGACATGGGTAGATGGTTTGCTTATGGAGGTAGGGCCTTTGGGGCCTGCCCTAGCCACCTGGAAAGTAGCAGAGGACCCGCTAGTGTGATACGCGGCAGGGTGATGTGCAGCAGGAGGAGGAGGAGGAGCGAAGATACGTTGCGGGAAACCTTGCCATGTCATTCAGGCGTGACTTATGAACAAAGGAAGAGAGTCAGACGTACAGCACTACAGTTGTTAGGACACAAGCTAGCCCGCGCTGCAATGCACCAGGGCAGGGCTCGCTGCTTTGCCCCGTGCACAATTAGTCAACATCTGACAGTGCTCCATCGCCCAGGCCATGGGTACTGGCGTGTGTAGTTTGTGCTTTGCTTGCCGCCCCTTTCGCCGCCACCCTCACTTTCAAGTGACGTCTATGTTGCCTTTAGCTATGTTCGCCTGTGTCACTCGTCTGCCGTGCCGCCCGCCACACCGCCCTCCCCCCTGCCCCGCCCCGCATCTTCACGCCCATTACCGCACCCTCGTCCCTTTTCTAACATCTAACTGCCGTATGCCGTCATACAGGACCGCGTCGTACCCCTCTCCAAGCATATCAAGCATCCACTCCACCGCCTCTGCCTCCTTCGCCGCGCCGCGAGGGTTTCTTCATTGCTTTGACCCCTGCCCGTCCACTCCGCCACCGAGTGCTGTTGCTGACACCCGACGGTGCCCCTCGCCCGCATGCTTTCCGCCGGCCGCCATCGCCGCACACTCTGGGCCCTGGCCAGGTGAGTTCCACCGCTGGGTAGGGCAAATGTTTTGTTCACTCTTGGCTGCGGGCATCGGGACTTGCGCCTAGGCTCTCCCGGTCTCCGGCCCCCCACGGCGGCGCGGCGCGGCTCCGGCCTCTTACAACGGACGCTGGCGGACCCAGTCCGGTTATCGATGGCTCCTTTACGTCGTCCACAAGCTCCCGGTCGGTATTCGGGCGGGTCGGGCCGTCGCTTCGCCCCGCTTCCGTTAGCCTAGAAGCCGCAGCCGATATAGCTTGACGCCGAAGGGCGACATACGACCTCCGACTTCAGTTTCCTCAACCAAGTTCTCCAGCATGCATCTCGAAACGTCTGTTCTAAACGGTTTTCCCTCGTACACGGGTTTTACTTGCACCCCCTGCCCCGCCCCACCTGGTTGTAGTAATAGGCCCGCGCCGGGTTGTCCGGGTGCGGCAGCTCCACCCAGGCCCCCGCCACGAACGCAGCCAGTTCCTCCCGTAGCCGCTCCCAGCTTCCGGGGCCGCTCCAGTAGCCGCGGGGGCGCCGGCTGCACCGCAGGCCCAGGCGCAGGGCCACCTGGCGAGGCGGGGGGGAGGGCCGAGTGTGGGAAGGGAGATGCGACCCAAGTGGACCCAGGCGACACACAGTCGAATGCAAGGCGGAAGGGAGGCGGGAGGGGCGGTGAGCTCGGAGCTGGTGCGGCGTGCTGCAAGCGTGCTGCACACTGCAACGCGGACCGGACAGTGGGGGTGAGCCAAAAGGAAAAGACGGCTCGGAGGCTTTCAAGGCCTGGTGAGAAGGCAGCTGGCCGGGCATGTACCGCGCGCCGGTCTTCGACGCCTCACGGCAGGGCGGCGGCGGCGTTGCCAAGCCAGGCGGAATGGCAGCTGCCAAGCAAGGTCTCTGGGGCCTCCGCGGCGACGCGCACCCTCCCTGGAGAGTGGCTCGTCCGGAGCCGCGAAGCAGTGGGGAATGTGGGCAGCAGGTGGAACCGACTGCTTGGCTGGGATGGGGAGATGCGGCGTGGCGGCCTCCGACTACCTTTTCCACTGGCCCTACAAATCCCCGCACTCGTTCGCCTTAGCAGCATACGTCAAAGCAAGCGGTGCCTGTGCTGGGCATCCTCAACTTCCGCCACCTGACACCGTGGGCGTGGTCGACACAGCTTTCATTCAGCCCGCTTCCCCGACCCTCCGGTACCTGGGGCCGACGGCTCCCCTCTCCCTGACCGCCCCTCCTTCCCTAAGCGGCGGTGGGGCCCACACCGCGTAGGGCCAGCCAGCAGCCAGCCAGCCCCGGACCTCCCTCGCAGCCCTGGCGCCACACAGCCGCAGCAGTACACATGGCCGCCACCTCGCTTGTAACAACCCCAGGACTCCCAGCCCAGCCTGGCCCACCACCTCCTCGCCACCCCATCCCGCGCCAGGCCCTCTCCGCCTCCCACAACCCGCCTACCCCGCCATCAACCGCGCCGGAAATACCCAGGTCTTTAACTCCGGCTCTCCTCCCCCCACCAGGCGCACCCGCTCACCCGCCATTCGCAGCGTGTTCCCTCCTACAGCCCCGTCCCCCGCACCCGCTCCCTCCGCGCACGACCCGCCCACCGCCGGCGCCGCACTGCAGCGACGCCGTTCGTTTTGGCAGCGCTGTGGGCACCCGTCTGGCCCGGATCGCGCACTGCCACCCCCCGTCTCCGCTGCATTTTTGCCCCCTGCTGTTGCCCACCCCCCCATCTGCCACCCCTCCCCGCATCTTCCTGTGCGCAGCGGCACCCGTTCGGCCATATTATTCGTTACGTTTTTGTACTCGCTGCAATACACTGCCGTACGGTGCAACGCCGTACACACCTATGCGTACATTAAGCATGCAATCCACCGTCGCATGCGATTCTTCGTTGCTTTGACACCGGCCCACTCTCCGTTTTCCGCACACCCGTGCTGACGCTCGCCGCTGCCCCCAGCCCGCATGTTCCGCGGTAACCCCGCCACCACCGCCCGCTCCGAGCGCTGGCCAGGGGAGTTCAACGGCTGGGTCGGGACTCGGGAGGGATAAGTTTGATAGTTAATTGCCTGCGTTTTTGCGTCCTTGTTTGCAGGCACGCGGGCGATCGATTGCGCTATCGCGTTCCCCCGTCTCCCACAGCGGCGCAGCGCGACTTTGGCATCCTGACGCGGACGCCGGAAAGCCATGTCTGGTAATCTACTCATCAACACGGTCACGGTCTGATCCCAGGCTCGGGCGGGTCCGGGCGTCGACAAATGCAATGCTGGCCTGTGGGATTCCTCTCATACACCCGCACGGCCAACCTCCTTCGTTTCCCTCGGCCCTTGTCGCCACCATCCTGCTGCTGCAGCCCCGTCCTTGCCAAATCCATGCCCAGTCGTTCCCCTCAATTCCGCTCCACCTGCTATCACGCTGCCCAAGTTTGCGCCTCGCCAACTTACAGCCGTGCCACCACCTGCCGTACCCCACCCGGTATATCCGGCGGACCGATCGTCGATTCAGTCTCTTACCGCGCCGCCTCGCGACTCTTCGTTGTTTTGGCCCTGTATATCCGTGATGCCGCTAACCGCTCCGGGGTCTGGCCAGGTGGGTCTCACGGCCGTTTTCGGGATACAGGAACTGTCTTCTAGTACGCGTGCGTTTCGGCTGTGGGCTTGCGGTTGCCGTTGCTGGTGTCGCCGCGGTTTCTCAGCAGCCAGGCCGGCGCGGTTCGAATCACGCGCTGGGAACGGACGCTTGCTTAGCACGATGGATAACGCACATCGTCTCCACGGTAAGGGTCTATTTGCTTGGATGGGGACGGGTTTCGACGCGTGTCATCTACAATGTCCACCCCATAACCCAAGTTCTCCCATATGCGCCCAAAACAAACTTGGCCGGTAGTTCGTTTCTTTTCCTCAAGCACGACGTCGCCGGGCCGCGTCCACAGCTTTCCCGATAGTCAACCCAAGTTCTCCGGCATGCACACGTAAAAGCGTGCTCAAAACCTACTCGCCGGATAGTTTCCGTCCTCCGTCTCCTATGTCGAGCAACCGGGTATTCTTGCCCCTCCCTCCCCCGGGCCTACCTCGATGAAGCCCCCTGCCTGTACCACCAGGTCCGCCAAGTCCCGACGCCCCGCCGCCAGCAGCTGCTGCCTGCTTGGCATCGCGGCAGTGCCAGGGAGGGGCTGCGCCGTGGAGGAGAGCAACAGCGCAGCCGTGCCTGACGCCCTATCCAACGGGGGCTGCCCTTGCAGGAACGGCAGTAGCTCCCGACGCAGCAGCTGTAGCAGCAGGCTACGGCGGCCCTGCTGAAGCAGGCCTGGGATGGATAGGATGGGGGTGGGGCGAGTGGAAAGCGTTGGACACGACATTTCATTAAAATAGGCTAGGGGGTAGGTTACATAAAAGAACCGGTAACTCGACATGGGAAGTGTAGCTGGTGAATAGCCTTCGGACACCACGACACGGGCGCAAGGTACTGGATCTGGGTTGACGGTCGCAAAAACGGACTCGGCGACGGTGGGTGAATTGGAGAAAAAGAAACGAGTGGGCGATAGTGTGGAGCGCAAAGCAGAGAACCGGGCCAGGAGGTGCCGGGCCGGGTGCCGGGCAGGGCGCTCAGAACCCAACCGCGCAGCCGGCCCGGTGAGGGGAGGTGGCTGGGACGGGTAGATGATCAGCACGGAGCTGTGGACTCCTAGACGTGCGCACCTTCTGGCGGCTCCACATACAGCACACGACTCGCCATGTCAGCGTACGGAAGGACACCCGTGTCCAGGCGTACTATGTAGTCTTCGGCGCCTTCAAAGTTGTGCTGCGGCATCTGGGCGGGGCACGACGCGCGCAACATGACCTGCTGGGGCTGCTGCCAGTGCTGTTGCTGGGGCCCGGTGCCGGCTCCCCGACCCGGCGGTGCAGCAGGGATCGATGGCCGCAAGGAGGACGAGGAGGTGCGACGGGCCCGGTTTGTGGCGGCGGGGGTGTTCTGGAGCGGTGACGGTAGTGGTGCCAGGGCCGTGTTGATAAAGGATGCAGAACCCGCTTGATTGCTCCCGCCGACAGGGCCGCCATGTACGAGCGTGGCACCGGTACGAGGTGCAGCGATCGCAACATCAGGCGCTATTACCGCGAGCACCTCCACCACGCACCCTAGGCTTCGCCCCAAGTCGTTGTCGCCGCCATCACTGCTACTGCGGCTACGGCTGCCGCTTGCCCTCATCCTGCCATGCATGCTACTACTGCTGCTGTTTTCGTGTCGAGCGGCTTGGCGTTTGGCCCGCCCTTCAGGCGACCGATGGAGCAGCCGCAGCTTCCAACCCAGCAGCTGCTGCGGGTCGTTCTGGAGCTTCGCCATTGCCGTCGCCAGCGGCAGTAGCACCGGAGGAAGGAGCAATGTAGGTGCGGCATCAGATGCGAGAGTTTGGGACGGGTAACCGGTCTGAGACGCCAATTCCGAAGAAGCCCGGTCGACGGCAACACAATGCGGATCGCAGGAGGAGCCCTTGCGCGGTGACCCCGCCGCCGCTGGAAGGAAGATATGTGTCTGTGCTCCTCGGTTAGGCGAAAAAGGAAGCAGCCATGTCGCATAGGAGAGAGGGGTCCAAGGAAGGAAAGGTTGCAGCCGCAACCTGAGTGGATGCCGGCAAGGCCCTTTTCCTCGCTGGTTGCCTGCATTCTCAGAACGTATCGGTGCAGACATGTCATCGGCTGAATATGTTGCCTTCACGCAGCCGCTGTGTGCAACGGCTTGCAGAGACGTGAGAGCCCTTGGCCCAATCAACGTCACAGGTTCCGAAAGGGCTTACATTCCTTGAACCACTAAATGTGTATTACCGAAGTCTATGGCGATGTGAGGCAGCTGCCTGCTTGCAGTGCTAGGAACCTGTTGGGGGGTGTTCTACAGCAGATGCAAAGTGAAGGCCATTTCAAGTTAATTTCAGGTAATGCATAGTAGCCCCGAGTTCTGAAATGCACTGAGCAGGTTGCGTCACCCTGGGGCACCACGTTTAGTGACGTACAGAGGGAAAAATTGAAATCCAAGCCCAGGCCGCATCTTCTTCATGCCTTCGCAAACAATGTTATTATTTTGAGCCACATCGAGCTTGCTGTGAGGAGAAGTCAGTGGGAAAGACGGACCTGCATTTCACGCTGAAATTTGCCAATTTCCAGAACGCAGAGGCTTTACACTATTAAGCAAGTAAAATGAAGGCATTATGTGTGAACATTGTATCGTAATGAGAGCAACCAGCGCTTTGCACAGCAATCACATTGCGAACCGTGCAAGTATGCAAGCATACCCACAACGCAGGTAAAGAACAATATTACCATCACCCAATTAGATCGATAACCTTCACTTGACATCATCGATGTATCCACGCCTCTGCTGATACGGAAGCAGAAGTTGCGTCGGACATGGGTAACTTGGCCCCGCCGGCAGTGGTGCATGCATGCAGTGTGGCCGGCACACGCACAGCTGGTAGACAGCTCAGGCAGCCCCGGCGTTTAAGGGTAGGTAGGCGGTGCACGCAGGGGGCTCAGGTGACACGCACAGGAAGCCTGTAACCGTTCAGGCGGCGGCAGCACACGCGGACGGATAGAGGCCGTACGTGTACATGGGGCAGAAGGCGGCGCAAACAGTGCGCGCAGAAATAATGTTTGCTGCCGCGGGCGGACATCACCTGCTAAAAGCCCTGAATGAACGTACGCATGCATTGCACCTACGGTATTGTTCTGGTATGCATGGCGGCAGTATCTATCTCCCGGCTGCAGCTGGCATCTGTCGCAGCGGGCATCGCATCTGCCGGGGCCGGCATCTGCTGTCACAGCGGGGATCTGCCGGGGCTGGCATCTGCAACGTACGCAGCAACTGCTGGCACCTGCCAGGCGGGGCTGGCATCTGCCGGGTTGTGTGGATGCATGTATGCATGCGCACGCAGCTGCACGCAGCTGTCCTAGCCTTCCTACCTACCTGCTTTTCTGCAGCACAGGCAGCAGCATAGCTGTTGCTTGGTGCTGCGTGTTGGGGGCGCAAGCAGCGGCAGCAGGGCGGAAATAGCTAGGCACGGGAAAGGTATAGCTAGCTAGGCACGGATATAAAGCTAGTAATGTCTTTGACTATGTACGTATATACGGCAGTGGACTAGCTTCTTGCTTGGCTGGATGGGCCGGTGGCGCTGTTGGAGCCTGCTGCAATATAGGACAGCAGCAGCAGGTTAGGGTGGTTACTGTACAGTATGTACGTTCTGTGTGCAACGTTGTAGATAGGCCGAACGGCAGTTGTCCGATTTCCTAGGATTGGGCTGCGGTGGCCCTCAGGGTTGGCTTGCTTGCTTGCTTGGCTGGAACCCTGCCGCCGGCGGATTGCACCCCACCTGGCGGAGCAGCATTCCGACTGAGAAGCGTATCGATTCTCGCCGCGCGCTTTGGAGGTCGGGGTTATTACTGTATGTATGTGCTGTGTGCAACGTTGTAAGCCAAATGGCCGTTGTCATGTTTCCTAGGGTTGGGCCGCGGTGGCCTTCAGGGCCCGCTTGGAGCCCCGTCGGATTGCATCCCACCTGGCGGCGGAGCAGCATTCTGACTGAGAAGCATATCGATTCTCGCCGCGCGCTTTGGAGGTTAAGTTCCTTTCTGTATGTATGTGCTGTTTGCAAAGTTGTAGGCCGAACGGCCGTTGTCAGGTTTCCTGGGGTTGGGCTGCGGTGGCCTTCAGGGGTGGCTCGGAGCCCCGCCGGATTATTGCACACCACGCACGCACCTGGCGGAACAGCATTCCGACTGATAAGCATATCGATTCTCGCCGCGCGCTTTGGAGGTGAAGTACCTTTCCGTATGTACGTGCTGTTCGCAAAGTTGTAGGCCGAACGGCCGTTGTCAGGTTTCCTGGGGTTGGGCTGCGGTGGCCTTCAGGGGTGGCTTGGAGCCCCGCCGGATTGCACACCACGCACCTGGCGGAACAGCATTCCGACTGATAAGCATATCGATTCTCGCCGCGCGCTTGGGATGTTGGGTTTCTTTCTGTATGTAGTGCCGTGTGTCAAGTTGTAGGCCGAACGGCCGTTGTCAGATTTCCTGGGGTTGGGCTGTGGTGGCCCTCAGGGCCTGGCTTGGGCCTGGCTTGGAGCCCCGCCGGATTGCACGCAGCCCGCCTGGCGGAGCGACGTGCGGACTCAATATCGTATCGATCCTCGGGTTACGCTTTGGAGTTTGGGTTTACCACTGCATGTACGCGCGCCCTGTACCAAGTTGCATGTCGGACGGCCGCCGTTGCCTTTCATGGTTGGGGCTGCGGCGCCCCTCAAGGTCTGGTTTGCACTCCGCCTGGCGGAGGGACGTGCGGACTTGACAGCGTACCTACCCTTGCTGCGCGCTTTGGAGGCCGGGAGGTGCCGCATTACCTCCGGTAGCACAGAGGGTTCGATGCAACGTTATACATGCGGAACTGGCGTTGTTTGCCAAGCAACTGCTCTGTATATCTGACCTAAGTTGCGAATGTTATGTCCGATATGAGTGGGTGCCCACGGGCGTGTGGCTTTCCTTGCGTACGGGCTGTGCTGAAACTGTGTCGAAACATTGCAGATCTTTCACGGCCTACAACGCTAGCAGTAGTGGCATTGTACGAAATAAATATAATACTGCCTATCGATATCCACAGGTCGTGCGTTGCGTCAAACGCGACTCGCATTGCCAGCAAAGTTGGCACCTGGGCACCTTGGATTGCGGTACTATCCGTCAGTTCATAACCAATCAATATTATCATATGCCGATTTGTGAACTTCTGCAAGCGGCGCGGCAACCAGCGTGAAATGCAGGTCCGTCTTTCCCACTGACAGCAAGTTCGATGTGGCCCTAAATAATAACATTGTTTGCAAAGAAATGAAGAAGATGCGGTCTGGGCTTGGATTTCAATTTTCCCCCCCTGTACGTCACTAAACGCGGTGCCCCATCGTGACTGAACCCACCCTATGCGAGGATGGGCGTATCAGATATGGGGGGTGCTAGGCTATCAGAAGCCCTATCATTTTGGCCTATCAGATACCTAGCAATTGGCTAGCAATAGCCTGCTACCTAGCAGGGGCGCCAGCCTGCTAGGCGCACCTGCTAGCTTGCTGCTAGGGGCTGCTAGCCTCGCTGCTAGGTTATCTGATAACCTCCTGCTACGTATCAGATAAGGATGCTAGCTTTGCACGCGATCGGCGGTCGGCTGACAGGTAGGCCGAACGGCTGGACGAGCAGGGTGCCTGCTGGCTCTTGCGGCTTTTGTTCCCTTACAAGAAATAAGAGTTGCTTTATACACGCTCTTCTTCGTGTGTGTGGTCCATCGGTGGTAGCGGACACATGTCAGAGCTTAACCTACAGCTTACCACGTTTTCTTCAGCCACCCGAAAAAGACTGCACACCGAAACGTCAAACGTCTGCGAAAAAATAATATACGATGCACACGCACGAACGTACGCAGATGCCCACTTGCACATCGGTGCGCATCTGCACATCGGCGCGCATCTGCACACCCTGCGAGCCAAACCTAACACTTATTTCTTGGCCTTCCATTGAAGAGCACACGATATTAGAGCCTTATTCGGCCACCGCGCGCTACTGCGCAAAACCTGGTACACATAACGAACTTCAGGCACACCCGCCGCGCCACAAAGGTCATCTCATACGAACGCATTTTCGTCCCGCGCATCGGCGCGCATCTGCACATTCCGTTGTCGTTCGGCCATTTATTGACACTATCTTGACGTACATATATAAACCCACTTATGGTTCCACTTGAGTACAGCGCTAGATGCTGCGGCATCTGCAGCCCGTGCATGTAGCCTATCTCAGCCCGCCGTTCAGTGGCCACTGAGCATTCGGCCTGTAGCTTCCTTTCCGTACAGCAAAGCGCAAGCAATCCAGTGTCTCTGTGTCTGCGCCACACCTTGCTATGGAAATAATTGCTAACTTATGCAGGGCTTAGTGTCTTGGCTGAGCCGCTTGTCCGGTTGCGTACTTGCGATGGCTTTGCCATCTTCCCCGAACTTAAAGTCGGTTGGCAATTTGCCATGCTTCAATGCACACACAAGATAAACCACGGAGGAGAATGATAAATACACAGTATTGATATGACGGCTTACACTTAGTCCCCTATCGCCGTCCTGGCAAGAGAATGCAACATGCCACAACCGGATGCAAGTCGAAATCCATCCGGCGCAGGATCCATGGCATGGTCACAGGAAATTTGTTGTAAGGCGGTGGAGGTTCAGCGGGGTTTGTTGCCTGTGCAAGACATTGGGAAGGGCTGGGCTCAGTTGCCGAGAGTCAGCCTATGCAGAGTCAGAAGTGTGTGCGCTTGGGCGGGATGGGGCGGGGCGGCGAGTCAGGGTCAAAGACACAAATGTTCTCCGATGGGGTGTTTGCTTTGCCCCAAGCTGACATGCGCGAGCTGATATCGATGATAAGATGAGGAAGAGTACACCGTCCCCTTGCCGCCCCCCCCCCCCCGTGAACCATCCAGCAGCAACCGCAAACGTTTTGGGCGGGGCCCCAGCGCGAAGCGCGTCCAGGGGCCGCCGCCCCCTAGGGTTGGCCGTGTCTGTGACGGTCCGTCCGTGCATCCATCCGTGCGGAACGACCAAACATTATAGGACGCCCAACTGTAACCAGATATCAGCTGTTGCTGCTAATACTACCAAATCCAAAAACTGCGTAACTCAACTCCGTCCAATCATAACCGCATAGCCATCGCGACGTGCCACCGTGGCCGACCAGTCAGGGTCATTGATGACTGATACGCGAGGAGAGGGAACAAAAGGTGGGGAAATGGTCGCAGCACCTACCTGGTGGCTTGATTACCATCCAGGGTGGAGCTCCCTTGTCCATGAGTGAGAGATAGGCTGAAAGTCTTCAAACATGAAGAGGCGGGCACCGTGCCACGCAGCTGGGCTGATAAATGAGGCTTAAATGCAAGTAAGCCACCAAGACCCTGGTAGAAATAAATGCAAGTAAGCCACCAAGACCCTGGTAGAAATCGGTACCACCGTGAACTCCCACGCACTGTGGCGTCCTCACCACACTACTGTCAGCCCCCCCTCCTGCTCACTCCTGCTGTCCCCCCACCTGCGAGCACACTACACGCCAATTATTACACTACCTGGAATTTAATAAAGGACACTACGTAAGCGACCCGGCCCTACTACTGCATGCACGCCCACGAATGCATCCCTGTCTGCTTCCTTCCAAAACCAAGCCAATGGACGCACTGGGAATAATATAACACCGACCGCGAAGCATATACCGCGTCACACAATCCTCATACCACACCCTTCCTTCAACCACACTCACCGACCCCGCACCTGCACCACCTTAGGGCTGGCATTGCCTAACTGTGCCCTACCTGCCTGGGCATTCGGCTGAAGCCCTTCAGAGCTTCAGACTTCAGAAACCAGCCCCAACCAGCCCGGGCTTCAGCTGAGTCCCCTGGGCATTTAGCTGAGTAAGCCCTTCAGGCTTCAGAAACTGGCCCGGGCTTCAGCTGGGTCCCCTGGGCATTCAGCTGAATACCCACCTCTCTCAGCCTGAAGGGCCCCTTTACCCCCTCCCCCCTCCCGGCAGGCGTTTGAAGCCCTTCAGAGCTTCAGGCTCCAGAAATATTTGAATACTTCAGAAACGAAGCTATAAGACTCAGGAATGAAGCTCTGAGACTGACAAAACAGGGCCTGAAGTCGGCCGGCCACCCATTCAGACCTTCAAAACCTCGGGCCGCCATCCTCGGCAATCCAAGCCGGGTCAAATAAGCTAATAGGATAATTCCAAATTAGTTGGCACAAATAGCGGGCGGCATGGCGGTCGATAGGAGTGATTGATTGATTGATTGTTACATGTCGTACTGGCTCGCGCCAGTAGCATGCGACCCCCCGTAACCGACTTCCGTCAAAGGGCGCACTTCTAAAACGGTAGGAGTGGGGCCGCTGTCTCGTACCGTCTCAGCGCATCACCGCATCTCAGCCAGACTCAGGATCTCGAAAGTCTTGTCTCTGCCGACTTTACAGCAGACGTTAGTAGTCTGATACGTTCTTCTATCCTTTTAGGAAGACTTAGGGCAGATTTGAGCTTGTGAACTCGGACTCCAATGGTAGCTCTGTTGCCATGCGCTCCGACAGGTTTCGGCGCTAGCACCGGAGTACGCCCAACTGTTAGCGACGCATCGGACCCCTCTTGGGTGGACTGCTGCTGAGATTTGTACACCTCGCGGCGTCCGGTTCGGACCATCGTTCTGGCTCACTTTCTGACAATATCGTCAGGAACCCTTGGGCGCCACATTCGCGTTGCTGTTGCCGCGCTTACCCCGTCATGCATGGGTGCAGCATATTTGCATCTGGACTACGGCCGTCGCCCTTACAGCAGCTGGCAAGACGCCCGCAATGTCAGCACTTCTTCGAGTCCTGAAGAGGCGCATGCACCTGATTACCTCTGAAAATAAAGGTGTGTGCGTGTGAGGTGCCGGGTAGCGTCCGGGCTATGAAAACCGGGAGAGTGCGCGTGGGGCGAGGGGGTAGCATGCGGACGGGGGAAGGAGGGGGGATTCGAGGAAGACGCACCATGCGGGCAGGGGGCACCAGGAGGCGTCAGGAACAACATCCAGGTGCGGAGCGGGCGGACAGGGGTCAAAACAACGAAGAAACCCCAGCGGCGCGGCGAAAAAAGAGGCAGGGAAGGGGAGGTCTGATATACGGGGAGACGGGTACGACGCGGTCTTGTACGGCGGTGTACGGCGGAGGCCTGCACGACGGAGGAAGGCGGTGAGAAAAGATGGGGCGTGAAGGTGCGGGGCAGGGGGGAACAAACTAGCAGGCGAGAGGAGACGGGGGGATTCGAGGGAGACCCGTGGATGCCCGAAAAAAACCGTTTAATACAGAAGTTTTGAGATGCATGCTGGAGAACTGGGTTGGGGATATTAAAGCCGAAGGTCGTAATATGACCTTTGGCGGCTAAGCTATAGCGGCTACGGCGAGACGAAAGGAAGCGAGGACCCCGCGCGACGCACGGAAACTTTTCGCAGAACCGGTTTTGGGCCTAGCAGGAGAACTGGGGGAGGTGTTGCGCTATGGGAGAGCGGACATCGCGGTCCGGTCGCCCAGTCCCAGTCCCAGGCCCGGTCCCGACCCGCCCGAATACCGACCAGATGGTGGCGGACGTCGTGAGGAAGCCGGTCATTACCAGAGAAGGTCCGCTGTCGTCCAGGGGAGGAGGCCGAAGCCGCGCCGCGCCGCCATGGGGGACGTGAAAGCCTAAACGCAGGTCCCGACGCCCGCAGACAAGAGTGCAACGACTAGCCAAAAAACTACCAGAACAGAGGCCCAACCCAGCGGCGGAACTCACCTGGCCAGGGCCCAGAGCGGGTGGTGAAGGCGGTCGACGCGAAGCATGCGGGCAAGGGGCACCAGGGGGCGTTAGGAACAACATCCAGGCGCGGAGCGGGTGGACAGGGGTCAAAACAGCGAAGAGGCCCCAGCGGCGCGGCGAAAAAGGCGGAGGCAGGGAAGGGGGGGACGGATATACGGGGAGACGGGTACGACGCGGTCTTGTACGGCGGTGTACGGCGGTGTACGGCGGAGGCCTGTACGACGGAGAGAGGAAGTGAGAAAATATGGGGCGTGAAGATGCGGGACAGGGGGGCAAAGCGAGCAGGGGAGGAGACGGGAGACCGGGGGGGGAGGGAGGAGGCAGTGCGCGGTCCGGGCTGGTCGGATCCCCACAGCACTGCCACAGCGAGGACGGCGCCGCCACAGTGCGACGCCGGCGGCGAGGGACGCGGGGGAGAGGGGCGGTCTAGGCGGGGAGGGGGAGAGGGGGCTGTGGGAGGAGACAGTGTGCGAATGGCGGGTGCGCGGGTGGGCGGAGGGGCGGGGGGGAGCGGAGAGCGAGGCGGCGGGAACAGTTTCCTATGAGTGTTTCGGTCGCGGCTGGGGGGGGTGGGGGCGTGGAGGGGGGGAGGGGCTGGCGCGGGATGAAGTGCGGAGGGGCGGGGGCGCGGAGGGAGGCCGGCGGCGTATTACAAGTGGGGGGTTACGGCGGCGGCCGCGGGCCGCCGGGACGCCTGCGGGGCGCCGGGGCGGGGTGCTGCGGCTGCTGAGTCTGCTGGACGCCGGGGGGTGCTGCGGCGGCAGTGGCTGCTGGACGCCGGGGCTGGGTTCGGCGGCTGCTGTGGCTGCTGGGCGCCGGGGCGGGGTGCTGCGGCTGCTGTGGCTGCTGGACGCCGAGGCTGGCAGGGAGGTCTGGGGCTGCTGGCTGGCCCGACGAGGTGTGGGCCCCGCCGCTGGCGGGCGCAGCGGCGGTCAGGTAGAGCGGAGCCGGCGGAGCGAGGGCGCGACGGGGCGGCCGAGGGGATTTGGGGGGCGCCAGGGAGGAGGAGGGGTGGCCTGGGCGAGGGCGGGTGGGGTCATAGGTGGCGGTGGATGTCGGCCAGGAGGTCGACGTCGCCCGCGCGGCGAGCGTGGTGGTGGAGGAGGGGGGAGGTGGCGACGACGAGGGCGCGGAGGGTGGTGAGCAGCCGGCGAGGGGAGTGTGTGTAAAAACCGTTTTACGCGACGGGACAGGATAGTTGGACACCAATTTTGTGGGCGCATGCTGGAGCACTGGGACTGACTACCGGCAAACCTGTGGAGGCGGCCTGTCGGAGCTGTGTAAAAGAAACAAATAGGAAAAGGATTAGCAAAAGCGCGGTGACGTGCGACGCGTATGACGGAGTAACTGGTTGGCGGAATTGGGCGGTGATGATTGACGACGCCCCTAAGACTCAACATGGCGTGATCGGTGTTCAGCGAGTGCACTGTCGTACGACCGCTCCAGCAAAGCCGCCGTGGCGGGCGGCTGCTGATACGGGTTGTGCTTCGTGCACCTGGCGTTGCGAGTTACCGTTGCTGGGCACTGTCCCTTTTTGTACCCACTTGTTTGCTGCCGCTCCTCGTCGGCTTATCTCGCTTGCCCTGACCCCACCTGCCCTGGTCCTGCTCGCCGCACGCCCCGCTGCTCCCTTGTTGCCCCAGGCTCACCCTGGACCCGGCCACGGTGCTGCGACCCAGCTGCCACCACGGCCGCCGCAGGGCCCATCGCTGCGCCCGACCCATGTTCAGCCGCCGCCAGCCAAGCCTGGCGCTTATCAGCACCCCATGCCATAACCCGGCGCATCGCCCATCCTCAGCTCCGGCGGACCATAGCACCACAGCTGGCGCCGTACCGACTAGCTGTGGCGCAGATGCGGCCGCTTGGGGTGAGGATGGTCGGGGCGGCCACAGCTATTCATGATTAACGGAGAGTGCGCGTGGGACGACGGGTTAGCAAGCGGACGGGGGAAGGGGAGGCGGGGGTGATCATCGACGACGCCCCTAGAGATGGCGCGGCCTGTACGTGATCCCCGCGCCGCTGCTCCCCTTTTGCCCCAGGTCCACCCTGGCCCCAGCCCCCGTCGTCCGCAACATTATGGTCGGTATTCGGGCAGGTCGGGACCTTGCCGCGCTGTCCGTTCTCCTTGGCGTGCTGGGCCCTCGCGGGGTGACCAAGGCTTTTAGGTTGCGTCCGGCGGAAAGCGGAAAGCCGCGACCTCGTGTGTCATTGACCTAGTGTTCCTATAGCACCAGGATCCGCGCCGGCCATCCCACGCCCGTGTGGCGGTGTAGTCTTCGTGGGGCGGGGGCATGTGGGGGCGGTACCGGGCGGAGTATTCCCAGCGTGCCGTGAGGGCCGGCTTGTGTGCTTCAGGGAATATAGGGCCGGCCGGCAGGTGGTGAAGACGCGGCTATGGGCCCGGTGATAATAATAATATTAATATTACGCCGGCCGGAGCCTGGCGTGTATTAAGGGGGTGGGGAACTGAGGGGTGGACTCCGCCCCTATATGCCCGCACCACCATGGGCACGGTGCCTAATAAGGTGTCGCAGGCGTAGGTCTGCATATTCCGGGTGTGGTTCGCAGCGTTGGATAAGTCAAAACGCAACAACTGCCGCAACCCGCTCTAGCTAGCCAGCACCGCATCACCATGTCACTGCCTTGTGAGGACCCGCCGCGACGTGAAGGCCGCCGTCATGGCCCCGCTCGCCGACCCTCTCCCTCCCCGGTGCGATTCCCACGACCTCCTCCCGGCCAACGATAGGGTGCGATATGATTGGGTAACCCCCTTACTCCTCCCCCTCCCCTCCCCGCCCACCAGACCTGCCGGCTGGAGTGAATTGCCGAAACACAGTTTGAGTGGTGCCCAGGCTGTCCGTGGCGCTCCAGGAGTCCCTGGTGGCCGCCTGGGAGGCTGGCAGCGGGGCCCAGCAGGCGTTCAAAACACGCCCGGATGGTGGGTGGGTGCGGGCAGGTCCCTGGGCGCTAAGCATTGAGCTGTGCGCTCCGGTCACTGCCCCCGCCATCACCACTGGGCCCCCTGACGGGCCAGCTCCGTCCCCCGCCCCCATTCGGCACCCGGGTGAAGCGCACTGTTCACCTGTGCCGCCGCCGTAGGAGCTAGAGAAGCGAATTTACGAGCATGGCAATTGCGTGGCGGAGACATTGTGCGGGTGGGCAGCTGCAGGAGAGAGCGGGGCCAGGCAATGGCGTGGTGGAGAGGGGAAGAGGGAAGGGGGGCCATGGTAAGGGGGGCCATGGTAAGGGTCGCGCGATGGGAAGGGGCGGGGTCAAAGGGGTGGGGAATCCAGCTCGTCCCTCTCCGTGACAATTGCCACTGCCGCCCTTCCCGTCTCGTCAGGGCCCCCCTCCGCCGCCTGCCGCAGGTCCTGTGGTGCAGCAACGCGCTGGTGCCCGCTGACCCGGGCGCTACCACCCCGCGCCTTCAGAGCCCTGCGTGGCGGCCGCCGCACTCGTGCAGGGCGGCGTGGCTGTGTTGGCGCGGCCTCTCCTCCCGCCACGGCGGCGCCTCCCAACACAATTTTCATCGTCCAGCTCCTATGGTGGCGGCGCAGGCGCGTGCTAAAAGTGCACTTCATCCGGGAGGGAGGGTCGCCGGGTAGCGTGCTTGGGCGCTCTCAGCCAGGTCGCCAACCAGGCCACCAGCATCGTGGAGGTGGTGTCCCGGATGGCGGACTCCTTCTGCACGCTCTCGTTGGGCCATAACATCTGGGGCCCAACAAACCAGGGCCAGCAACCCCCTAGTTACAAACGCTATTACTACAGATGTACAGGCGTAACGTTGAGGAGGTGTCAGCTGTTCATGGGCAATTTTATTAGTAGCTGCAGTTTAGTTGATGACACCTGGCGTGAGTGGACCTTCGGTGGTAGACGTGTGCTGATGCCGGTGCGCGGATTGTATCGAGGAAACACCTCGTTGGCTGATGAACAGCGACAGTGTTTATGATGTGGTAGCTCTGGGCTAATCGGCGCAATATTCTGCACTAAAGGTATTTTAGGCCCTGGGAATTCGGGGTGTGATGATGATGATGATGTTTACAAGTGACTTGTACGATTCAGACGAGCCAGGAGGCTCATGAATCGCTTTAAAAAAAGTTACCGTCTAGGACGTTTTTGAGACAAGAAAATAGTAGATGCTTCAAGACTACGAAAACGGATGCCAAACTTCACAAAAGTACTCAGCCAACATTTGCCATACCCAAATTTGCCAACCCAAATTTAGCGGGAAACACCAACGTTGTAGTAAAGACTCAAGTGGTAGTCCCAATCTTGCTAGATCTCCGTGCCCTGATCTCGTGCCCTGATCTCCGTGCCCTGATCTCCGTGCCCTGATCTCCGTGCCCTTCCCCGACCTCGCCCAGCTGCGTGGGCTTGATACGGTGGGTGTCGCCGTCCAGTGCTACAATGCCCTGGGCCGGGTCCGGACGGCCCTCGCTGTCGCCGCTGCCGGGGGGCCCCCCGCCATACGCTGTACCGAGTACCTGCGGCTCGACGTCCTCCGCGACGTCCTCCGCCTCTCCCCCGCCCACCCCGTCCCGGCCTCCATGCGGGATGGGGCCACGGGCCTGGCCCGCGTCGACGCCCTCGTTGGCCGCCTTCCCGCCACCTGGGCCATCGCGGCCCTCCTCGTTCTGGCGGCCCCGGGGGGTGCGGCTGCCGCCCCCCCCGCTGCGGACGCCTGGGGCCGCCTGGCCCGCTGTGTCGGCTGGCGGGTGGGCCCCGCGGCCATTCCCCTTGTCTCCCTCACCGTCAAGTCGGCTACCATCCTGCAGCTCGGCCCAGCCTTCGCTGCTCTGGCGGCTAAGCATACGGCCTTCCTTCAGGAGGCCTGGGAGGCTCCCCTTCCCCCGGCAGCCCTGGCCTCCACCCTCCGGGAATTTCAGGCCACTCTGGTGCGCCTCTGGCGTCTTCGATGGGACAACACGCACAAGGAGCCCCTCTGGCGGCTCGCCATGAACGGGTTCCATGGCTTCCCCATGCACGCGGCCCTCCTGGCGCGGGGGTCGCCCACGACCCCCTGCCCGTGCAGAGCGTCCATGGCCACGGGCCGCCGGCGCCACCACTTCTGGGAGTGTGTGGTGGCCTTGTCATTGCGTGACGAGCTTGTGGAGGCGATGGGGGGCGCGGTTGTCCTGCTCCCGCAGCATTTGTGGCTGGGTCGGCCCCCATTGGGGGTGCACCCGCTTGTTTGGGATGTGGTGTGCTTGGCGGCCGTCGCGGCGTTGGGTTTGGGGCTCCGCCTCCTGTTTCGGGTGCAGGCTGGGGCCCCCGGGGGGCGCATGCCGGTGGTGCGGGTGTGCGCAGCGGTGACGGCCGACTTCTGGGCCCGCCTCAGTGCGTTTGCCGAACTGGGGCTGGCCCCCCGCGGGTGGGGGGCCATCCCGTCCGATCACCCCTTCCTCGCCGCCTCGCCCGCGGGGGAGGTGGTCTTCCCGGGCCGCCCGGGTGCCGAGGAGTGACCCGACGGCTGACTCGGGTGCGATTTTCTGGGCCTTAGGCCCCCGCTCTGCTGTCTTTTGTGGGTGCTTTTGGGTTCTGGGGCTTGGGGCCCCCGTTTTGCCGGGACGCGTTCCTCACGTCTCGCTGCTGGCTTGGTGCAGGTGGTTCGTGTTGTCTGGACGCGCTTGTTCTCCTCCCCGTGCTTTGAGTTGTGCGTGCTGCCTTCTCCGTGTCCTCGTGTTTGGCTGCCTTCGGCTTTTGCCCCTTCCCGGCCGGTGAGGGCGGGCTCTTTTGCCCAGTGACCCGTGTCGTGGTCTGGCCCATCGGGCCCGCCTGGTTGCGCTTCCGCGCTTGAGCCGTTCTGGCTCCCTTGTAATACTCGCATTCTGATAGCATGGATAACACGAGCTAGATCTCGCTGATTCCCCATCGCCATGACGTGCGCCATCGTTGTCCCAGGCGGCGGTATGCCTGAGGGCCACAGCAACTCTCTTTCCTCCGCGTACTCAGGGCATTCCAGTAGAACATGACGTTCGTCCTCCACACAACTACGATTACCACAAACCCTGCACCACCTCTCATCCCGCGGTCTGCCTCCCGGACGGTTCACCTCAGGCCCATAATGCAAACCTAGATAGCGCGCTCGGACAAGCCAGGGTATGGCATTGAACCGCATGCTGTTGCCCTCAATAACACGCATACCAACCGCAATATTACCAGCACTTCGTACACCTTCCCTGACCTGCTGCGAGGGATGGAAGCCCAGCACCTCCGACTTTTTCACATTAACCTTCATGCCAAACGCTTCACAGAATTCGCGTAGGGCATTTAGCAGACACATCAACCGTCGATGCGTATTAGCGAAGAGGCTGAGGTCGTCCGCATAAAGAATCAAAGGTATCCGCTGGCCATCTACTACGGGGTGTTTCTATGGACTTTGGTTTCGGCCATTTCTATGTCGTACATAGCTTTTACTACACTTGACGTGAAAAGCTGCTTTTATGGAGCAGACCGAAACCAAGCCTTTTCTCCACTGATTGTTTGTTGAATTCCCCCTGGGAGGCTCAGTCCCCAAAGCCTATCCTGTTCCATGTGGCTTCCGAAATGGAGCCCGAACACCCTATTACCAGCGACCAGCGAAGGATCAAGGAAGGCCCGGCTTTCCCGGTCGACTTGCCACCATGTGTCCACGGCGCGTGAACGCCTCGCCCCGGCGTAAACTATTCGCTTATTATCACCTAACGTGTTCGAGGATTATTTACAAAGTAACTGCTACCATATACAAATGCGCGTTTTCCGCACCGCACAACAGCATATTCAAATTTGCTACGAAAAAGCCTTTGCGCGAGGCTCGCAACAGGGATCCAGGGAGCTCAACATTCCTTGCCGTTCTCACTGTACCTTTAATATGCCGGCTGTCGCGGCCCGATTGGCGACTGGATTCGCAACGCTGCACAAACTACGATAAGGACCCGCAGCCTGTGTCCTCAACTCGAGGCCTTTTAGTTTGTCATACAGAGTAAAGCAATCGGCGGCCCTTTGGAAAAGATACGCGACAGTTGGTTGTCGCAACGGGGCCCGAATGCCCAAGAGGGGCGCGATTTCGGCGAGGCCAAAGCTGTTGGACGTCTACTTCGGGGGCATGCCGCAACATTGGGCAAGAGTACGTTGTTGTACACAGATGTCTAATAAAGGACGTTTGCCAAATTCGTTTGGCAGCTGTAAATGCCTTTGCCCTCTAGTGGAAGAGGGTAACGGTCGTACGGTCGCTACTGGGTCACAACAGCTCCTGCAATAAACCTTAAAGCAGGCCGCCTATTACGTTCTGGCGTAGCCCAGGCGTATTTTACTACTTCTTGAAGCTCTTATTCTTGTACTTTGGACAACCGTTCCACAACATTTCTTCCTGGCCCAGCTGCCCCACCAAAGCAGTGGTGGCATTCCAAGATTATTTACATCCTTTCCATGGTGCGCCTCTAGAAGTCACGGCAGTTGGAGCTTTGTTCGCGAACGACATTTTGCGGAGGTGGGGTAGCGAATCTGGAGCCTGCCTGAGTTAGGTATCACTTATCGCTCCGTATTAACATGATGCGTATCTATGACATCGGATTGATGGAATGCTGTTTTGCTTACGCTCATATGCTGCTGTCATTGCAGTTGTCAAAGCGGCCTATTTTCCGCAACCGCTGAACAATCTCTTATGCTTCAGCAGGTATATCTTGTAAGCAACTTCGGCCATGGCTGCTGAGAGCCATGGCTGCTGAGAGCCATGGCTGCTGAGAGCCATCACGACATGTTTGCAACGTTGTTGCTGGATGAGTGGCTGAGGTCGCGGCTCTGGTGCTCTGGAGGCATCAGGCCTCGCTTTGATGACTAAGGTAGCGAAGCGAACGGCGATTAAGGCACAAAGTAGTTGGGCTCGGATTGGGCTAACACCGATGCGCGGGTTGCTTGGGGCTTCCCGATTGGGTCGGTCCTGCCCACTACTGCTCGCGTCACGCACGTATTCAGCAATCCCGACCATCATCCATTGTGCGCTGCTGGTGCTTCTTGCCAACGGTCGCCGCTGTGGTGCTCTGGAGGCAGCAGGTGCTCTGGAGCAAGATGGAGTTGCGCCTGGAACCGTTGTCCAGCAAGGTTAGTTGTACAGCAGTCCGGATGGGAGGGGCTTTGGGTGGGCAGGGGGTTCGGGCGCTGGAGTGACTTGTGGCCCCCTGGCCCCCTGGGGACTGATGCAGGGGTTCAAGGAGGAATGAGGCGGAGGTCTAGGGGGGACTGCGGCAGGAGTCCGGGGGGATTGAGGCAGGGGCCCATGGGGTACTGAGGCAGGGGTCCGGGGGAGGACAAAGACGGGGGTCCGGGGGGGACTGAGCCAGGGGTTCAAGGAGGAATGAGGTGGAGGTCTAGGGGGGACTGAGGCAGGGGTCCGGGGAGACTAAGGCAGGGGTCCAGGGGGTACTGAGGCAGGGGTCCGGGGGAGGACTGAGGCAGGGGTCCAGGGGGGACCGAGCCAGGGGTCTGCCCTGCCTACTTCTGCTCGCGTCATGTATGTTCGCCAATCCTGACCATCATCCTTTGTCCACTGGTGCTTCTTGCCGACACAGGCTGAGGTCGCCGCTGTGGTGCTCTGGAGGCAGCAGGTGCTCTGAAGCAAGATGGAGTTGCGCCTGGAACCGTTGTCCAGGAAGGTTAGTTGTGCAGCAGTCCGGATGAGAGGGGCTTTGGGTGGGTAGGGGGTTCGGGCGCTGGAGCGACTTGTGGCCCCCTGGCCCCCTGGCCCCCTGGGGACTGATGCAGGGGTTCAAGGAGGAATGAGGCGGAGGTCTAGAAGGGACTGAGGCAGGAGTCCGGGGGGATTGAGGCAGGGGCCCATGGGGTACTGAGGCAGGGGTCCGGGGGAGGACAAAGACGGGGGTCCGGGGGGGACTGAGCCAGGGGTTCAAGGAGGAATGAGGCGGAGGTCTAGAGGACTGAGGCAGGGGTCCGGGGGGATTGAGGCAGGGGCCCAGGGGGTACTGAGGCAGGGGTCCGGGGGAGGACTGAGGCAGGGGTCCAGGGGGGACCGAGCCAGGGGTCTGCCCTGCCTACTTCTGCTCGCGTCATGTATGTTCGGCAATCCTCACCATCATCCTTTGTTCACTGGTGCTTCTTGCCGACACAGGCTGAGGTCGCCGCTGTGGTGCTCTGGAGGCAGCAGGTGCTCTGAAGCAAGATGGAGTTGCGCCTGGAACCGTTGTCCAGGAAGGTTAGTTGTGCAGCAGTCCGGATGGGAGGGGCTTTGGGTGGGCAGGGGGTTCGGGCGCTGGAGTGACTTGTGGCCCCCTGGCCCCCTGGTACGGGGGGGACTGAGGCAGGGGTTCAAGGAGGAATGAGGCGGAGGTCTAGAGGACTGAGGCAGGGGTCCGGGGGGATTGAGGCAGGGGTCCAGGGGGGACTGCGGCAGGGGTCCAGGGGGGGACTGAGTCAGGGGTTCAAGGAGGAATGAGGCGGAGGTCTAGGGGGGACTGAGGCAGGAGTCCGGGGGGATTGAGGCAGGGGCCCAGGGGGTTACTGAGGCAGGGGTCCGGGGGAGGACAAAGACGGGGGTCCGGGCGGGCACTGAGGCAGGGGTTCAAGGAGGAATGAGGTGGAGGTCTAGGGGGGACTGAGGCAGGGGTCCGGGGAGACTAAGGCAGGGGTCCAGGGGGTACTGAGGCAGGGGTCCGGGGGAGGACTGAGGCAGGGGTCCAGGGGGGACCGAGCCAGGGGTCTGCCCTGCCTACTTCTGCTCGCGTCATGTATGTTCGCCAATCCTGACCATCATCCTTTGTCCACTGGTGCTTCTTGCCGACACAGGCTGAGGTCGCCGCTGTGGTGCTCTGGAGGCAGCAGGTGCTCTGAAGCAAGATGGAGTTGCGCCTGGAACCGTTGTCCAGGAAGGTTAGTTGTGCAGCAGTCCGGATGAGAGGGGCTTTGGGTGGGTAGGGGGTTCGGGCGCTGGAGCGACTTGTGGCCCCCTGGCCCCCTGGCCCCCTGGGGACTGATGCAGGGGTTCAAGGAGGAATGAGGCGGAGGTCTAGAAGGGACTGAGGCAGGAGTCCGGGGGGATTGAGGCAGGGGCCCATGGGGTACTGAGGCAGGGGTCCGGGGGAGGACAAAGACGGGGGTCCGGGGGGGACTGAGCCAGGGGTTCAAGGAGGAATGAGGCGGAGGTCTAGAGGACTGAGGCAGGGGTCCGGGGGGATTGAGGCAGGGGCCCAGGGGGTACTGAGGCAGGGGTCCGGGGGAGGACTGAGGCAGGGGTCCAGGGGGGACCGAGCCAGGGGTCTGCCCTGCCTACTTCTGCTCGCGTCATGTATGTTCGGCAATCCTCACCATCATCCTTTGTTCACTGGTGCTTCTTGCCGACACAGGCTGAGGTCGCCGCTGTGGTGCTTTGGAGGCAGCAGGTGCTCTGAAGCAAGATGGAGTTGCGCCTGGAACCGTTGTCCAGGAAGGTTAGTTGTGCAGCAGTCCGGATGGGAGGGGCTTTGGGTGGGCAGGGGGTTCGGGCGCTGGAGTGACTTGTGGCCCCCTGGCCCCCTGGTACGGGGGGGACTGAGGCAGGGGTTCAAGGAGGAATGAGGCGGAGGTCTAGAGGACTGAGGCAGGGGTCCGGGGGGATTGAGGCAGGGGTCCAGGGGGGACTGAGGCAGGGGTCCAGGGGGGGACTGAGTCAGGGGTTCAAGGAGGAATGAGGCGGAGGTCTAGGGGGGACTGAGGCAGGAGTCCGGGGGGATTGAGGCAGGGGCCCAGGGGGTTACTGAGGCAGGGGTCCGGGGGAGGACAAAGACGGGGGTCCGGGCGGGCACTGAGGCAGGGGTTCAAGGAGGAATGAGGCGGAGGTCTAGGGGGGACTGAGGCAGGGGTCCGGGGAGACTAAGGCAGGGGTCCAGGGGGTACTGAGGCAGGGGTCCGGGGGAGTACTGATGCAGGGGTCCAGGGGGGACCGAGCCAGGGGTCCAGGGGGGGACTGAGGCAGGGGTTCAAGGAGGAATGAGGCGGAGGTCTAGGGGGGACTGAGGCAGGAGTCCGGGGGGATTGAGGCAGGGGCCCATGGGGTACTGAGGCAGGGGTCGCCGGGGAAGACAAAGACGGGGGTCTGGGGGGGGGGCTGAGGCAGGGGTTCGAGGAGGAATGAGGCGGAGGCCTAGGGGGTACTGAGGCAGGGGCCGGGGGAGGACTGAGGCAGGGGTCCAGGGGGGACCGAGCCAGGGGTCTGCCCTGCCTACTTCTGCTCGCGTCATGTACGTTCGGCAATCCTGATCATCATCCTTTGTTCACTGGTGCTTCTTGCCGACACAGGCTGAGGTCGCCGCTGTGGTGCTCTGGAGGCAGCATGTGCTCTGGAGCAAGATGGAGTTGCGCCTGGAACCGTTGTCCAGGAAGGTTAGTTGTGCAGCAGTCCGGATGGGAGGGGCTTTGGGTGGGCCGGGGGTTTGGGCGGTGGAGTGACTTGTGGCCCCCTGGCCCCCTGGTCCGGGGGGGACTGAGGCAGGGGTTCAAGGAGGAATGAGGCGGAGGTCTAGGGGGGACTGAGGCAGGAGTCCGGGGGGATTGAGGCAGGGGCCCAGGGGGTACTGAGGCAGGGGTCCGGGGGAGGACAAAGACGGGGGTCCGGGGGGGGACTGAGGCAGGGGTTCAAGGAGGAATGAGGCAGGGGTCCAGGGGGGACTGAGGCAGGGGTCCAGGGGGGGCTGAGGCAGGGGTCCAGGGGGTACTGAGCCAGGGGTCCAGGGGGGGACTGAGGCAGGGGTTCAAGGAGGAATGAGGCGGAGGTCTAGGGGGGACTGAGGCAGGAGTCCGGGGGGATTGAGGCAGGGGCCCATGGGGTACTGAGGCAGGGGTCCGGGGGAGGACAAAGACGGGGGTCCGGGGGGGACTGAGCCAGGGGTTCAAGGAGGAATGAGGTGGAGGTCTAGGGGGGACTGAGGCAGGGGTCCGGGGAGACTAAGGCAGGGGTCCAGGGGGTACTGAGGCAGGGGTCCGGGGGAGGACTGAGGCAGGGGTCCAGGGGGGACCGAGCCAGGGGTCTGCCCTGCCTACTTCTGCTCGCGTCATGTATGTTCGCCAATCCTGACCATCATCCTTTGTCCACTGGTGCTTCTTGCCGACACAGGCTGAGGTCGCCGCTGTGGTGCTCTGGAGGCAGCAGGTGCTCTGAAGCAAGATGGAGTTGCGCCTGGAACCGTTGTCCAGGAAGGTTAGTTGTGCAGCAGTCCGGATGAGAGGGGCTTTGGGTGGGTAGGGGGTTCGGGCGCTGGAGCGACTTGTGGCCCCCTGGCCCCCTGGTCCGGGGGGGACTGATGCAGGGGTTCAAGGAGGAATGAGGCGGAGGTCTAGAAGGGACTGAGGCAGGAGTCCGGGGGGATTGAGGCAGGGGCCCATGGGGTACTGAGGCAGGGGTCCGGGGGAGGACAAAGACGGGGGTCCGGGGGGGACTGAGCCAGGGGTTCAAGGAGGAATGAGGCGGAGGTCTAGAGGACTGAGGCAGGGGTCCGGGGGGATTGAGGCAGGGGCCCAGGGGGTACTGAGGCAGGGGTCCGGGGGAGGACTGAGGCAGGGGTCCAGGGGGGACCGAGCCAGGGGTCTGCCCTGCCTACTTCTGCTTGCGTCATGTATGTTCGGCAATCCTCACCATCATCCTTTGTTCACTGGTGCTTCTTGCCGACACAGGCTGAGGTCGCCGCTGTGGTGCTCTGGAGGCAGCAGGTGCTCTGAAGCAAGATGGAGTTGCGCCTGGAACCGTTGTCCAGGAAGGTTAGTTGTGCAGCAGTCCGGATGGGAGGGGCTTTGGGTGGGCAGGGGGTTCGGGCGCTGGAGTGACTTGTGGCCCCCTGGCCCCCTGGTCCGGGGGGGACTGAGGCAGGGGTTCAAGGAGGAATGAGGCGGAGGTCTAGAGGACTGAGGCAGGGGTCCGGGGGGATTGAGGCAGGGGTCCAGGGGGAACTGAGGCAGGGGTCCGGGGGGGACTGAGGCAGGGGTCCAGGGGGATTGAGGCGGGGTCCAGGGGGTACTGAGGCAGGGGTTTGGGGGGACTGAGGCAGGGGTCCAGGGGGACTGAGGCAGGGGTCCAGGGGGGGGACTGAGTCAGGGGTTCAAGGAGGAATGAGGCGGAGGTCTGGGGGGGACTGAGGCAGGAGTCCGGGGGGATTGAGGCAGGGGCCCAGGGGGTTACTGAGGCAGGGGTCCGGGGGAGGACAAAGACGGGGTCCGGGGGGATTGAGGCAGGGGTCCAGGGGGTACTGAGGCAGGGGTCCGGGGGGGACTGAGGCAGGGGTCCAGGGGGATTGAGGCAGGGGTTCAAGGAGGAATGAGGCGGAGGTCTAGGGGGGACTGAGGCAGGAGTCCGGGGGGATTGAGGCAGGGGCCAGGGGTTACTGAGGCAGGGGTCCGGGGGAGGACAAGACAGGGGGTCCGGGGGGGGACTGAGGCAGGGGTCAGGGGGACCGAGCCAGGGAACTGCCCTGCCTACTTCTGCTCGTGTCATGTATGTTCGGCAATCCTGATCATCATCCTTTGTTCACTGGTGCTTCTTGCCGACACAGGCTGAGGTCGCCGCTGTGGTGCTCTGGAGGCAGCATGTGCTCTGGAGCAAGATGGAGTTGCGCCTGGAACCGTTGTCGAGGAAGGTTAGTTGTGCAGCAGTCCGGATGGGAGGGGCTTTGGGTGGGCAGGGGGTTCGGGCGCTGGAGTGACTTGTGGCCCCCTGGCCCCCTGGTCCGGGGGGGACTGAGGCAGAGGTTCAAGGAGGAATGAGGCGGAGGTCTAGGGGGGACTGAGGCAGGAGTCCGGGGGGATTGAGGCAGGGGCCCAGGGGGTACTGAGGCAGGGGTCCGGGGGAGGACAAAGACGGGGTCCGGGGGGGACTGAGGCAGGGTTCAAGGAGGAATGAGGCAGGGGTCTAGGGGGGACTGAGGCAGGGGTCCGTGGAGACTAAGGCAGGGGTCCAGGGGGTACTGAGGCAGGGGTCCGGGGAGGACAAAGACGGGGGTCCGGGGGGTGACTGAGCCAGGGGTTCAAGGAGGAATGAGGCGGAGGTCTAGGGGGGACTGAGGCAGGAGTCCGGGGGGATTGAGGCAGGGGCCCAGGGGGTACTAAGGAGGGGGCCTGGGGAGGACAAAGACGGGGGTCCGGGGGGGACTGAGCCAGGGGTTCAAGGAGGAATGAGGCGGAGGTCTAGGGGGGACTGAGGCAGGAGTCCGGGGGGATTGAGGCAGGGCCCAGGGGGTTACTGAGGCAGGGGTCCGGGGAGGACAAAGACGGGGGTCCGGGGGGGACTGAGGCAGGGGTCCAGGGGGGACCGAGCCAGGGAACTGCCCTGCCTACTTCTGCTCGTGTCATGTATGTTCGGCAATCCTGATCATCATCCTTTGTTCACTGGTGCTTCTTGCCGACACAGGCTGAGGTCGCCGCTGTGGTGCTCTGGAGGCAGCATGTGCTCTGGAGCAAGATGGAGTTGCGCCTGGAACCGTTGTCCAGGAAGGTTAGTTGTACAGCAGTCCGGATGGGAGGGGCTTTGGGTGGGCAGGGGTTCGGGCGCTGGAGTGACTTGTGGCCCCCTGGCCCCCTGGTCCGGGGGGGACTGAGGCAGGGGTTCAAGGAGGAATGAGGCGGAGGTCTAGAGGGCTGAGGCAGGGGTCCGGGGGATTGAGGCAGGGCGGGGTCGGGCAGGGGGGGGGACTGAGGCAGGGTCAAGGGGGTGGACTGAGGCAGGGGTCCAGGGGGGACTGAGGCAGGGGTCCAGGGGGGGACTGGAGGCAGGGGTCTAGGGGGGACTGAGGCAGGGGTCCGGGGGGATGAGGCAGGGCCAGGGGTACAAGGAGGGGGGGAGGCAAGGGGTCCGGGGGGGACTGAGCAGGGGTTCAAGGAGGAATGAGGCGGAGGTCTAGGGGGGACTGAGGCAGGAGTCCGGGGGGATTGAGGCAGGGGCCCAGGGGGTTAATGAGGCAGGGGTCCGGGGGAGGACAAAGACGGGGGTCCGGGGGGGGACTGAGGCAGGGGTCCAGGGGGGACCGAGCCAGGGAACTGCCCTGCCTACTTCTGCTCGTGTCATGTATGTTCGGCAATCCTGATCATCATCCTTTGTTCACTGGTGCTTCTTGCCGACACAGGCTGAGGTCGCCGCTGTGGTGCTCTGGAGGCAGCATGTGATCTGGAGCAAGATGGAGTTGCGCCTGGAACCGTTGTCGAGGAAGGTTAGTTGTGCAGCAGTCCGGATGGGAGGGGCTTTGGGTGGGCAGGGAATTCGGGCGCTGGAGTGACTTGTGGCCCCCTGGCCCCTGGTCCGGGGGGACTGAGGCAGGGGTTCAAGGAGGAATGAGGCGGAGGTCTAGGGGGACTGAGGCAGGAGTCCGGGGGGATTGAGGCAGGGGCCCAGGGGGTACTGAGGCAGGGGTCCGGGGGAGGACAAAGACGGGGGTCCGGGGGGGACTGAGCCAGGGGTCAAGGAGGAATGAGGCGGAGGT
Source organism: Yamagishiella unicocca (assembly GCA_003116995.1). NCBI lineage: Eukaryota > Viridiplantae > Chlorophyta > Chlorophyceae > Chlamydomonadales > Volvocaceae > Yamagishiella > Yamagishiella unicocca. The sequence continues at coordinate 152,503 of BDSL01000113.1, read as the reverse complement.
CCTAGGGGGGACTGAGGCAGGGGTCCGGGGGGATTGAGGCAGGGCCCAGGGGGTCTAGGAGGGGGTGGGGAGGACAAGACGGGGTCCGGGGGGGACTGAGCCAGGGGTTCAAGGAGGAATGAGGCGAAGGTCTAGGGGGGACTGAGGCAGGAGTCCGGGGGATTGAGGCAGGGGCCCATGGGGTACTGAGGCAGGGGTCCGGGGGAGGACAAAGACGGGGGTCCTGGGGGGGTGGGGGGTTCAAGGAGGAATGGGGGAGGCGGGGGGACTGAGGCAGGGGTCCGGGGAGGGGGGGTAGGGGGTCTGGGGCAGGGTCGGGGGAGGACTGAGGCAGGGGTCCAGGGGGGACCGAGCCAGGGTCTGCCCTGCCTACTTCTGCTCGCGTCATGTATGTTCGGCAATCCTGATCATCATCCTTTGTTCACTGGTGCTTCTTGCCGACACAGGCTGAGGTCGCCGCTGTGGTGCTCTGGAGGCAGCATGTGTCTGGAGCAAGATGGAGTTGCGCCTGGAACCGTTGTCCAGGAAGGTTAGTTGTACAGCAGTCCGGATGGGAGGGGCTTTGGGTGGGCAGGGGTTCGGGCGCTGGAGTGACTTGTGGCCCCCTGGCCCCCTGGTCCGGGGGGACTGAGGCAGGGTTCAAGGAGGAATGAGGCGGAGGTCTAGGGGGGACTGAGGCAGGAGTCCGGGGGGATTGAGGCAGGGGCCCAGGGGGTACTGAGGCAGGGGTCCGGGGGAGGACAAAGACGGGGGTCCGGGGGGGGACTGAGCCAGGGGTTCAAGGAGGAATGAGGCGGAGGTCTAGGGGGGACTGAGGCAGGGTCCGGGGGGATTGAGGCAGGGGCCCAGGGGGTACTAAGGAGGGGCCTGGGGAGGACAAAGACGGGGGTCCGGGGGGGACTGAGCCAGGGGTTCAAGGAGGAATGAGGCGAAGGTCTAGGGGGGACTGAGGCAGGAGTCCGGGTGGATTGAGGCAGGGGCCCATGGGGTACTGAGGCAGGGGTCCGGGGGAGGACAAAGACGGGGGTCCGGGGGGGGACTGAGGCAGGGGTTCAAGGAGGAATGAGGCGGAGGTCTAGGGGTACTGAGGCAGGGGTCCGGGGGGATGAGGCAGGGGCCAGGGGGGACGAGGCAGGGGTCCGGGGAGGACGACTCCGGGGGGAACTGAGCCAGGGTCAGGGGGGACCGAGCCAGGGGTCTGCCCTGCCTACTTCTGATCGCGTCATGTACGTTCGGCAATCCTGACCATCATCATTGTTTACTGGTGCTTCTTGCCGACACAGGCTGAGGTCGCCGCTGTGGTGCTCTGGAGGCAGCATGTGCTCTGGAGCAAGATGGAGTTGCGCCTGGAACCGTTGTCCAGGAAGGTTAGTTGTACAGCAGTCCGGATGGGAGGGGCTTTGGGTGGGCAGGGGGTTCGGGCGCTGGAGTGACTTGTGGCCCCCTGGCCCCCTGGTCCGGGGGGGACTGAGGCAGGGGTTCAAGGAGATGAGGCGGAGGTCTAGAGGGCTGAGGCAGGGGTCCGGGGGGATTGAGGCAGGGGTCCAGGGGGTACTGAGGCAGGGGTCCGGGGGGGACTGAGGCAGGGGTCCAGGGGGATTGAGGCAGGGGTCCAGGGGGGACTGAGGCAGGGGTCCAGGGGGGGCTGAGGCAGGGGTCCAGGGGGGAACGAGCCAGGGGTCCAGGGGGGGACTGAGGCAGGGGTTCAAGGAGGAATGAGGCGGAGGTCTAGGGGGGACTGAGGCAGGAGTCCGGGGGGATTGAGGCAGGGGCCCAGGGGGTTAATGAGGCAGGGGTCCGGGGGAGGACAAAGACGGGGGTCCGGGGGGGGACTGAGGCAGGGGTCCAGGGGGGACCGAGCCAGGGAACTGCCCTGCCTACTTCTGCTCGTGTCATGTATGTTCGGCAATCCTGATCATCATGCTTTGTTCACTGGTGCTTCTTGCCGACACAGGCTGAGGTCGCCGCTGTGGTGCTCTGGAGGCAGCATGTGATCTGGAGCAAGATGGAGTTGCGCCTGGAACCGTTGTCGAGGAAGGTTAGTTGTGCAGCAGTCCGGATGGGAGGGGCTTTGGGTGGGCAGGGAATTCGGGCGCTGGAGTGACTTGTGGCCCCCTGGCCCCCTGGTCCGGGGGGGACTGAGGCAGGGGTTCAAGGAGGAATGAGGCGGAGGTCTAGGGGGGACTGAGGCAGGAGTCCGGGGGGATTGAGGCAGGGGCCCAGGGGGTACTGAGGCAGGGGTCCGGGGGAGGACAAAGACGGGGGTCCGGGGGGGGACTGAGCCAGGGGTTCAAGGAGGAATGAGGCGGAGGTCTAGGGGGGACTGAGGCAGGAGTCCGGGGGGATTGAGGCAGGGGCCCAGGGGTACTAAGGAGGGGGCCTGGGGAGGACAAAGACGGGGTCCGGGGGGGGACTGAGCCAGGGGTTCAAGGAGGAATGAGGCGAAGGTCTAGGGGGGACTGAGGCAGGAGTCCGGGTGGATTGAGGCAGGGGCCCATGGGGTACTGAGGCAGGGGTCCGGGGGAGGACAAAGACGGGGGTCCTGGGGGGGACTGAGGCAGGGGTTCAAGGAGGAATGAGGCGGAGGTCTAGGGGGTACTGAGGCAGGGGTCCGGGGGGAGGACTGAGGCAGGGGTCCAGGGGGGACCGAGCCAGGGGTCTGCCCTGCCTACTTCTGCTCGCGTCATGTATGTTCGGCAATTCTCACCATCATCCTTTGTTCACTGTTGCTTCTTGCCGACACAGGCTGAGGTCGCCGCTGTGGTGCTCTGGAGGCAGCATGTGCTCTGGAGCAAGATGGAGTTGCGCCTGGAACCGTTGTCCAGGAAGGTTAGTTGTACAGCAGTCCGGATGGGAGGGGCTTTGGGTGGGCAGGGGGTTCGGGCGCTGGAGTGACTTGTGGCCCCCTGGCCCCCTGGTCCGGGGGGGACTGAGGCAGGGGTTCAAGGAGGAATGAGGCGGAGGTCTAGAGGGCTGAGGCAGGGGTCCGGGGGGATTGAGGCAGGGGTCCAGGGGGTACTGAGGCAGGGGTCCGGGGGGGACTGAGGCAGGGGTCCAGGGGGATTGAGGCGGGGTCCAGGGGGTACTGAGGCAGGGGTCCAGGGGGGACTGAGGCAGGGGTCCAGGGGGGGCTGAGGCAGGGGTCCAGGGGGGAACGAGCCAGGGGTCCAGGGGGGGACTGAGGCAGGGGTTCAAGGAGGAATGAGGCGGAGGTCTAGGGGGGACTGAGGCAGGAGTCCGGGGGGATTGAGGCAGGGGCCCAGGGGGTTACTGAGGCAGGGGTCCGGGGGAGGACAAAGACGGGGGTCCGGGGGGGGACTGAGGCAGGGGTCCAGGGGGGACCGAGCCAGGGAACTGCCCTGCCTACTTCTGCTCGTGTCATGTATGTTCGGCAATCCTGATCATCATCCTTTGTTCACTGGTGCTTCTTGCCGACACAGGCTGAGGTCGCCGCTGTGGTGCTCTGGAGGCAGCATGTGATCTGGAGCAAGATGGAGTTGCGCCTGGAACCGTTGTCGAGGAAGGTTAGTTGTGCAGCAGTCCGGATGGGAGGGGCTTTGGGTGGGCAGGGAATTCGGGCGCTGGAGTGACTTGTGGCCCCCTGGCCCCCTGGTCCGGGGGGGACTGAGGCAGGGGTTCAAGGAGGAATGAGGCGGAGGTCTAGGGGGGACTGAGGCAGGAGTCCGGGGGGATTGAGGCAGGGGCCCAGGGGGTACTGAGGCAGGGGTCCGGGGGAGGACAAAGACGGGGGTCCGGGGGGGGACTGAGCCAGGGGTTCAAGGAGGAATGAGGCGGAGGTCTAGGGGGGACTGAGGCAGGAGTCCGGGGGGATTGAGGCAGGGGCCCAGGGGGTACTAAGGAGGGGGCCTGGGGAGGACAAAGACGGGGGTCCGGGGGGGGACTGAGCCAGGGGTTCAAGGAGGAATGAGGCGAAGGTCTAGGGGGGACTGAGGCAGGAGTCCGGGTGGATTGAGGCAGGGGCCCATGGGGTACTGAGGCAGGGGTCCGGGGGAGGACAAAGACGGGGGTCCTGGGGGGGACTGAGGCAGGGGTTCAAGGAGGAATGAGGCGGAGGTCTAGGGGGGACTGAGGCAGGGGTCCGGGGAGACTAAGGCAGGGGTCCAGGGGTACTGAGGCAGGGGTCCGGGGGAGGACTGAGGCAGGGGTCCAGGGGGGACCGAGCCAGGGGTCTGCCCTGCCTACTTCTGCTCGCGTCATGTATGTTCGGCAATCCTCCACCATCATCCTTTGTTCACTGTTGCTTCTTGCCGACACAGGCTGAGGTCGCCGCTGTGGTGCTCTGGAGGCAGCATGTGCTCTGGAGCAAGATGGAGTTGCGCCTGGAACCGTTGTCCAGGAAGGTTAGTTGTACAGCAGTCCGGATGGGAGGGGCTTTGGGTGGGCAGGGGGTTCGGGCGCTGGAGTGACTTGTGGCCCCCTGGCCCCCTGGTCCGGGGGGGACTGAGGCAGGGGTTCAAGGAGGAATGAGGCGGAGGTCTAGGGGGCTGAGGCAGGGGTCCGGGGGGATTGAGGCAGGGGTCCAGGGGGTACTGAGGCAGGGGGTCCGGGGGGGACTGAGGCAGGGGTCCAGGGGATTGAGGCGGGGTCCAGGGGGTACTGAGGCAGGGGTCCAGGGGGACTGAGGCAGGGGTCCAGGGGGGCTGAGGCAGGGGTCCAGGGGGGAACGAGCCAGGGGTCCAGGGGGGGACTGAGCCAGGGGTTCAAGGAGGAATGAGGCGGAGGTCTAGGGGGGACTGAGGCAGGAGTCCGGGGGATTGAGGCAGGGGCCCAGGGGTACTGAGGCAGGGGTCCGGGGGAGGACAAAGACGGGGGTCCGGGGGGGACTGAGCCAGGGGTCCAGGGGGGACCGAGCCAGGGGCTGCCCTGCCTACTTCTGATCGGTCATGTAGTTCGGCAATCCTGACCATCATCCTTTTTCACTGGTGCTTCTTGCCGACACAGGCTGAGGTCGCCGCTGTGGTGCTCTGGAGGCAGCATGTGCTCTGGAGCAAGATGGAGTTGCGCCTGGAACCGTTGTCGAGGAAGGTTATTTGTGCAGCAGTCCGGATGGGAGGGGCTTTGGGTGGGCAGGGGGTTCGGGCGCTGGAGTGACTTGTGGCCCCCTGGCCCCCTGGTCCGGGGGGGACTGATGGCAGGGGTTCAAGGAGGAATGAGGCGGAGGTCTAGGGGGGGACTGAGGCAGGAGTCTGGGGGGGATTTAGGCAGGGGCCCATGGGGTACTGAGGCAGGGGTCCGGGGGAGGACAAAGACGGGGGTCCGGGGGGGACTGAGGCAGGGGTTCAGGAGGAATGAGGCGGAGGTCTAGGGGGGACTGAGGCAGGGGTCCGTGGAGACTAAGGCAGGGGTCCAGGGGGTACTGAGGCAGGGGTCGGGGGAGGACAAAGACGGGGGTCCGGGGGGTGACTGAGCCAGGGGTTCAAGGAGGAATGAGGCGGAGGTCTAGGGGGGACTGAGGCAGGAGTCCGGGGGGATTGAGGCAGGGGCCCAGGGGGTACTAAGGAGGGGGCCTGGGGAGGACAAAGACGGGGGTCCGGGGGGGGACTGAGCCAGGGGTTCAAGGAGGAATGAGGCGGAGGTCTAGGGGGACTGAGGCAGGAGTCCGGGGGGATTGAGGCAGGGGCCCATGGGGTACTGAGGCAGGGGTCCGGGGAGGACAAAGACGGGGGTCCGGGGGGGACTGAGCCAGGGGTCCAGGGGGGACCGAGCCAGGGGTCTGCCCTGCCTATTCTGATCGCGTCATGTACGTTCGGCAATCCTGACCATCATCCATTGTTTACTGGTCTTCTTGCCGACACAGGCTGAGTCGCCGCTGTGGTGCTCTGGAGGCAGCATGTGCTCTGGAGCAAGATGGAGTTGCGCCTGGAACCGTTGTCCAGGAAGGTTAGTTGTACAGCAGTCCGGATGGGAGGGGCTTTGGGTGGGCAGGGGGTTCGGGCGCTGGAGTGACTTGTGGCCCCCTGGCCCCTGGTCCGGGGGGGACTGAGGCAGGGGTTCAAGGAGGAATGAGGCGGAGGTCTAGAGGGCTGAGGCAGGGGTCCGGGGGGATTGAGGCAGGGGTCCAGGGGGTACTGAGGAGGGGTCGGGGGGGACTGAGGCAGGGGTCCAGGGGATTGAGGCGGGGTCCAGGGGTACTGAGGAGGGGGCCGGGGAGGACCAGAGGGGTCCGGGGGGGACTGAGGCAGGGGTTCAAGGAGGAATGAGGCGGAGGTCTAGGGGGGACTGAGGCAGGAGTCCGGGGGGATTGAGGCAGGGGCCCAGGGGTACTGAGGCAGGGGTCCGGGGAGGACAAAGACGGGGGTCCGGGGGGGGACTGAGCAGGGGTCCAGGGGGGACCGAGCAGGGCTGCCCTGCCTACTTCTGTCGGTCATGTAGTTCGGCAATCCTGACCATCATCCTTTTTTTACTGGTGCTTCTTGCCGACACAGGCTGAGGTCGCCGCTGTGGTGCTCTGGAGGCAGCATGTGCTCTGGAGCAAGATGGAGTTGCGCCTGGAACCGTTGTCCAGGAAGGTTAGTTGTACAGCAGTCCGGATGGGAGGGGCTTTGGGTGGCAGGGGGTTCGGCGCTGGAGGTGACTTGTGGCCCCCTGGCCCCTGGTCCGGGGGGGACTGGAAAGGAGAATGAGGCGGAGGTCTAGGGGGGACTGAGGCAGGAGTCCGGGGGGATGAGGCAGGGCCCAGGGGGGACTGAGGCAGGGGTCCGGGGAGGACAAAGACGGGGTCCGGGGGGGGACTGAGCAGGGTTCAGGAGGTGAGACAGGGCCAGGGGCGTGACTGAGGCAGGGTCCGGGGAGGACAAGACGGGGGTCCGGGGGGTGACTGAGCCAGGGGTTCAAGGAGGAATGAGGCGGAGGTCTAGGGGGGACTGAGGCAGGGGTCCGTGGAGACTAAGGCAGGGGCCCAGGGGGTCTGAGGAGGGGCCGGGGGGGAAAGACGGGGTCGGGGGGGCTGAGGGGGGGGGGGGGGGGGGGGGGGGGGGGGGGGGGGGGGGGGGGGGGGGGGGGGGGGGAGGGGGTTCAGGAGGAATGAGGCGGAGGTCTAGGGGGACTGAGGCAGGAGTCGGGGGGATTGAGGCAGGGGCCCAGGGGGTACTGAGGCAGGGGTCCGGGGGAGGACAAAGACGGGGGTCCGGGGGGAACTGAGGCAGGGGTTCAAGGAGGAATGAGGCGGAGGTCTAGGGGGGACTGAGGCAGGGGTCCGTGGAGACTAAGGCAGGGGTCCAGGGGGTACTGAGGCAGGGGTCCGGGGGAGGACAAAGACGGGGTCCGGGGGGTGACTGAGCCAGGGGTTCAAGGAGGAATGAGGCGGAGGTCTAGGGGGGACTGAGGCAGGAGTCCGGGGGGATTGAGGCAGGGGCCCAGGGGTACTAAGGAGGGGGCCTGGGGAGGACAAGACGGGGGTCCGGGGGGACTGAGCGAGCAGGGGTCAAGAGGAATGAGGCGGAGGTCTAGGGGGACTGAGGCAGGAGTCCGGGGGGATTGAGGCAGGGGCCCATGGGGTACTAAGGCAGGGGTCCGGGGAGGACAAAGACGGGGGTCCGGGGGGGACTGAGCCAGGGGTCCAGGGGGGACCGAGCCAGGGGTCTGCCCTGCCTAATTCTGATCGCGTCATGTACGTTCGGCAATCCTGACCATCATCCATTGTTTACTGGTGCTTCTTGCCGACACAGGCTGAAGTCGCCGCTGTGGTGCTCTGGAGGCAGCATGTGCTCTGGAGCAAGATGGAGTTGCGCCTGGAACCGTTGTCCAGGAAGGTTAGTTGTACAGCAGTCCGGATGGGAGGGGCTTTGGGTGGGCAGGGGTTTGGGCGCTGGAGTGACTTGTGGCCCCCTGGCCCCCTGGTCCGGGGGGGACTGAGGCAGGGGTTCAAGGAGGAATGAGGCGGAGGTCTAGAGGGCTGAGGCAGGGGTCCGGGGGGATTGAGGCAGGGGTCCAGGGGGTACTGAGGCAGGGGTCCGGGGGGACTGAGGCAGGGTCCAGGGGGATTGAGGCGGGGTCCAGGGGGTACTGAGGCAGGGGTCCAGGGGGAACGAGCCAGGGGTCCAGGGGGGGACTGAGGCAGGGTTCAAGGAGGAATGAGGCGGAGGTCTAGGGGGGACTGAGGCAGGAGTCCGGGGGGATTGAGGCAGGGGCCCAGGGGGTTACTGAGGCAGGGGTCCGGGGGAGGACAAAGACTGGGGTCCGGGGGGGACTGAGGCAGGGGTCCAGGGGGGACCGAGCCAGGGAACTGCCCTGCCTACTTCTGCTCATGTCATGTATGTTCGGCAATCCTGACCATCATCCTTTGTTCACTGGTGCTTCTTGCCGACACAGGCTGAGGTCGCCGCTGTGGTGCTCTGGAGGCAGCATGTGCTCTGGAGCAAGATGGAGTTGCGCCTGGAACCGTTGTCCAGGAAGGTTAGTTGTACAGCAGTCCGGATGGGAGGGGCTTTGGGTGGGCAGGGGGTTCGGGCGCTGGAGTGTGACTTGTGGCCCCCTGGCCCCCTGGTCCGGGGGGGACTGAGGCAGGGGTTCAAGGAGGAATGAGGCGGAGGTCTAGGGGGGACTGAGGCAGGAGTCCGGGGGGATTGAGGCAGGGGCCCAGGGGGGACTGAGGCAGGGGTCCGGGGGAGGACAAAGACGGGGGTCCGGGGGGGGACTGAGGCAGGGGTTCAAGGAGGAATGAGACAGGGGTCCAGGGGGTACTGAGGCAGGGGTCCGGGGGAGGACAAAGACGGGGGTCCGGGGGTGACTGAGCCAGGGGTTCAAGGAGGAATGAGGCGGAGGTCTGGGGGGGACTGAGGCAGGGGTCCGTGGAGACTAAGGCAGGGGTCCAGGGGGTACTGAGGCAGGGGTCCGGGGGAGGACAAAGACGGGGGTCCGGGGGGTGACTGAGCCAGGGTTCAAGGAGGAATGAGGCGGAGGTCTAGGGGGGACTGAGGCAGGAGTCCGGGGGGATTGAGGCAGGGGCCCAGGGGGTACTAAGGAGGGGGCCTGGGGAGGACAAAGACGGGGGTCCGGGGGGGGACTGAGGCAGGGGTTCAAGGAGGAATGAGGCGGAGGTCTAGGGGGGACTGAGGCAGGAGTCCGGGGGGATTGAGGCAGGGGCCCAGGGGGTACTGAGGCAGGGGTCCGGGGGAGGACAAAGACGGGGGTCCGGGGGGGACTGAGGCAGGGGTTCAAGGAGGAATGAGGCGGAGGTCTAGGGGGGACTGAGGCAGGGGTCCGTGGAGACTAAGGCAGGGGTCCAGGGGGTACTGAGGCAGGGGTCCGGGGGAGGACAAAGACGGGGGTCCGGGGGGTGACTGAGCCAGGGGTTCAAGGAGGAATGAGGCGGAGGTCTAGGGGGGACTGAGGCAGGAGTCCGGGGGGATTGAGGCAGGGGCCCATGGGGTACTAAGGCAGGGTCCGGGGAGGACAAAGACGGGGGTCCGGGGGGGGACTGAGCCAGGGGTCCAGGGGGGACCGAGCCAGGGGTCTGCCCTGCCTACTTCTGATCGCGTCATGTACGTTCGGCAATCCTGACCATCATCCATTTTTTACTGGTGCTTCTTGCCGACACAGGCTGAGGTCGCCGCTGTGGTGCTCTGGAGGCAGCATGTGCTCTGGAGCAAGATGGAGTTGCGCCTGGAACCGTTGTCGAGGAAGGTTAGTTGTACAGCAGTCCGGATGGGAGGGGCTTTGGGTGGGCAGGGGGTTCGGGCGCTGGAGTGACTTGTGGCCCCCTGGCCCCCTGGTCCGGGGGGGACTGATGCAGGGGTTCAAGGAGGAATGAGGCGGAGGTCTAGGGGGGACTGCGGCAGGAGTCTGGGGGGATTTAGGCAGGGGCCCATGGGGTACTGAGGCAGGGGTCCGGGGGAGGACAAAGACGGGGGTCCGGGGGGGGACTGAGGCAGGGGTTCAAGGAGGAATGAGGCGGAGGTCTAGGGGGGACTGAGGCAGGGGTCCGGGGAGACTAAGGCAGGGGTCCAGGGGGTACTGAGGCAGGGGTCCGGGGGAGGACTGAGGCAGGGGTCCAGGGGGGACCGAGCCAGGGGTCTGCCCTGCCTACTTCTGCTCGCGTCATGTATGTTCGGCAATCCTGACCATCATCCTTTGTTCACTGGTGCTTCTTGCCGACACAGGCTGAGGTCGCCGCTGTGGTGCTCTGGAGGCAGCATGTGCTCTGGAGCAAGATGGAGTTGCGCCTGGAACCGTTGTCCAGGAAGGTTAGTTGTACAGCAGTCCGGATGGGAGGGGCTTTGGGTGGGCAGGGGGTTCGGGCGCTGGAGTGACTTGTGGCCCCCTGGCCCCCTGGTCCGGGGGGGACTGAGGCAGGGGTTCAAGGAGGAATGAGGCGGAGGTCTAGAGGGCTGAGGCAGGGGTCCGGGGGGATTGAGGCAGGGGTCCAGGGGGTACTGAGGCAGGGGTCCGGGGGGGACTGAGGCAGGGGTCCAGGGGGATTGAGGCGGGGTCCAGGGGGTACTGAGGCAGGGGTCCAGGGGGGACTGAGGCAGGGGTCCAGGGGGGGCTGAGGCAGGGGTCCAGGGGGGAACTGAGGCAGGGGTCCGGGGGAGGACAAAGACTGGGGTCCGGGGGGGACTGAGGCAGGGGTCCAGGGGGGACCGAGCCAGGGGTCTGCCCTGCCTACTTCTGCTCGCGTCATGTATGTTCGGCAATCCTGACCATCATCCTTTGTTCACTGGTGCTTCTTGCCGACACAGGCTGAGGTCGCCGCTGTGGTGCTCTGGAGGCAGCATGTGCTCTGGAGCAAGATGGAGTTGCGCCTGGAACCGTTGTCCAGGAAGGTTAGTTGTACAGCAGTCCGGATGGGAGGGGCTTTGGGTGGGCAGGGGGTTCGGGCGCTGGAGTGACTTGTGGCCCCCTGGCCCCCTGGTCCGGGGGGGACTGAGGCAGGGGTTCAAGGAGGAATGAGGCGGAGGTCTAGGGGGGACTGAGGCAGGAGTCCGGGGGGATTGAGGCAGTGGCCCAGGGGGGACTGAGGCAGGGGTCCGGGGAGGAATAAGACGGGGGTCCGGGGGGGGACTGAGGCAGGGGTTCAAGGAGGAATGAGGCAGGGGTCCAGGGGGTACTGAGGCAGGGGTCCGGGGGAGGACAAAGACGGGGGTCCGGGGGGTGACTGAGCCAGGGGTTCAAGGAGGAATGAGGCGGAGGTCTAGGGGGGACTGAGGCAGGGGTCCGTGGAGACTAAGGCAGGGGTCCAGGGGGTACTGAGGCAGGGGTCCGGGGGAGGACAAAGACGGGGGTCCGGGGGTGACTGAGCCAGGGGTTCAAGGAGGAATGAGGCGGAGGTCTAGGGGGGACTGAGGCAGGAGTCCGGGGGGATTGAGGCAGGGGCCCAGGGGGTACTAAGGAGGGGGCCTGGGGAGGACAAAGACGGGGGTCCGGGGGGTGACTGAGCCAGGGGTTCAAGGAGGAATGAGGCGGAGGTCTAGGGGGGACTGAGGCAGGAGTCCGGGGGGATTGAGGCAGGGGCCCAGGGGGTACTAAGGAGGGGGCCTGGGGAGGACAAAGACGGGGGTCCGGGGGGGGACTGAGCGAGGCAGGGGTTCAAGGAGGAATGAGGCGAAGGTCTAGGGGGGACTGAGGCAGGAGTCCGGGGGGATTGAGGCAGGGGCCCATGGGGTACTGAGGCAGGGGTCCGGGGGAGGACAAAGACGGGGGTCCGGGGGGGACTGAGCCAGGGGTCCAGGGGGGACCGAGCCAGGGGTCTGCCCTGCCTACTTCTGATCGCGTCATGTACGTTCGGCAATCCTGACCATCATCCATTGTTTACTGGTGCTTCTTGCCGACACAGGCTGAAGTCGCCGCTGTGGTGCTCTGGAGGCAGCATGTGCTCTGGAGCAAGATGGAGTTGCGCCTGGAACCGTTGTCGAGGAAGGTTAGTTGTACAGCAGTCCGGATGGGAGGGGCTTTGGGTGGGCAGGGGGTTTGGGCGCTGGAGTGACTTGTGGCCCCCTGGCCCCCTGGTCCGGGGGGGACTGAGGCAGGGGTTCAAGGAGGAATGAGGCGGAGGTCTAGAGGGCTGAGGCAGGGGTCCGGGGGGATTGAGGCAGGGGTCCAGGGGGTACTGAGGCAGGGGTCCGGGGGGGACTGAGGCAGGGGTCCAGGGGGATTGAGGCGGGGTCCAGGGGGTACTGAGGCAGGGGTCCAGGGGGGAACGAGCCAGGGGTCCAGGGGGGACTGAGGCAGGGGTTCAAGGAGGAATGAGGCGGAGGTCTAGGGGGGACTGAGGCAGGAGTCCGGGGGGATTGAGGCAGGGGCCCAGGGGGTTACTGAGGCAGGGGTCCGGGGGAGGACAAAGACTGGGGTCCGGGGGGGACTGAGGCAGGGGTCCAGGGGGGACCGAGCCAGGGAACTGCCCTGCCTACTTCTGCTCATGTCATGTATGTTCGGCAATCCTGACCATCATCCTTTGTTCACTGGTGCTTCTTGCCGACACAGGCTGAGGTCGCCACTGTGGTGCTCTGGAGGCAGCATGTGCTCTGGAGCAAGATGGAGTTGCGCCTGGAACCGTTGTCCAGGAAGGTTAGTTGTACAGCAGTCCGGATGGGAGGGGCTTTGGGTGGGCAGGGGGTTCGGGCGCTGGAGTGACTTGTGGCCCCCTGGCCCCCTGGTCCGGGGGGGACTGAGGCAGGGGTTCAAGGAGGAATGAGGCGGAGGTCTAGGGGGGACTGAGGCAGGAGTCCGGGGGGATTGAGGCAGGGGCCCAGGGGGGACTGAGGCAGGGGTCCGGGGGAGGACAAAGACGGGGGTCCGGGGGGGGACTGAGGCAGGGGTTCAAGGAGGAATGAGGCAGGGGTCCAGGGGGTACTGAGGCAGGGGTCCGGGGGAGGACAAAGACGGGGGTCCGGGGGGTGACTGAGCCAGGGGTTCAAGGAGGAATGAGGCGGAGGTCTAGGGGGGACTGAGGCAGGGGTCCGTGGAGACTAAGGCAGGGGTCCAGGGGGTACTGAGGCAGGGGTCCGGGGGAGGACAAAGACGGGGGTCCGGGGGGTGACTGAGCCAGGGGTTCAAGGAGGAATGAGGCGGAGGTCTAGGGGGGACTGAGGCAGGAGTCCGGGGGGATTGAGGCAGGGGCCCAGGGGGTACTAAGGAGGGGGCCTGGGGAGGACAAAGACGGGGGTCCGGGGGGGACTGAGGCAGGGGTTCAAGGAGGAATGAGGCGGAGGTCTAGGGGGGACTGAGGCAGGAGTCCGGGGGGATTGAGGCAGGGGCCCAGGGGGTACTGAGGCAGGGGTCCGGGGGAGGACAAAGACGGGGGTCCGGGGGGGGACTGAGGCAGGGGTTCAAGGAGGAATGAGGCGGAGGTCTAGGGGGGACTGAGGCAGGGGTCCGTGGAGACTAAGGCAGGGGTCCAGGGGGTACTGAGGCAGGGGTCCGGGGGAGGACAAAGACGGGGGTCCGGGGGGTGACTGAGCCAGGGGTTCAAGGAGGAATGAGGCGGAGGTCTAGGGGGGACTGAGGCAGGAGTCCGGGGGGATTGAGGCAGGGGCCCATGGGGTACTAAGGCAGGGGTCCGGGGAGGACAAAGACGGGGGTCCGGGGGGGGACTGAGCCAGGGGTCCAGGGGGGACCGAGCCAGGGGTCTGCCCTGCCTACTTCTGATCGCGTCATGTACGTTCGGCAATCCTGACCATCATCCATTTTTTACTGGTGCTTCTTGCCGACACAGGCTGAGGTCGCCGCTGTGGTGCTCTGGAGGCAGCATGTGCTCTGGAGCAAGATGGAGTTGCGCCTGGAACCGTTGTCGAGGAAGGTTAGTTGTACAGCAGTCCGGATGGGAGGGGCTTTGGGTGGGCAGGGGGTTCGGGCGCTGGAGTGACTTGTGGCCCCCTGGCCCCCTGGTCCGGGGGGGACTGAGGCAGGGGTTCAAGGAGGAATGAGGCGGAGGTCTAGAGGGCTGAGGCAGGGGTCCGGGGGGATTGAGGCAGGGGTCCAGGGGGTACTGAGGCAGGGGTCCGGGGGGGACTGAGGCAGGGGTCCAGGGGGATTGAGGCGGGGTCCAGGGGGTACTGAGGCAGGGGTCCAGGGGGGAACGAGCCAGGGGTCCAGGGGGGGACTGAGGCAGGGGTTCAAGGAGGAATGAGGCGGAGGTCTAGGGGGGACTGAGGCAGGAGTCCGGGGGGATTGAGGCAGGGGCCCAGGGGGTTACTGAGGCAGGGGTCCGGGGGAGGACAAAGACTGGGGTCCGGGGGGGGACTGAGGCAGGGGTCCAGGGGGGACCGAGCCAGGGAACTGCCCTGCCTACTTCTGCTCATGTCATGTATGTTAAGCAATCCTGACCATCATCCTTTGTTCACTGGTGCTTCTTGCCGACACAGGCTGAGGTCGCCGCTGTGGTGCTCTGGAGGCAGCATGTGCTCTGGAGCAAGATGGAGTTGCGCCTGGAACCGTTGTCCAGGAAGGTTAGTTGTACAGCAGTCCGGATGGGAGGGGCTTTGGGTGGGCAGGGGGTTCGGGCGCTGGAGTGTGACTTGTGGCCCCCTGGCCCCCTGGTCCGGGGGGGACTGAGGCAGGGGTTCAAGGAGGAATGAGGCGGAGGTCTAGGGGGGACTGAGGCAGGAGTCCGGGGGGATTGAGGCAGGGGCCCAGGGGGGACTGAGGCAGGGGTCCGGGGGAGGACAAAGACGGGGGTCCGGGGGGGACTGAGGCAGGGGTTCAAGGAGGAATGAGACAGGGGTCCAGGGGGTACTGAGGCAGGGGTCCGGGGGAGGACAAAGACGGGGGTCCGGGGGGTGACTGAGCCAGGGGTTCAAGGAGGAATGAGGCGGAGGTCTGGGGGGGACTGAGGCAGGGGTCCGTGGAGACTAAGGCAGGGGTCCAGGGGGTACTGAGGCAGGGGTCCGGGGGAGGACAAAGACGGGGGTCCGGGGGGTGACTGAGCCAGGGGTTCAAGGAGGAATGAGGCGGAGGTCTAGGGGGGACTGAGGCAGGAGTCCGGGGGGATTGAGGCAGGGGCCCAGGGGTACTAAGGAGGGGGCCTGGGGAGGACAAAGACGGGGGTCCGGGGGGGGACTGAGGCAGGGGTTCAAGGAGGAATGAGGCGGAGGTCTAGGGGGGACTGAGGCAGGAGTCCGGGGGGATTGAGGCAGGGGCCCAGGGGGTACTGAGGCAGGGGTCCGGGGGAGGACAAAGACGGGGGTCCGGGGGGTGACTGAGCCAGGGGTTCAAGGAGGAATGAGGCGGAGGTCTAGGGGGGACTGAGGCAGGGGTCCGTGGAGACTAAGGCAGGGGTCCAGGGGGTACTGAGGCAGGGGTCCGGGGGAGGACAAAGACGGGGGTCCGGGGGGTGACTGAGCCAGGGGTTCAAGGAGGAATGAGGCGGAGGTCTAGGGGGGACTGAGGCAGGAGTCCGGGGGATTGAGGCAGGGGCCCATGGGGTACTAAGGCAGGGGTCCGGGGAGGACAAAGACGGGGGTCCGGGGGGGGACTGAGCCAGGGGTCCAGGGGGGACCGAGCCAGGGGTCTGCCCTGCCTACTTCTGATCGCGTCATGTACGTTCGGCAATCCTGACCATCATCCATTTTTTACTGGTGCTTCTTGCCGACACAGGCTGAGGTCGCCGCTGTGGTGCTCTGGAGGCAGCATGTGCTCTGGAGCAAGATGGAGTTGCGCCTGGAACCGTTGTCGAGGAAGGTTAGTTGTACAGCAGTCCGGATGGGAGGGGCTTTGGGTGGGCAGGGGGTTCGGGCGCTGGAGTGACTTGTGGCCCCCTGGCCCCCTGGTCCGGGGGGGACTGATGCAGGGGTTCAAGGAGGAATGAGGCGGAGGTCTAGGGGGGACTGCGGCAGGAGTCTGGGGGGATTTAGGCAGGGGCCCATGGGGTACTGAGGCAGGGGTCCGGGGGAGGACAAAGACGGGGGTCCGGGGGGGGACTGAGGCAGGGGTTCAAGGAGGAATGAGGCGGAGGTCTAGGGGGGACTGAGGCAGGGGTCCGGGGAGACTAAGGCAGGGGTCCAGGGGGTACTGAGGCAGGGGTCCGGGGGAGGACTGAGGCAGGGGTCCAGGGGGGACCGAGCCAGGGGTCTGCCCTGCCTACTTCTGCTCGCGTCATGTATGTTCGGCAATCCTGACCATCATCCTTTGTTCACTGGTGCTTCTTGCCGACACAGGCTGAGGTCGCCGCTGTGGTGCTCTGGAGGCAGCATGTGCTCTGGAGCAAGATGGAGTTGCGCCTGGAACCGTTGTCCAGGAAGGTTAGTTGTACAGCAGTCCGGATGGGAGGGGCTTTGGGTGGGCAGGGGGTTCGGGCGCTGGAGTGACTTGTGGCCCCCTGGCCCCCTGGTCCGGGGGGGACTGAGGCAGGGGTTCAAGGAGGAATGAGGCGGAGGTCTAGAGGGCTGAGGCAGGGGTCCGGGGGGATTGAGGCAGGGGTCCAGGGGGTACTGAGGCAGGGGTCCGGGGGGACTGAGGCAGGGGTCCAGGGGGATTGAGGCGGGGTCCAGGGGGTACTGAGGCAGGGGTCCAGGGGGGACTGAGGCAGGGGTCCAGGGGGGGCTGAGGCAGGGGTCCAGGGGGGAACTGAGGCAGGGGTCCGGGGGAGGACAAAGACTGGGGTCCGGGGGGGGACTGAGGCAGGGGTCCAGGGGGGACCGAGCCAGGGGTCTGCCCTGCCTACTTCTGCTCGCGTCATGTATGTTCGGCAATCCTGACCATCATCCTTTGTTCACTGGTGCTTCTTGCCGACACAGGCTGAGGTCGCCGCTGTGGTGCTCTGGAGGCAGCATGTGCTCTGGAGCAAGATGGAGTTGCGCCTGGAACCGTTGTCCAGGAAGGTTAGTTGTACAGCAGTCCGGATGGGAGGGGCTTTGGGTGGGCAGGGGGTTCGGGCGCTGGAGTGACTTGTGGCCCCCTGGCCCCCTGGTCCGGGGGGGACTGAGGCAGGGGTTCAAGGAGGAATGAGGCGGAGGTCTAGAGGGCTGAGGCAGGGGTCCGGGGGGATTGAGGCAGGGGTCCAGGGGGTACTGAGGCAGGGGTCCGGGGGGGACTGAGGCAGGGGTCCAGGGGGATTGAGGCGGGGTCCAGGGGGTACTGAGGCAGGGGTCCAGGGGGGACTGAGGCAGGGGTCCAGGGGGGGCTGAGGCAGGGGTCCAGGGGGGAACTGAGGCAGGGGTCCGGGGGAGGACAAAGACTGGGGTCCGGGGGGGGACTGAGGCAGGGGTCCAGGGGGGACCGAGCCAGGGAACTGCCCTGCCTACTTCTGCTCATGTCATGTATGTTCGGCAATCCTGACCATCATCCTTTGTTCACTGGTGCTTCTTGCCGACACAGGCTGAGGTCGCCGCTGTGGTGCTCTGGAGGCAGCATGTGCTCTGGAGCAAGATGGAGTTGCGCCTGGAACCGTTGTCCAGGAAGGTTAGTTGTACAGCAGTCCGGATGGGAGGGGCTTTGGGTGGGCAGGGGGTTCGGGCGCTGGACTGTGACTTGTGGCCCCCTGGCCCCCTGGTCCGGGGGGGACTGAGGCAGGGGTTCAAGGAGGAATGAGGCGGAGGTCTAGGGGGGACTGAGGCAGGAGTCCGGGGGGATTGAGGCAGGGGCCCAGGGGGGACTGAGGCAGGGGTCCGGGGGAGGACAAAGACGGGGGTCCGGGGGGGGACTGAGGCAGGGGTTCAAGGAGGAATGAGGCAGGGGTCCAGGGGGTACTGAGGCAGGGGTCCGGGGGAGGACAAAGACGGGGGTCCGGGGGATGACTGAGCCAGGGGTTCAAGGAGGAATGAGGCGGAGGTCTGGGGGGGACTGAGGCAGGGGTCCGTGGAGACTAAGGCAGGGGTCCAGGGGGTACTGAGGCAGGGGTCCGGAGAAGGACAAAGACGGGGGTCCGGGGGGTGACTGAGCCAGGGGTTCAAGGAGGAATGAGGCGGAGGTCTAGGGGGGACTGAGGCAGGAGTCCGGGGGGATTGAGGCAGGGGCCCAGGGGGTACTAAGGAGGGGGCCTGGGGAGGACAAAGACGGGGGTCCGGGGGGGGACTGAGGCAGGGGTTCAAGGAGGAATGAGGCGGAGGTCTAGGGGGGACTGAGGCAGGAGTCCGGGGGGATTGAGGCAGGGGCCCAGGGGGTACTGAGGCAGGGGTCCGGGGGAGGACAAAGACGGGGGTCCGGGGGGGACTGAGGCAGGGGTTCAAGGAGGAATGAGGCGGAGGTCTAGGGGGGACTGAGGCAGGGGTCCGTGGAGACTAAGGCAGGGGTCCAGGGGGTACTGAGGCAGGGGTCCGGGGGAGGACAAAGACGGGGGTCCGGGGGGTGACTGAGCCAGGGGTTCAAGGAGGAATGAGGCGGAGGTCTAGGGGGGACTGAGGCAGGAGTCCGGGGGGATTGAGGCAGGGGCCCATGGGGTACTAAGGAGGGGGCCTGGGGAGGACAAAGACGGGGGTCCGGGGGGGACTGAGGCAGGGGTCCAGGGGGGACCGAGCCAGGGGTCTGCCCTGCCTACTTCTGATCGCGTCATGTACGTTCGGCAATCCTGACCATCATCCATTTTTTACTGGTGCTTCTTGCCGACACAGGCTGAGGTCGCCGCTGTGGTGCTCTGGAGGCAGCATGTGCTCTGGAGCAAGATGGAGTTGCGCCTGGAACCGTTGTCGAGGAAGGTTAGTTGTACAGCAGTCCGGATGGGAGGGGCTTTGGGTGGGCAGGGGGTTCGGGCGCTGGAGTGACTTGTGGCCCCCTGGCCCCCTGGTCCGGGGGGGACTGAGGCAGGGGTTCAAGGAGGAATGAGGCGGAGGTCTAGAGGGCTGAGGCAGGGGTCCGGGGGGATTGAGGCAGGGGTCCAGGGGGTACTGAGGCAGGGGTCCGGGGGGGACTGAGGCAGGGGTCCAGGGGGATTGAGGCGGGGTCCAGGGGGTACTGAGGCAGGGGTCCAGGGGGGACTGAGGCAGGGGTCCAGGGGGGGCTGAGGCAGGGGTCCAGGGGGGAACTGAGGCAGGGGTCCGGGGGAGGACAAAGACTGGGGTCCGGGGGGGGACTGAGGCAGGGGTCCAGGGGGGACCGAGCCAGGGAACTGCCCTGCCTACTTCTGCTCATGTCATGTATGTTCGGCAATCCTGACCATCATCCTTTGTTCACTGGTGCTTCTTGCCGACACAGGCTGAGGTCGCCGCTGTGGTGCTCTGGAGGCAGCATGTGCTCTGGAGCAAGATGGAGTTGCGCCTGGAACCGTTGTCCAGGAAGGTTAGTTGTACAGCAGTCCGGATGGGAGGGGCTTTGGGTGGGCAGGGGGTTCGGGCGCTGGACTGTGACTTGTGGCCCCCTGGCCCCCTGGTCCGGGGGGGACTGAGGCAGGGGTTCAAGGAGGAATGAGGCGGAGGTCTAGGGGGGACTGAGGCAGGAGTCCGGGGGGATTGAGGCAGGGGCCCAGGGGGGACTGAGGCAGGGGTCCGGGGGAGGACAAAGACGGGGGTCCGGGGGGGGACTGAGGCAGGGGTTCAAGGAGGAATGAGGCAGGGGTCCAGGGGGTACTGAGGCAGGGGTCCGGGGGAGGACAAAGACGGGGGTCCGGGGGATGACTGAGCCAGGGGTTCAAGGAGGAATGAGGCGGAGGTCTGGGGGGGACTGAGGCAGGGGTCCGTGGAGACTAAGGCAGGGGTCCAGGGGGTACTGAGGCAGGGGTCCGGAGAAGGACAAAGACGGGGGTCCGGGGGGTGACTGAGCCAGGGGTTCAAGGAGGAATGAGGCGGAGGTCTAGGGGGGACTGAGGCAGGAGTCCGGGGGGATTGAGGCAGGGGCCCAGGGGGTACTAAGGAGGGGGCCTGGGGAGGACAAAGACGGGGGTCCGGGGGGGGACTGAGGCAGGGGTTCAAGGAGGAATGAGGCGGAGGTCTAGGGGGGACTGAGGCAGGAGTCCGGGGGGATTGAGGCAGGGGCCCAGGGGGTACTGAGGCAGGGGTCCGGGGGAGGACAAAGACGGGGGTCCGGGGGGGGACTGAGGCAGGGGTTCAAGGAGGAATGAGGCGGAGGTCTAGGGGGGACTGAGGCAGGGGTCCGTGGAGACTAAGGCAGGGGTCCAGGGGGTACTGAGGCAGGGGTCCGGGGGAGGACAAAGACGGGGGTCCGGGGGGTGACTGAGCCAGGGGTTCAAGGAGGAATGAGGCGGAGGTCTAGGGGGGACTGAGGCAGGAGTCCGGGGGGATTGAGGCAGGGGCCCATGGGGTACTAAGGAGGGGGCCTGGGGAGGACAAAGACGGGGGTCCGGGGGGGGACTGAGGCAGGGGTCCAGGGGGGACCGAGCCAGGGGTCTGCCCTGCCTACTTCTGATCGCGTCATGTACGTTCGGCAATCCTGACCATCATCCATTTTTTACTGGTGCTTCTTGCCGACACAGGCTGAGGTCGCCGCTGTTGTGCTCTGGAGGCAGCATGTGCTCTGGAGCAAGATGGAGTTGCGCCTGGAACCGTTGTCGAGGAAGGTTAGTTGTACAGCAGTCCGGATGGGAGGGGCTTTGGGTGGGCAGGGGGTTCGGGCGCTGGAGTGACTTGTGGCCCCCTGGCCCCCTGGTCCGGGGGGGACTGAGGCAGGGGTTCAAGGAGGAATGAGGCGGAGGTCTAGAGGGCTGAGGCAGGGGTCCGGGGGGATTGAGGCAGGGGTCCAGGGGGTACTGAGGCAGGAATCCGGGGGGGACTGAGGCAGGGGTCCAGGGGGATTGAGGCGGGGTCCAGGGGGTACTGAGGCAGGGGTCCAGGGGGGACTGAGGCAGGGGTCCAGGGGGGGCTGAGGCAGGGGTCCAGGGGGGAACGAGCCAGGGGTCCAGGGGGGGACTGAGGCAGGGGTTCAAGGAGGAATGAGGCGGAGGTCTAGGGGGGACTGAGGCAGGAGTCCGGGGGGATTGAGGCAGGGGCCCAGGGGGTTACTGAGGCAGGGGTCCGGGGGAGGACAAAGACTGGGGTCCGGGGGGGGACTGAGGCAGGGGTTCAAGGAGGAATGAGGCGGAGGTCTAGGGGGGACTGAGGCAGGGGTCCGGGGAGGAATGAGGCGAACGTCTAGGGGGGACTGAGGCAGGGGTCCGGGGGGATTGAGGCAGGGGCCCAGGGGGTACTAAGGAGGGGGCCTTGGGAGGACAAAGACGGGGGTCCGGGGGGGGACTGAGGCAGGGGTTTAAGGAGGAATGAGGCGGAGGTCTAGGGGGGACTGAGGCAGGGGTCCGGGGAGGAATGAGGCGAACGTCTAGGGGGTCTGAGGCAGGGGTCCGGGGGGATTGAGGCAGGGGCCCAGGGGGTACTAAGGAGGGGGCCTGGGGAGGACAAAGACGGGGGTCCGGGGGGGGACTGAGGCAGGGGTTCAAGGAGGAATGAGGCGAACGTCTAGGGGGGACTGAGGCAGGGGTCCGTGGGGCCATAATCCCCACCCATACAATCTCCCCCAGCCATATCCCCAACATCACCCCTGCGCCCATACCATCATCCATAGGTGGCTGGCTGGGTGCGTGCGGACGGGTCTCCAGGCTTCTGAGCTAGCTTCCTCTCCCGTGTGATCACGTCCATCACCACCGTCAACTGTCGGGACATCACCTTCACCGAGCCACCATCGCCGCCGTGCCACCGCCTTCATTCCCTGCGCCTTGGGCCATCGTTTACACCGAGTCTTCACGTCACCGAGCCTTCACGAGGGACATCAAACGGCTAGCTAGTGCTTGGATAGTGGGACCTGTGGGAACAGCGGCGGTGGGGCACCTGTCCGTGTCAGGCGCAATACACACACACCTACCATCATCCCCACACACTTTCGATGCACCCTGCGGGCACCGCCATAGAGCTAAAGAAGCGCCGAGAGGCGAGGCACGTACATTCATATTGCTGCATTGGCACAGCCTCAGCGTGTCGTGCGTCCATCCTGTGATGCTGAACGATATGCGATGGTGTGCGCGTGTGTGTGTGTGTGCTAGCTGGCCCCTTCCTGCTATCCGACCCATCGGTATGCCCGAACAGTACCGCGCGCCCGCTTTTGCCGTTTCGTATCAAAAGGAATTGTGTGACTGCATATGCAATTATTTTATCGGTTCGTGAGATGCGCGCGGGCTGGATCATGGTTGCGCTGAAGCGCCTGTAGTGTTCTTCGCACACGGTGGCCGCCTTGATCCCCTAGCACAACTATCTCCGTGGACGTACATCCTAACATCATCTTAGGTGGCCGTTTCTTAGCGACGTGTCTTGTGCTGCCTTGATCCCCTAGCCGCCCTGTAGTTGCAACCACCATCACCGCACCGCCCTTGCCTACCTGCTGCGCCTCCGTCGCGCGAGGAGTTTGATGATTGGATATTCTATCTAGCCTTCTTCTGAGCCGCTTGTTAAGGCCGCGCGTAATACGTGCCTCACAGCCCAGAACTGCGTACTCATCTTAGTAGGTCTCAATTCCGCGCCCCTTGAGCATCGCGCAGCTGCGGTTTGGGCTGAAACGCCCCGCTCTCCGACGTGCGAAGGAGCGCCCACGTATTCCCGCGCGTCGGCTTGCGCTTTCAAACCATGCCAGGAAAAACAGCACAGGGCTGCAAATGGAATCCGCTTTTGATTCATGGTATGCGCGCGAGCCAGGCTTTTGATTCATGGTATGCCGCGACTCCGCTGATCCGACCCACCGAGCACGGTCGTATCGCGCACACGGTATCGCGCACCGGCTCGCCCTTTCCTGCCAGATTAAATTACGTGCGACTGCATATACAATTCACTATCGATATAGTGTTCTCCCAACGCGGTTGCACTATGATCCCCTAATGCTGCACAGCTCACAGCTGCTGTTCGCTATCTCCGCGGACGCGAAAGTTTATCCTCACATCATCATCTAAGCGGCATGATCCCCTTGCCGCCCTGTAGTTGCACCCAACATCACTGCACCGTCCCACCTGCTGCGCCTCCTTCGCGCGAACACAGCACGGAACTGTATGCTCGTATTAGCTGGCGCTTATTAGTAGGCCTCTATTTCACGCTCTTTTTATGCTATAAATTGTACAGCTTCGGTAGACGCTCTTTCAAACCATGCCAGGAAAAACAGCACAGGGCTGCAAATGGAATCCGCTTTTGATTCATGGTATGCGCGCGAGCCAGGCTTTTGATTCATGGTATGCCGCGACTCCGCTGATCCGACCCACCGAGCACGGTCGTATCGCGCACACGGCTATCGCGCACCGGCTCGCCCTTTCCTGCCAGATTAAATTACGTGCGACTGCATATAGAATTCACTATCGATATAGTGTTCTCCCAACGCGGTTGCACTATGATCCCCTAATGCTGCACAGCTCACAGCTGCTGTTCGCTATCTCCGCGGACGCGAAAGTTTATCCTCACATCATCATCTAAGCGGCATGATCCCCTTGCCGCCCTGTAGTTGAACCCAACATCACTGCACCGTCCCACCTGCTGCGCCTCCTTCGCGCGAACACAGCACGGAACTGTATGCTCGTATTAGCTGGCGCTTATTAGTAGGCCTCTATTTCACGCTCTTTTTATGCTATAAATTGTACAGCTTCGGTAGACGCTCTTTCAAACCATGCCAGGAAAAACAGCACAGGGCTGCAAATGGAATCCGCTTTTGATTCATGGTATGCGCGCGAGCCAGGCTTTTGATTCATGGTATGCCGCGACTCCGCTGATCCGACCCACCGAGCACGGTCGTATCGCGCACACGGCTATCGCGCACCGGCTCGCCCTTTCCTGCCAGATTAAATTACGTGCGACTGCATATAGAATTCACTATCGATATAGTGTTCTCCCAACGCGGTTGCACTATGATCCCCTAATGCTGCACAGCTCACAGCTGCTGTTCGCTATCTCCGCGGACGCGAAAGTTTATCCTCACATCATCATCTAAGCGGCATGATCCCCTTGCCGCCCTGTAGTTGAACCCAACATCACTGCACCGTCCCACCTGCTGCGCCTCCTTCGCGCGAACACAGCACGGAACTGTATGCTCGTATTAGCTGGCGCTTATTAGTAGGCCTCTATTTCACGCTCTTTTTATGCTATAAATTGTACAGCTTCGGTAGACGCTCTTTCAAACCATGCCAGGAAAAACAGCACAGGGCTGCAAATGGAATCCGCTTTTGATTCATGGTATGCGCGCGAGCCAGGCTTTTGATTCATGGTATGCCGCGACTCCGCTGATCCGACCCACCGAGCACGGTCGTATCGCGCACACGGCTATCGCGCACCGGCTCGCCCTTTCCTGCCAGATTAAATTACGTGCGACTGCATATACAATTCACTATCGATATAGTGTTCTCCCAACGCGGTTGCACTATGATCCCCTAATGCTGCACAGCTCACAGCTGCTGTTCGCTATCTCCGCGGACGCGAAAGTTTATCCTCACATCATCATCTAAGCGGCATGATCCCCTTGCCGCCCTGTAGTTGAACCCAACATCACTGCACCGTCCCGCCTGCTGCGCCTCCTTCGCGCGAACACAGCACGGAACTGTATGCTCGTATTAGCTGGCGCTTATTAGTAGGCCTCTATTTCACGCTCTTTTTATGCTATAAATTGTACAGCTTCGGTAGACGCTCTCCCCGCTCTCCGACCCGCGAAGGAGCACACACGTAATCCCACAACGCGGCTCACACTTTCCTTTCCGTAAAACCGCTCAAGGCTGCATATGAAATCCATTATTGTTTCATGAGATTGCGCGGGACGGAGCGCGACTTCAGCGATCCGACCCACCGGGCTGCCCGCTTGGTACCGCACGCTCGTTCGCCGTTTCCTCTCAGGATAATTTCGTGCGTTTACTTTCGATGTGCGGAATGTGCGCGGGCTAGATCGCGACTTCGCAGACCCGATCCCCTCAAACAATCCCCATTTCGCAGCCGCGCGACCCAGCACCGCCTCCCTCCCTCAAGCCATGACGATATGTATATGTGTTTATGTGAATTAATGCGTGCAGTCGCTACCTGCAATGCGGCGCCAAAAAAATGCACTCTTTTTGGATGTTTTTTTGACGCTTCATCATCTTCACCAACGTGATCTCCACCACCGCCGCCATCGCCGCCGCGCCGCACCACCACCGCTGCCACCGCAACCGCCACCACCACCACCGCGACCACCACCACCACCACCAAGTGGATAATATTGTTCAACAACCTTTAATCTCATTACCGTACAACAAATTGCCCTTTTTTATGAGGTTTTAACGCATTTTGAGGGCAAAATTTCAAAACGCCATATCTCGTCAACCACAGTGTTGTTCGATGTCCCACAAGCACTGTTATGTTCCCCACGACGTGTTCTACCTTTTATCTCATATCCGTACAACAAATGGCAAACGTTTTACGGTAGAACAGTGACCCTAACGTTTTGCCGATTTTCTCGAGTTTTTGGAACATTTGACGTCACTTTTAGGAAATTATGAAAATTCATATCTCGACAACCACAGCGTTATTCGATGTCCCACAAGCACTGTTATGTTCCCCACGACGTGTTCTACCTTTTATCTCATATCCGTACAACAAATGGCAAACGTTTTACGGTAGAAAAGTGACCCTAACGTTTTGCCTATTTTCTCGAGTTTTTGGAACATTTGACGTCCCTTTTAGGAAATTTTGAAAATTCATATCTCGCCAACCACAGCGTTATTCGATGTCCCACAAGCACTGTTATGTTCCCCACGACGTGTTCTACCTTTTATCTCACATCCGTACAACAAATGGCAAACGTTTTACGGTAGAACAGTGACCCTAACGTTTTGCCGATTTTCTCGAGTTTTTGGAACATTTGACGTCACTTTTAGGAAATTATGAAAATTCATATCTCGACAACCACAGCGTTATTCGATGTCCCACAAGCACTGTTATGTTCCCCACGACGTGTTCTACCTTTTATCTCATATCCGTACAACAAATGGCAAACGTTTTACGGTAGAAAAGTGACCCTAACGTTTTGCCTATTTTCTCGAGTTTTTGGATCATTTGACGTCACTTTTAGGAAATTTTGAAAATTCATATCTCGCCAACCACAGCGTTATTCGATGTCCCACAAGCACTGTTATGTTCCCCACGACGTGTTCTACCTTTTATCTCATATCCGTACAACAAATGGCAAACGTTTTACGGTAGAACATTGACCCTAACGTTTTGCCGATTTTCTCGAGTTTTTGGAACATTTGACGTCACTTTTAGGAAATTTTGAAAATTCATATCTCGCCAACCACAGCGTTATTCGATGTCCCACAAGCACTGTTATGTTCCCCACGACGTGTTCTACCTTTTATCTTATATCCGTACAACAAATGGCAAACGTTTTACGGTAGAACAGTGACCCTAACGTTTTGCCTATTTTCTCGAGTTTTTGGAACATTTGACGTCACTTTTAGGAAATTTTGAAAATTCATATCTCGACAACCACAGCGTGATTCGATGTCCCACAAGCACTGTTATGTTCCCCACGACGTGTTCTACCTTTTATCTCATATCCGTACAACAAATGGCAAACGTTTTACGGTAGAAAAGTGACCCTAACGTTTTGCCGATTTTCTCGAGTTTTTGGAAATTTGACGTCACTTTTAGGAAATTTTGAAAATTCATATCTCGCCAACCACAGCGTTGTTCGATGTCCCACAAGCACTGTTATGTTCCCCACGACGTGTTCTACCTTTTATCTCATATCCGTACAACAAATGGCAAACGTTTTACGGTAGAACAGTGACCCTAACGTTTTGCCTATTTTCTCGAGTTTTTGGAACATTTGACGTCAATTTTAGAAAATTTTGAAAATTCATATCTCGCCAACCACAGTGTTGTTCGATGTCCCACAAGCACTGTTATGTTCCCCACGACGTGTTCTACCTTTTATCTCATATCCGTACAACAAATGGCAAACGTTTTACGGTAGAACATTGACCCTAACGTTTTGCCGATTTTCTCGAGTTTTTGGAACATTTGACGTCACTTTTAGGAAATTTTGAAAATTCATATCTCGCCAACCACAGCGTTATTCGATGTCCCACAAGCACTGTTATGTTCCCCACGACGTGTTCTACCTTTTATCTTATATCCGTACAACAAATGGCAAACGTTTTACGGTAGAACAGTGACCCTAACGTTTTGCCGATTTTCTCGAGTTTTTGGAACATTTGACGTCACTTTTAGGAAATTTTGAAAATTCATATCTCGACAACCACAGCGTTATTCGATGTCCCACAAGCACTGTTATGTTCCTTACGACGTGTTCTACCTTTTATCTTATATCCGTACAACAAATGGCAAACGTTTTACGGTAGAAAAGTGACCCTAACGTTTTGCCGATTTTCTCGAGTTTTTGGAACATTTGACGTCACTTTTAGGAAATTTTGAAAATTCATATCTCGCCAACCACAGCGTTGTTCGATGTCCCACAAGCACTGTTATGTTCCCCACGACGTGTTCTACCTTTTATCTCATATCCGTACAACAAATGGCAAACGTTTTACGGTAGAACAGTGACCCTAACGTTTTGCCTATTTTCTCGAGTTTTTGGAACATTTGACGTCAATTTTAGAAAATTTTGAAAATTCATATCTCGCCAACCACAGTGTTGTTCGATGTCCCACAAGCACTGTTATGTTCCCCACGACGTGTTCTACCTTTTATCTCATATCCGTACAACAAATGGCAAACGTTTTACGGTAGAACATTGACCCTAACGTTTTGCCGATTTTCTCGAGTTTTTGGAACATTTGACGTCACTTTTAGGAAATTTTGAAAATTCATATCTCGCCAACCACAGCGTTATTCGATGTCCCACAAGCACTGTTATGTTCCCCACGACGTGTTCTACCTTTTATCTTATATCCGTACAACAAATGGCAAACGTTTTACGGTAGAACAGTGACCCTAACGTTTTGCCGATTTTCTCGAGTTTTTGGAACATTTGACGTCACTTTTAGGAAATTTTGAAAATTCATATCTCGACAACCACAGCGTTATTCGATGTCCCACAAGCACTGTTATGTTCCTTACGACGTGTTCTACCTTTTATCTTATATCCGTACAACAAATGGCAAACGTTTTACGGTAGAAAAGTGACCCTAACGTTTTGCCGATTTTCTCGAGTTTTTGGAACATTTGACGTCACTTTTAGGAAATTTTGAAAATTCATATCTCGCCAACCACAGCGTTGTTCGATGTCCCACAAGCACTGTTATGTTCCCCACGACGTGTTCTACCTTTTATCTCATATCCGTACAACAAATGGCAAACGTTTTACGGTAGAACAGTGACCCTAACGTTTTGCCTATTTTCTCGAGTTTTTGGAACATTTGACGTCAATTTTAGAAAATTTTGAAAATTCATATCTCGCCAACCACAGTGTTGTTCGATGTCCCACAAGCACTGTTATGTTCCCCACGACGTGTTCTACCTTTTATCTCATATCCGTACAACAAATGGCAAACGTTTTACGGTAGAAAAGTGACCCTAACGTTTTGCCGATTTTCTCGAGTTTTTGGAACATTTGACGTCACTTTTAGGAAATTTTGAAAATTCATATCTCGCCAACCACAGCGTTGTTCGATGTCCCACAAGCACTGTTATGTTCCCCACGACGTGTTCTACCTTTTATCTCATATCCGTACAACAAATGGCAAACGTTTTACGGTAGAACAGTGACCCTAACGTTTTGCCTATTTTCTCGAGTTTTTGGAACATTTGACGTCACTTTTAGGAAATTTTGAAAATTCATATCTCGCCAGCCACAGTGTTGTTCGATGTCCCACAAGCACTGTTATGTTCCCCACGACGTGTTCTACCTTTTATCTCATATCCGTACAACAAAATGCAAACATTTTACGGTAGAAAAGTGACCCTAACGTTTTGCCGATTTTCTCGAGTTTTTGGAAATTTGACGTCACTTTTAGGAAATTTTGAAAATTCATATCTCGCCAGCCACAGTGTTGTTCGATGTCCCACAAGCACTGTTATGTTCCCCACGACGTGTTCTACCTTTTATCTCATATCCGTACAACAAATGGCAAACGTTTTACGGTAGAAAAGTGACCCTAACGTTTTGCCGTTTTTCTCGAGTTTTTGGAACATTTGACGTCACTTTTAGGAAAGTTTGAAAATTCATATCTCGCCAGCCACAGTGTTGTTCGATGTCCCACAAGCACTGTTATGTTCCCCACGACGTGTTCTACCTTTTATCTCATATCCGTACAACAAAATGCAAACATTTTACGGTAGAAAAGTGACCCTAACGTTTTGCCGTTTTTCTCGAGTTTTTGGAACATTTGTATGTGTATGTGTATGTGTATGTGTATGTGTATGTGTATGTGTATGTGTATGTGTATGTGTATGTGTATGTGTATGTGTATGTGTATGTGTATGTGTGGCACAGGGGGCCCCAAGGGATCAGATAAGGGCACAGGGGGTCAGAGTGGGGCAGTGGGATGGCACAGGGTGGCATAGGGGGCTCAGTGGGGCAGAGGGGACTGGGGGCACAGAAGGGCAGAGGGGTGCAGAGGGGGGCAGTGGGGGACACAGGGGGGCACAGAGGTGCAGTGGGGGGGCACAATGGGGCAGTAGAGGGGGGGGGGCCAGTGAGGGGGCACGGGGGTCTATGTGTATGTGTATGTGTGTAAGTGTATGTGTATATGTGTAAGTGTATGTGTGTAAGTGTATGTGTGGCACAGGGGGGCCCAGGGGATCAGAGGGGGGCACAGGGGGTCAGAGGGGGTCAGAGGGGGGCAGTGGGGGGGCACAGAGTGGCACAGGGGGCACAGTGGGGCAGAGGGGGGCACTGGGGGCACAGGAGGGCAGAGGGTGGCAGATGGGGGCAGTGGGGGACACAGGGGGGCACAGAGGGGCAGTGGGGGGGCACAGTGGCGCACAGGGGGCACAGTGGGGCACTGGGGGCTTAGGAGGGCAGAGGGGGGCAGATGGGGGCAGTGGGGGACACAGGGGGGCACAGAGGGGCAGTGGAGGGGCACAGAGGGGCAGTGGGGGGAGGGGGGGCATGTGCATGTGCATGTGCATGTGCATGTGCATGTGCATGTGCATGTGCATATGAATGAGAATGAGAATGAGAATGAGAATGAGAATGAGAATGAGAATGAGAATGAGAATGTGTATGTGTATGTGTATGTGTATGTGTATGTGTATGTGTATGTGTATGTGTATGTGAATGTGAATGTGAATGTGAATGTGAATGTGGATGTGAATGTGAATGTGTGTGTATGGGTGGCACAGGGGGGCCCAGAGGGTCACAGGGGGTCACAGGGGGTCAGAGGGGGTCAGAGGGGGTAAGAGGGGGTCGCAGGTGGGCAGTGGGGGCACAGGGGGGCACACGGTGGCACTGGGGGCACAGGGGGGCACAGAGGGGCAGTGGAGGGGCACAGTGGGGCAGTAGGGGGAGGGGGGGGCCAGTGGGGGGGCACGGGGGTGTATGTGTATGTGTATGTGTATGTGTATGTGTATGTGTATGTGTATGTGTATGTGTATGTGTATGTGTATGTGTATGTGTATGTGTATGTGTATGTGTATGTGTATGTGTATGTGTATGTGTATGTGTATGTGTATGTGTGGCACAGGGGGCCCCAAGGGATCAGAGGGGGGCACAGGGGGTCAGAGGGGGGCAGTGGGGGGCCCCAGGTTGGCATAGGGAGCTCAGTGGGGCAGAGGGGACTGGGGGCACAGAAGGGCAGAGGGGTGCAGGGGGATGCAGAGGGGTGCAGAGGGGTGCAGAGGGGGGCAGTGGGGGACACAGGGGGGCACAGAGGGGCAGTGGGGGGGCACAGTGGGGCAGTAGAGGGAGGGGGGGGCCAGTGGGGGGGCACGGGGGTGTATGTGTATGTGTATGTGTGTAAGTGTATGTGTATATGTGTAAGTGTATGTGTGTAAGTGTATGTGTGGCACAGGGGGGCCCAGGGGATCAGAGGGGGGCACAGGGGGTCAGAGGGGGTCAGAGGGGGGCACAGGGGGGCAGTGGGGGGGCACAGAGTGGCACAGGGGGCACAGTGGGGCAGAGGGGGGCACTGGGGGCACAGGAGGGCAGAGGGTGGCAGATGGGGGCAGTGGGGGACACAGGGGGGCACAGAGGGGCAGTGGGGGGGCACAGTGGGGCACAGGGGGCACAGTGGGGCACTGGGGGCTTAGGAGGGCAGAGGGGGGCAGATGGGGGCAGTGGGGGACACAGGGGGGCACAGAGGGGCAGTGGAGGGGCACAGGGGGGCAGTGGGGGGAGGGGGGGCATGTGCATGTGCATGTGCATGTGCATGTGCATGTGCATGTGCATGTGCATGTGCATGTGCATGTGCATGTGCATGTGCATATGAATGAGAACGAGAATGAGAATGAGAATGAGAATGTGAATGTGAATGTGAATGTGAATGTGAATGTGAATGTGAATGTGAATGTGAATGTGAATGTGAATGTGAATGTGAATGTGAATGTGAATGTGAATGTGAATGTGAATGTGTGTGTATGTGTGGCACAGGGGGCCCCAAGGGATCAGAGGGGGTCAGAGGGGGGCACAGGGGGGCAGTGGGGGGGCACAGAGTGGCACAGGGGGCACAGTGGGGCAGAGGGGGGCACTGGGGGCACAGGAGGGCAGAGGGTGGCAGATGGGGGCAGTGGGGGACACAGGGG
The DNA here is from genome assembly GCA_003116995.1 of Yamagishiella unicocca. NCBI lineage: Eukaryota > Viridiplantae > Chlorophyta > Chlorophyceae > Chlamydomonadales > Volvocaceae > Yamagishiella > Yamagishiella unicocca. The sequence goes on along the minus strand of BDSL01000113.1, from coordinate 120,971 downwards.
GGCACAGAGGGGCAGTGGGGGGGCACAGTGGGGCACAGGGGGCACAGTGGGGCACTGGGGGCTTAGGAGGGCAGAGGGGGGCAGATGGGGGCAGTGGGGGACACAGGGGGGCACAGAGGGGCAGTGGAGGGGCACAGGGGGGCAGTGGGGGGAGGGGGGGCATGTGCATGTGCATGTGCATGTGCATGTGCATGTGCATATGAATGAGAATGAGAATGAGAATGAGACTGTGAATGTGAATGTGAATGTGAATGTGAATGTGAATGTGAATGTGAATGTGTGTGTATGGGTGGCACAGGGGGGCCCAGAGGGTCACAGGGGGTCACAGGGGGTCAGAGGGGGTAAGAGGGGGTCGCAGGTGGGCAGTGGGGGCACAGGGGGGCACACGGTGGCACTGGGGGCACAGGGGGGCACAGAGGGGCAGTGGGGGGGCACAGTGGGGCAGTAGGGGGAGGGGGGGGCCAGTGGGGGGGCACGGGGGTGTATGTGTATGTGTATGTGTATGTGTATGTGTATGTGTATGTGTATGTGTATGTGTATGTGTATGTGTATGTGTATGTGTATGTGTATGTGTATGTGTATGTGTATGTGTATGTGTATGTGTATGTGTGGCACAGGGGGCCCCAAGGGATCAGAGGGGGGCACAGGGGGTCAGAGGGGGGCAGTGGGGGGGCACAGGGTGGCATAGGGGGCTCAGTGGGGCAGAGGGGACTGGGGGCACAGAAGGGCAGAGGGGTGCAGGGGGATGCAGAGGGGTGCAGAGGGGTGCAGAGGGGGGCAGTGGGGGACACAGGGGGGCACAGAGGGGCAGTGGGGGGGCACAGTGGGGCAGTAGAGGGAGGGGGGGGCCAGTGGGGGGGCACGGGGGTGTATGTGTATGTGTATGTGTGTAAGTGTATGTGTATATGTGTAAGTGTATGTGTGTAAGTGTATGTGTGGCACAGGGGGGCCCAGGGGATCAGAGGGGGGCACAGGGGGTCAGAGGGGGTCAGAGGGGGGCACAGGGGGGCAGTGGGGGGGCACAGAGTGGCACAGGGGGCACAGTGGGGCAGAGGGGGGCACTGGGGGCACAGGAGGGCAGAGGGTGGCAGATGGGGGCAGTGGGGGACACAGGGGGGCACAGAGGGGCAGTGGGGGGGCACAGTGGGGCACAGTGGGCACAGTGGGGCACTGGGGGCTTAGGAGGGCAGAGGGGGGCAGATGGGGGCAGTGGGGGACACAGGGGGCACAGAGGGGCAGTGGAGGGGCACAGGGGGGCAGTGGGGGGAGGGGGGGCATGTGCATGTGCATGTGCATGTGCATGTGCATGTGCATATGAATGAGAATGAGAATGAGAATGAGAATGAGAATGTGAATGTGAATGTGAATGTGAATGTGAATGTGAATGTGAATGTGAATGTGAATGTGAATGTGAGGGGGTCAGAGGGGGTAAGAGGGGGTCGCAGGTGGGCAGTGGGGGCACAGGGGGGCACACGGTGGCACTGGGGGCACAGGGGGGCACTGGGGGGCAGAGGGGGGCAGTGGGGCGGCACAGGGGGCAGAGAGGGGGCACTGGGGGGCACTGAGGGGCATATGTGTGTGTATATGTACAGAGGGGGCACAGAGGGGCACAGGGCGGCATAGGGGGGCATAGGGGGGCATAGGGGGGCACAGGTGGGCAGTGGGGGGGCAAAGGGGGTCAGAGGGGGTCATAGGGGAGCATAGGGGGGCATAGGGGGGCATAGGGGGGCACAGGGGGGCACAGGGGGGCACAGGGGGGCATAGGGAGGCATAGGGAGGCATAGGGGGGCACAGTGGGGCAGTGGGGGGGCACAGGGGGGGCACTGGGGGCACAGGGGGGCAGAGGGGGGCAGAGGGGGGCACAGGGAGGCAGTGGTGAAGAGCGGCGGCCATGGCGGTGGCGGACGTGGAGGAGGATAGGGTGGCATAGGCGGCGGTGGAGGCGGAAGCGGCGGTGGCGGTGGAGATGGCGAAGGAGGCGGCGGAGGAGGGGCATAGGCGGCGGTGGAGGCGTAGGCATAGCTGTAGGCGGCGGAGGAGGAGGCGGCGGCGGAGGCAGTGATGGAGGTGGTGGAGGCGGCGGCGGCGGCGGAGGTGGAGGCGGAGGCGGCGGCGGCGGTGATTGAGGCGGCGGCGGCGGTGATTGAGGCGGCGGCGGCGGTGATTGAGGCGGCGGCGGCGGTGATTGAGGCGGCGGCGGCGGTGATGGAGGCGGCGGCGGCAGTGATTTAGGCGGCGGCGGCAGTGATTTAGGCGGCGGCGGTGATGGAGGCGGCGGCGGCGGTGATGGAGGCGGCGGCGGCGGTGATGGAGGCGGCGGCGGCGGTGATGGAGGCGGCGGCGGCGGTGATGGAGGCGGCGGCGGCGGTGATGGAGGCGGCGGCGGCGGTGATGGAGGCGGCGGCGGCGGTGATGGAGGCGGCGGCGGCGGTGATGGAGGCGGCGGCGGCGGTGATGGAGGCGGTGGAGGCGGTGATGGAGGCGGCGGAGGCGGTGATGGAGGCGGCGGAGGTGGTGATGGAGGCGGCGGCGGCGGTGATGGAGGCGGCGGCGGCGGTGATGGAGGCGGCGGAGGCGGTGATGGAGGCGGCGGAGGCGGTGATGGAGGCGGCAGAGGCGGTGATGGAGGCGGCGGCGGCGGTGATGGAGGCGGCGGCGGCGGTGATGGAGGCGGCGGCGGCGGTGATGGAGGCAGCGGCGGCGGTGATGGAGGCGGCGGCGGTAATGGAGGCGGCGGAGGCGGTGATTGAGTCGGCGGGCGGTGATGGAGTCGGCGGAGGCGGTGATGGAGGCGGCGGAGGCGGTGATGGAGGTGGCGGTGGCGGTGACGGAGGCAGCGGCGGCGATGGAGGTGGCGGCGGCGGTGATGAAGGCGGCAGAGGCGGTGATGGAGGCGGCTGCGGTGGCGATGGAGGCGGCGGAGGCGGCGATGGAGGCGGCGGCGGTGATGGAGGCGGCGGAGGCGGTGATGGAGGCGGCGGAGGCGGTGATGGAGGCGACGGAGGCGGTGATGGAGGCGGCGGAGGCGGTGATGGAGGCGGCGGAGGCGGTGATGGAGGCGGCGGAGGCGGTGATGGAGGCGGCGGAGGCGGTGATGGAGGCGGCGGAGGCGGTGATGGAGGCGGCAGAGACGGTGATGGAGGCGGCGGAGGCGGTGATGAGGCGGCGGAGGCGGTGATGGAGGCGGCGGAGGTGGTGATGGAGGCGGCGGAGGCGGTGATGGAGGCGGCGGCGGCGGTGATGGAGGCGGCGGCGGCGGTGATGGAGGCGGCGGCGGCGGTGATGGAGGCGGCGGCGGTGGTGATGGAGGCGGCGGCGGCGGTGATGGAGGCGGCGGCGGTAATGGAGGCGGCGGAGGCGGTGATTGAGTCGGCGGAGGCGATGATGGAGTCGGCGGAGGCGGTGATGGAGTCGGCGGAGGCGGTGATGGAGGCGGCACCGGCGGTGATGGAGGCGGCGGAGGCGGTAATGGAGGCGGCGGAGGCGGTGATGGAGGCGGCGGAGGCGGTGATGGAGGCGGCGGAGGTGGTGATGGAGGCGGCGGTGGTGGCGGCGGCGGCGTCGGAGGCGGAGGAGGAGGTGGCGGAGAAGGTGGCGTCGGCGTCGGTGATGGAGGCGGCGGCGGCGGTGATGGAAGGCGGCGGCGGCGGTGATGGGAGGCGGCGGCGGCGGTGATGGGAGGCGGCGGCGGCGGTGATGGAGGCGGCGGAGGTGGTGATGGAGGCGGCGGTGGTGGCGGCGGCGGCGTCGGAGGCGGAGGAGGAGGTGGCGGAGAAGGTGGCGTCGGCGTCGGTGATGGAGGCGGCGGCGGCGGTGATGGAAGGCGGCGGCGGCGGTGATGGGAGGCGGCGGCGGCGGTGATGGGAGGCGGCGGCGGCGGTGATGGAGGCGGAGGCGGCGGTGATGGAGGCGGCGGCGGCGGTGATGGAGGCGGCGGCGGCGGTGATGGAGGCGGCGGAGGCGGTGATGGAGGCGGCAGAGACGGTGATGGAGGCGGCGGAGGCGGTGATGAGGCGGCGGAGGCGGTGATGGAGGCGGCGGAGGTGGTGATGGAGGCGGCGGAGGCGGTGATGGAGGCGGCGGCAGGCGGCGGTGATGGAGGCGGCGGCGGCGGTGATGGAGGCGGCGGCGGCGGTGATGGAGGCGGCGGCGGTGGTGATGGAGGCGGCGGCGGCGGTGATGGAGGCGGCGGCGGTAATGGAGGCGGCGGAGGCGGTGATTGAGTCGGCGGAGGCGATGATGGAGTCGGCGGAGGCGGTGATGGAGGCGGCGGAGGCGGTGATGGAGGCGGCGGAGGCGGTGATGGAGGTGGCGGTGGCGGTGACGGAGGCGGCGGCGGCGGCGATGGAGGTGGCGGCAGCGGCGATGGAGGCGGCGGCGGTGGCGATGGAGGCGGCGGAGGCGGTGATGAAGGCGGCAGAGGCGGTGATGTAGATAGGCGGCGGCGGCGGCGATGGAGGCGGCAGCGGCGGTGATGGAGGCGGCGGCGGGGGCGATGGAGGCGGCGGAGGCGGTGACGGAGGCGGCGGAGGCGGTGATGGAGGCGGCGGAGGCGGTGATGGAGGCGGCGGAGGCGGTGATGGAGGCGGCGGAGGCGGTGATGAGGCGGCGGAGGCGGTGATGGAGGCGGCGGAGGTGGTGATGGAGGCGGCGGAGGCGGTGATGGAGGCGGCGGCGGCGGTGATGGAGGCGGCACCGGCGGTGATGGAGGCGGCGGAGGCGGTAATGGAGGCGGCGGAGGCGGTGATGGAGGCGGCGGAGGCGGTGATGGAGGCGGCGGAGGTGGTGATGGAGGCGGCGGTGGTGGCGGCGGCGGCGTCGGAGGCGGAGGAGGAGGTGGCGGAGAAGGTGGCGTCGGCGTCGGTGATGGAGGCGGCGGCGGCGGTGATGGAAGGCGGCGGCGGCGGTGATGGGAGGCGGCGGCGGCGGTGATGGGAGGCGGCGGCGGCGGTGATGGAGGCGGCGGAGGTGGTGATGGAGGCGGCGGTGGTGGCGGCGGCGGCGTCGGAGGCGGAGGAGGAGGTGGCGGAGAAGGTGGCGTCGGCGTCGGTGATGGAGGCGGCGGCGGCGGTGATGGAAGGCGGCGGCGGCGGTGATGGGAGGCGGCGGCGGCGGTGATGGGAGGCGGCGGCGGCGGTGATGGAGGCGGAGGCGGCGGTGATGGAGGCGGCGGCGGCGGTGATGGAGGCGGCGGCGGCGGTGATGGAGGCGGCGGAGGCGGTGATGGAGGCGGCGGCGGTAATGGAGGCGGCGGAGGCGTTGATTGAGTCGGCGGAGGCGGTGATGGAGGCGGCGGAGGCGGTGATGGAGGCGGCGGAGGCGGTGATGGAGGTGGCGGTGGCGGTGACGGAGGCGGCGGCGGCGGCGAGGGAGGTGGCGGCGGCGGCGATGGAGGCGGCGGCGGCGGCGATGGAGGCGGCTGCGGTGGCGATGGAGGCGGCAGCGGCGGTGATGGAGGCGGCGGCAGCGGCGATGGAGGCGGCGGAGGCGGTGATGGAGGCGGCGGAGGCGGTGATGGAGGCGGCGGAGGCGGTGATGGAGGCGGCGGAGGCGGTGATGGAGGCGGCGGCGGCGGTGATGGAGGCGGCGGCGGTGGTGATGGAGGCGGCGGCGGCGGTGATGGAGGCGGCGGCGGCGGTGATGGAGGCGGCGGCGGTAATGGAGGCGGCGGAGGCGGTGATTGAGTCGGCGGAGGCGGTGATGGAGGCGGCGGAGGCGGTGATGGAGGCGGCGGAGGCGGTGATGGAGGTGGCGGTGGCGGTGACGGAGGCGGCGGCGGCGGCGAGGGAGGTGGCGGCGGCGGCGATGGAGGCGGCGGCGGCGGCGATGGAGGCGGCTGCGGTGGCGATGGAGGCGGCAGCGGCGGTGATGGAGGCGGCGGCAGCGGCGATGGAGGCGGCGGAGGCGGTGATGGAGGCGGCGGAGGCGGTGATGGAGGCGGCGGAGGCGGTGATGGAGGCGGCGGAGGCGGTGATGGAGGCGGCGGCGGCGGTGATGGAGGCGGCGGCGGCGGTGATGGAGGCGGCGGCGGCGGTGATGGAGGCGGCGGCGGCGGTGATGGAGGCGGCGGCGGTAATGGAGGCGGCGGAGGCGGTGATTGAGTCGGCGGAGGCGGTGATGGAGTCGGCGGAGGCGGTGATGGAGTCGGCGGAGGCGGTGATGGAGGCGGCGGAGGCGGTGATGGAGGTGGCGGTGGCGATGACGGAGGCGGCGGCGGCGGCGATGGAGGTGGCGGCAGCGGCGATGGAGGCGGCGGCGGCGGCGATGGAGGCGGCGGCGGCGGTGATGAAGGCGGCAGAGGCGGTGATGGAGGCGGCGGCGGCGGCGATGGAGGCGGCAGCGGCGGTGATGGAGGCGGCGGCGGGGGCGATGGAGGCGGCGGAGGCGGTGATGGAGGCGGCGGAGGCGGTGATGGAGGCGGCGGAGGCGGTGATGGAGGCGGCGGAGGCGGTGATGGAGGCGGCGGAGGCGGTGATGGAGGCGGCGGAGGCGGTGATGAGGCGGCGGAGGCGGTGATGGAGGCGGCGGAGGTGGTGATGGAGGCGGCGGAGGCGGTGATGGAGGCGGCGGCGGCGGTGATGGAGGCGGCACCGGCGGTGATGGAGGCGGCGGAGGCGGTAATGGAAGCGGCGGAGGCGGTGATGGAGGCGGCGGCGGTGATGGAGGCGGCGGAGGCGGTGATGGAGGCGGCGGAGGCGGTGATGGAGGCGACGGAGGCGGTGATGGAGGCGGCGGAGGCGGTGATGGAGGCGGCGGAGGCTGTGATGGAGGCGGCCGAGGCGGTGATGGTAGGCGGCGGCGGTGATGGAGGCGGCGGCGGCAGTGATTGAGGCGGCGGCGGCGGTGATGGGAGGCGGCGGCGGCGGTGATGGAGGCGGAGGCGGCGGTGATGGAGGCGGCGGAGGCGGTGATGGAGGCGGCGGAGGCGGTGATGGAGGCGGCGGAGGCGGTGATGGAGGCGGCGGAGGCGGTGATGGAGGCGGCGGAGGCGGTGATGGAGGCGGCCGGGAGGCGGTGATGGAGGCGGCGGAGGCGGTGATGGAGGCGGCGGAGGCGGTGATGGAGGCGGCGGAGGCGGTGATGGAGGCGGGGGCGGGATGGAGGCGGGGGGGGGAGGGGGGGGGGGGGGGGGGGGGGGGGGGGCGGGGCGGTGATGGAGGCGGCGGCGGCGTGATGGGCGGCGGGGGGTGATGGAGGCGGCGGGGCGGTGAGGGGGGGGGGGTGGGAGGCGGCGGGGCGGTGATGGAGGCGGCGGGGCGGTGATGGAGGCGGCGGAGGCGGTGATGGAGGCGGCGGAGGCGGTGATGGAGTCGGCGGAGGCGGTGATGGAGGCGGCGGAGGCGGTGATGGGGCGGCGGGGCGGGAGGTGGCGGGGCGGTGATGGAGGCGGCGGCGGCGGCGATGGAGGGGCGGCCGGTGGGCGGTGGCGATGGAGGCGGCAGCGGCGGTGATGGAGGCGGCCGGCGGCAGCGGCGATGGAGGCGGCGGAGGCGGTGATGGAGGCGGCGGAGGCGGCGATGGAGGCGGCGGCGGCGGCGATGGAGGCGGCTGCGGTGGCGATGGAGGCGGCAGCGGCGGTGATGGAGGCGGCGGCAGCGGCGATGGAGGCGGCGGAGGCGGTGATGGAGGCGGCGGAGGCGGTGATGGAGGCGGCGGAGGCGGTGATGGAGGCGGCGGAGGCGGTGATGGAGGCGGCGGAGGCGGTGATGGAGGCGGCGGAGGTGGTGATGGAGGCGGCGGAGGCGGTGATGGAGGCGGCGGCGGCGGCGATGGAGGCGGCGGAGGCTGTGATGGAGGCGGCAGAGGCGGTGATGGAGGCGGTAGCGGCGGCGATGGAGGCGGCAGCGGCGGTGATGGAGGCGGCGGCGGGGGCGATGGAGGCGGCGGAGGCGGTGATGGAGGCGGCGGAGGCGGTGATGGAGGCGGCGGAGGCGGTGATGGAGGCGGCGGAGGCGGTGATGGAGGCGGCGGAGGCGGTGATGGAGGCGGCGGAGGCGGTGATGGAGGCGGCGGAGGCGGTGATGGAGGCGGCGGAGGTGGTGATGGAGGCGGCGGAGGCCGGTGATGGAGGCGGCGGCGGCGGTGATGGAGGCGGCACCGGCGGTGATGGAGGCGGCGGGAGGCGGGTAATGGAGGCGGCGGAGGCGGTGATGGAGGCGGCGGCGGTGATGGAGGCGGCGGAGGCGGTGATGGAGGCGGCGGAGGCGGTGATGGAGGCGACGGAGGCGGTGATGGAGGCGGCGGAGGCGGTGATGGAGGCGGCGGAGGCTGTGATGGAGGCGGCCGAGGCGGTGATGGTAGGCGGCGGCGGTGATGGAGGCGGCGGCGGCAGTGATTGAGGCGGCGGCGGCGGTGATGGGAGGCGGCGGCGGCGGTGATGGAGGCGGAGGCGGCGGTGATGGAGGCGGCGGCGGCGGTGATGGAGGCGGCGGCGGCGGTGATGGAGGCGGCGGAGGCGGTGATGGAGGCGGCGGAGGCGGTGATTGAGTCGGCGGAGGCGGTGATGGAGGCGGCGGAGGCGGTGATGGAGGCGGCGGAGGCGGTGATTGAGTCGGCGGAGGCGGTGATGGAGGCGGCGGAGGCGGTGATGGAGGCGGCGGAGGCGGTGATGGAGGTGGCGGTGGCGGTGACGGAGGCGGCGGCGGCGGCGAGGGAGGTGGCGGCGGCGGCGATGGAGGCGGCGGAGGCGGTGATGGAGGCGGCGGAGGCGGTGATGGAGGCGGCGGAGGCGGTGATGGAGGCGGCAGCGGCGGTGATGGAGGCGGCGGCAGCGGCGATGGAGGCGGCGGAGGCGGTGATGGAGGCGGCGGAGGCGGTGATGGAGGCGGCGGAGGCGGTGATGGAGGCGGCGGCGGCGGTGATGGAGGCGGCGGCGGCGGTGATGGAAGGCGGCGGCGGCGGTGATGGGAGGCGGCGGCGGCGAAGATGGAGGCGGCGGAGGCGGTGATGGAGGCGGCGGAGGCGGTGATGGAGGCGGCGGAGGCGGTGATGGAGGCGGCGGAGGCGGTGATGGAGGCGGCGGAGGCGGTGATGGAGGCGGCGGAGGCGGTGATGGAGGCGGCGGAGGTGGTGATGGAGGCGGCGGTGGTGGCGGCGGCGGCGTCGGAGGCGGAGGAGGAGGTGGCGGAGAAGGTGGCGTCGGCGTCGGAGGCGGTGGAGGCAGTGGTGGAGAGTGGAGGCAGCTTGGCCGATGGCTGCAGCTGCCGCGGCGATGGAGGCGGCGGTGAAGGCGCGATGGAAGGGTTGAGACTCGGCGACGGCAGCGGAGCTGACGGAGGAGGCGATTTAGGCAGAAGGCAGCGGCAGAGGCAGCGGTGTAGGCAGTGGCGGAGCTGTTGGCGGGGTGGCAGCCACGGCCGCGATGGCGCCGGTTTCGGCGTCGGCGATGGAGGGGAAGGAGGAGGGTGGAAAGACGGCAGAGCGGGAGGAGGCCCCCCGTACGTCGAGATAGGACACGAAAGCAACAGGTAGATCTTAACTACCACTGGCTCCACAGCCTCAGCGAAAGGAGCTTGACTGCACAAGAAGGGTGGGAAGGAGGGAGGGTGGATAGGTTGGATTGTATGACTCCGCTTCCGGGGTACGCTAGGACTCCATGCAAGGAGAACGTACACAGGTTTCATGGACGGGAGCACCGAGGGCCAATTAACCATGACCAACCAACGAGCAATCAACTTAACAAGGGCAGAAAAAACGGAATATCGGGGAAAGAGACCAGCGCCCTCACAGACAGGACATGGATAACCAGGACAAGAACAAGGGCTAGGGCAGGGACAAACAGGGCAGGGATCAAATACAAGCAGAAACCTGAATACTCCCCTAACGCACAGCTGACCCTAAGCCAGAGAAGGCCTGATAAACGTTATATTGGTACAGAGCATCTTACACTATTTAAGGTTATCCGTTTGAAGCCTTGCCTGTGATTAACCAGACGGCATAGCTGACGAATGGCAGCATACTTTGGCGGCCAAAGATAGAGGCTTCGACAGCAGCAAGTTACGAAGCGCTTGCAAGATACGATGAAGTCAGGAAGTTGAAACTCGATAACCGTGAAAGCTCCCTGGGCAATTGACGCCACGTAGGCATGTCGATAGCAGGCGGTGGACACGAGCCATGGCGTAGAATCCATACAAGACCTGAAGAAGTGATGAATTGAACATGTCAGCTTCGTCAAAATAGTCTGCAATTCGCGCCTGCCGCAGGCCGGCTTGCCTTTCCTCGCAATCAGCAGCTGCTGGCGAGTGAAGCTATCTAACTATAGCCCGATAAATTGCATTTATGCAATGCAGCTTGGCTCGTTCTATGGCAGCTACTCCCACCCTGTAGTCGCTTACTGCCCTGCTGCAGGATCGGAAGACGGCATTCGTCAAGCAACCGCACCTCATCAGTCCGCCGCAACCGTGACGTAGAAGCCAAATTAACCCTGCATGAGACATAAAACGTGTCAGGTGCCTCATGCGCCGCCAGTAGCACATGCTGCAGGCGGGTTTGCCTTTCCTGACAAGCGATAGCAGCAGTAGGTGCTGACGGGTGAAGTAACCGGTGTCCAGTTATTACAAATGCAATATCCTGACCAATCAAGCTGTACAGCGTCGGCTCATTACACGGTACAACGTGGCTCATTCTACGTCTAGGGTAGCTACTCCCGCCCTGCAGCAGGATCGGAGGTGGGGGGGCTCGTAAGGATGGCAAAACAAATTGGACATCGCTCCCGAAGCCGCCAGTCGTCTGTTGAAGCGATTCCGAAAGGTCACTGTTGAATTCGTCGTTAAATGAGCAACGGAGGTATGCGATTTCGTGTTGCTTAACACAGTGTATCAAAAGTTCGGTATGCCCACAAGTTCTGCTTGTGAAACAATATTCTATGCAATTAGATCTTCCGTGAACCTTCATCTCTGTCGACAGGATTGTACGACAAAGACCACAAAACATTTCCTCAGATCCAGGTCCTCGACAACGAGGGCCCTTATGGTGTCTGAATTGGCCGGATTTGCCGGCGAATCTGGGTGCAAGTCCGGGCGTCAGAATTCGACCCCAAAACGAATTGCAACTGGAGTGCCCTGCAAAATACATACATAGGATCGGGCACCGTGCACGGCCGCCGCAGTGGTTCTGTCTTAACTTGCTGAAATCGCCTGTATACCGGTACCTGCCACCTCGCGCAGCACCGGCTCGGGACGAGAATGTACCCGCGCGGCCAATCACTTCTTTGCGAGCTACCTTGGCATAGTTACTTGTATTTATCCTATAGCTTAACGATGGAAGATAGCGGCGACGGGCGGCCTGCTCAACGCCGAAAAGCCCCAAATGGCACAAGTGGAGGAACTCAGTCGGCACGCTCAAATGATCGGCAGGAAGGTGAACATGTATTTCTCCTTTACGAGCTGCCGTTTCCAGAGCTCGCGTGGCGGACAACATCCCCGACTCCGAAAAGGAACCCGTCTGCCCCCACCGACTCAGAGCCAGTGTCCTGGACCCGCCGCTGCATTGTGGGGGCTGGAAGCTCCCTGGCGCGCGTTCCCTGTGTCATTATGGCACGTGCGTGCCCCCTCCCGTCTATCCCCGTCGACTCAGAGAGGCCCAGGGTCACTGTCCTGGACCCGCTGCTGCATTGCAGGGGCTGGTAGCTCCCTGGCGTGCATTCCCTGTGCCATGATAATGCATCGTGCGTGCCCCCTCTCGTCTGCCCCAACCGACAATAACCGACTCACAGCCACTGCCTGTCCTGTACCCGCCACCGCGTTATTGTGACACACAGCACCTTCACACGTCCGCAACCTCGAGGGCCATTCATACATGCCTAGTTGCCATCGCCACTCGCCTCGCCACGCCCCATTTCGCCCACCCTTTTCTCCGTCTTACTCGTTGCACGTTATCTCGCTTTTGCTTATCCAATTTCTTCTCTACACAGCTCCGACAGGCCGCCTCTGCCGGTTTGCCGGTAGTCAATCCCACTGCTCCCACATGCGCCCACAAAAATCGGTGTTCGACTACAACACACCAACTATCATGTCCCGTCGCCACGTCAAACGGTTTTCACTACCCCCCCACGAAGACATAATCCCTCACCCTCACTTTGGTGCACCATTACGAACCGCGCCGTCTCCACTGCTTTCGGCCCCTGCTGCCTACCCATCACCCGGCCCCGCACCTACCCCCGTCACGTACGTCCCACAACCAGGCCCCCCCCCTCGCAGCCGGTGCTGGCCCACCATCGCCGCCCCACTGGCCGGATCTCCCACCCCACCCAACTCCTGCCCCCTCCTCCCGCCGCTGGTGCATCCCCATGTTATCGGCCCTGTCTCCCCCGCCTACATGCGAGCTCTCCTCTCCCACAGCACGCCCCTGGCCGCCAGCAGGCAGGCAGCTCGCCTACCCTCCTACCCCACACGCCACATGCATCTTGCTTTGTCGTGGCTCGTCCCTCCACGCCCCTCCACGCCGTACATACCTAAACACCGCACCCATCCCGCACCATATTGTCCTCCTTTCCTTCTTTCCCATATTAACATAGTGGTACATAGTCGTCGCACATCTCATCCCATCCCTTCTGTCCCTGCCGCCTGCAAGTCGCATGCCTCCATCCTCCAGGTCCGGTCCTGACGCTCGCCGCCCTGCTCGCTCGCCTCGGTCTTTCTTTGCCGTTCTTCAGGTCAGTTTACCGGACTGCTCTCCGCTTGAGACGTCGTTGCGACCATGCATTGGCTCCGATCAGCGGTCACCAGCTTCTCTTCAGCCCCCTTTACCCAGCTCATGAGCTCATGATCATCACCACAGTTGCCTTCATAGCACCATCTTTTTCCTACTAATCTACGTTACCGTTATTTTATGATTCCGCAGCATTCCCAATCATCTCTTCTGGGACCCCCATCGTCATCGCCCTTGGTTTGTCGGCCTTGGATTCGCGGATTTCTTTTATTACCCCACCCTACCGACCCTCACCGTCACGGGCCAGTCCCTCTTCCCCCCCGCCTACTATGCCGCCACCGTCAAGGCGCAAAATGACCCCCTGCCCTGCGCTGCCAACGAGGTCGATCGCCCACCTGATCACCGCCTTTCTGCAGCTGTGTGCAGTCAGCCCCGCCTTCATACATCCAGCTCTGGCCCGCCACACTCCCCGGTTTCCCCACCAGTACTTCTGCCTCTCCCCTCTCTCCTCCGGCGCCGCCGTCTGCCTCGTCCCACCCCTCACGGCCGCGTTCGGGAGTTAGGACTTGTCTTTCCTACCTCTAGGCTTGTTTTTCGGCTGTAGGCTTGCGGTTGCGGCTGCTGCTCTTGCCATCGGTAGCTCTTGCCATCGCCGCGGTTTCTCAATAGCCAGGTAGGGTGGGGGTGTTCAAGCCACGCGCCGGATAGGTAGCGTTTGGTAACGCGGCACGTACCTCATCATCTCCACGGTAACGGTCTGCATACGGGCTGGGACGAAGCCGGGCTTCGCCGCGTCTGGCCCCACCATGTCCCAGCGCGCCACACATACACCCCCAGCTCCCCCATTTGCGCCTCATCATCACACGCTACCGCCCAAGGATGGGCCACATCCTCAGGTATATCGGTAGTAAACCCCTGTGCCGCAAATCTCCCCCCTTGTGCGTGGGATGGGCCGTCGCCAGCCCTCGGTGCATCCCGCGTCATCGCTTCCCCCTTCACTCTGTATACCTACGGCCTGCTGTCAATTTGGTGTTCTGGTGGTTTGCCTTTGTTTCGGTGCATGTCGGTATTTGTTCCTCCGTCTTGTTCAGTGTCAGGCGATGCGCCCGATGGTTCTACCTCTTGGTCTGGAACCCACTGTAACCGTTACAACAACAACGTACTCTGCTTTGCACTCCACACTATAGCCCACTCGTTCTTCTATTTCACTGCACCCACCGTCGTCGCGTCCGTTTCTGTGGCCGTCCACCCTAGTCCAGCAGTAGCATGTACGCGCGTCCAGGTATCCTAAGGCTATGCACGCACCCACTACAACTCTCATATCGAGTTACCGGTTCGTTTATGTATCCTCCCTTGTGCGTGCCGCAATGCCCATCCCCGTGCGGACCCCCCCAACCCCCGTTTCTGCCGCTCCCCATGTTTGCGCCTTGTCCCCGCACACGGCCCATGTAGATTCGTTACGCTGCCTTACGCGCGTCCTGACGCCTCATACCGTTTCCCGTCCCGCACGCTTCACGTTGACGGATGTCGCTAACCGCTCTGCAGCTGGGTTCTGGCCAGGTGGGTCTCATGGAACCGTCTGCTCGTACGCTCGTTTTCGGCTGTGGGCTTCTACCCTACCAAACGGCTATATGGGTTAAATCAGTGATTTAGCAGCTTAACAGGCTGAGAAACGGCAGGAGGGCGGGCCCGCTAAGCAGACTCAAGGGCTGCTGAGCACGCACGGAAACCGACTTAACGCTCTCTTAGCTAAGAAAAATGCTAAGCAACGCTAAGCAACACGGTAGCGGCAATACCCTTTCTTAATAACTTAGTGGTAAGAAATTGCCGGTACCGCCCTTCTTAGCAAATTTCTTAACCACTTAGCGCAACCGCCAAACGTGTTTAGCTGCTTATCTTTCGCAGGGGAGGCAGAATTGTTATTAGCTGTTTCTTAGCGGATTCTCAATTGGCGGGCTCGAATATCCATTTTTTTCTGAATTTGGGGGCAGTAGGTATGGAATGCCAATAGAATTTGTATTACAAGCAATGATCCGTACGTGTTGATTGCTTGGCACCCATGAGGTACCCATGTCTCCGCAACATACAATTGGAACAGCTGCTGTATCACCCTCACCATCCAAAGCTATAGGCATATTGACATACATACCCCCCTATAATATATGAAGCTGCTGAGGCTGCAGGGGCCGGCAGGTTCCCGTCGTTCATGTTGGAATCAACTATTAGGGACAACTAGGAATATACTATGATAATGTTATACTACGGCGGATACCGCTGAAAGCGGGATCAGCCTAGTTATCAATAAGACGGAGTACGGCTGTGCCGTACTTCCTCCAAGAACTAGCCTTCTCTTACAGAGAAGTCTGCGTTTCTTGTCCTCAGTACGTTACAAGTTTGAACAGTCCCGCACGCCGGCACTCAGCTCCCGGCGGCAAAAAACCTCCCAAGTAGCACTAAAACCGGCACTCAGATCCCGGTAATCCCCTGACCGGCACTCAGTTCCCGGCATCCCCATCTCCCAAACCAGCTGCAAAACGGAAAGGGCAAACAATCGTCAGTCGACAGATTTTTCATGTTGCCTATAGTGGCCGGTAGTACAACATCAAATTGCATCATCTCCGGACCTTGAAAGTAGCAACAGATATCGCTTCAGGCAGGGCCGAGGCGGAGGCCGAGCCGGCCCGTGACCTCAACCTGGTTCTCAGCGCTCTCGCGCACGTAGGTGAACTCGAACACTTGGTTGCTCTTCCAGCGACCGAGTTTCTGCACTACGGTGCGGTCGGCGCCATTTGCGACAGCGGTTGTCGCGCCTCCGCGGCGCAGATCGTGCGGGCATAGGGTGGTGCGGATCCCAGCTACGCTGCACAGGCGCTTGAGTGCGGCCCGAAAATCGTCGTAAGAGAGTGGCGGGATTACGGCTGGCAGGGCTGCTGTGAGCTGCGCGAAACGGCCTGTGCGGGGGTTGATGGCCCGCAGTAGTGGCCCGACGTCTTCGGCATCCTCCAATGCGCCGTTCCCACCTCGGCGTGGGCAAAGGCTGGGGAGCCTTTTGTACTCGCCAATGGTGAGCAGCGTGGCGAGTAGCTGCACGGGGCAGCATGGTCCGCCGACCCGACCAATGGTGACTACTGCGCCTCCGCAGTACTGATCGGTTTTACTGCGGTAAAGATAGATCTCGACCCGGTCGTCGTAAAACCGTAGTAGCTCCTCGTGCACTAGGATGTGTGCGAGGTCATCGTAGCGTAGTAAGCCGGCGAACGCTATGATGGCGCACGTAACGATCATGCGGGTTTCTAGTGGCGTGTCGTCGTGTAGGTGGACTTCTACTAGTTTCTGCATCTCCTCTGGTGTTGCAACACCACGTGGGCGTCGGTTGCTGCACAGGGTGCGGCGCGCCGCTTCCCTTGCAGTTTGCACAGCGGTGTCGCGCATGGCGATGGAAGGCCAGCTAGGTCGTGGAAAGCTGTGATAGCGGCGCTGGCGCGTTCTACGGCTTGTGGGCCAATATGGCGTTCTTGCGCGTTCTGTTGGCGTGATGTCAAATACAGGGCGACTAGGCGCGGGTCGGTTCCTAACGGTGGGGCGTGGTGCCGGGCGCAGAACGCGATGAACCGACGGATCTCTGGGTCATAACCTTGCCAAGTGCTGCGTGCACGTATGAGGCGGTTGTTGCTGGTGTCACAGCGGTGTTTTTACTAGCCAGGGCGGCGCGGTCGAGCGCCGCTACCTGGGGCGGACTCTTGCCTGTCAGGGTCGGTGAAGTGCCTCGTCCCCACGTACGGTAATGGTCTGTATGCGGGCTGGGGCCGGGCCAGGATTCGACGCTCACTCGTCCCACGGTATCCAGCCCACAAACCAAATCCTCCACTTCTATGCGGCCCAAATGGTAAAACGAACTCTCCCAGCAGTTTTGTTCGTTTCATCTGGCACGACGTCGACGAGCTGCAACAGAGGGTCCCGGAAGTCAATGAGAGTTTTCTGGCAAGCAAACCCGAACACGTGTTCGTAAAGCATCCAACGACCGCGCGTTTTCTCCTCCGTCTTCTATGTCGTGTAAAAGGGTCTTCTCGCCCCCTCCCTCAGGCCCCCGCAGCATTCCTTTTGTTTTGTCACACTTATCGCTGCGAACCATACCCCCACTGCAGCCCCCTCGGGCCCCCCCCACCTACTTGCATTACCATCGCCAAGGTGCCCAGTGCCCAGCAGCCCGCAGCAACCTCACTGAATGGAGCGGGGGGGTTGCGGAAAAACGCGTAAAATAAAGGGGCTGGGAGTGGCGTGAAAACCGTTGAGGGGTGGGCGGCGGGCGGAAGGGGGGGAGAAGGAGAGAGGGGAGAGATGCCACGCTGCAGGTCGGTGCCAGTATGAATGCATGGAGCCGTGACAGCAAGTGATGCGGTGCGCAAGCCCGCCCTTTGCAAACGCTTAGCGGCACGTCCCTACGGCCCTGCCCAAACAGCAGTGGCAGTAGCAGTAGCGGCAGCAGTGCCGGGTGGCTGGGTGGGTGGTACTCGGGCACCCCATCCTGCCGCCCCGTTCGGCCCCGTCCCCTCCCCCAGCTACCCACTCACCAAGTCCCACCAGCCATCGCAGACCGTCTCCGCCAGCGAGTTGAGCAGCGGCACGTAGACCCGGCTGCAGCACGTAGACCCGTAGTCCATAGAGACGCTGTCCGAGGGGTTAGCCGGCACAGGCAACGGCTGCAGTAACCCAGGAGTCTTACCGGACTGAGGTTTATGTGCCCCTGAGGTTTACCTTGCCCGCATGCTGACTGCACGCTTTTTGCTAGTCGCTGCATTCTTCCTGCGGGCATCGAGACTTGTGTCTAGGCTCTTGTGGTCACATGAATGCCCCTTCCTGCCGTACATACACTTTGCGGGCGTGTCAGCAGGATGGCATCAACTGTCGATCCTTCTTGTCGCGCTTCAGGCTGCACGGCGTGCGTGCTGGTGGATGACATGGGGCTGAGGAAGAGGCTGCATGCGCGCAGGTGCTCGCAAACAACCATACTTATCTGACGCCATCTGCCGTATCTAGTTCCCGACTAGCCGACTAAACTGTTGCCTGGTTGCCGGACGATTCACTTACCCATACTACTTCCGCGGCTAAACAGTATTTATAAGGCTTGCCACTAACCAGTGATGTTGGGACAAACAACTCGTATTCGCTACAGGCATACCGGCAGCAGCTATGCGGCCTAGGCGCCGTGTACCAGATCATTAGTGGCTCACAAACAAACAATTACCCTGCCCTGCCGCACCGAATACCAGCTGCGCGTCGGCATCTGTCGGAGGTACGCTGAACGTCCTTCGACCTTGGTCCTTCGCACGCAGGCTTCCATCACACACAAAGCCTTGAAGGCCGTGGCCTTGTACTTACATCTCAGGCACGTTTTATCGACATGACCGCTACCGCGGTGCTAACATGTTTGCCGTTTTTGGCGTCCATGTTGCTAACAGTCGGGAGCGCCCAGGGTAAGTACAACTTGTGGGCAACGTAAGCAGGGAGTCTCAAATCAGCTCCATTTAATGAATGACTGTCGATACTTGCGTAACCAGCCTTATCCCTCGCTACGCAGGTCCGTGCCCGGCGGGTGAGTGTCCGGTGTGGCGGCTCTCGGAGCGCATCGCATGCTATTTTCCTCCGGCCTGCCGTGTTCCCCGCTGCAACGCTGTTGGCTGCGGGGCGCCCGCTGCCGCAATTGCTCGGGTCGGGCACTTAATAAGGCCGCTAAGCAGAGCGAGGGGGGGGGGCGGAGGAGGCCATCACCATTCTTGCGGCGGCTTGCGCCTCTCTGCCTGATAACGTGATGAAAACTCCTGCCTCGGCACCGGGCCCCAGGAAAGTACGACCCGATTGACGGCAAGGACGACCCCGCCTCGCCATGTGGGCCCTGCCAAATCGGCCGCACCAGCCTGGTGCTAGGTGCCCGAAGCTGCAGCGCCTGCCCAGATGGCACCTGGTCGGTTGAGGCAGGAGGGGAGTGTCTGCCACTGTGCGAGCCAGGTAAACAACGCGGCCCCCCTGGAGCTGCGCGCAAGTGGACGGTCCACGCCCCTCACTTCTTCGCTCGGTTCCTTGCGCCACGTCCAACGAGTTTCCCTCCACTCCCTTGGCATACAAGTCTATCTATAGGCGGAGAGCTTCCGATGAGCTCTCTGCAGCCCTCGCCCCTGCACCCACCTGTGACCTCATAACCTTGTAGACTCACAACAGCATCCTCTCTCGGCCCCTTCCCCCCTCTCCCCCCCTCCCCTGTGTCCTTACACCACCCCCTCCCCCCTTCTTCCACGGGTCTTCCTCGAACCCCCCTTCTCCAGCATGCGCACGTTATCTATCGTGTATCCGAAGCCTATGCGCCAGCGAGTTTTTACCCTCCGCTTCCCGTGTCTTGTCGCCGGGTCTTCTCGGGCCCCCAGGCTGGTACTCGGAGCTGGTGACGGACGCACCACTCTGCGGCGCCCCCTGCCAGCGCTGCCCCCCCAATACGTACGCCTCCACCTCGGGATCCCAGTGGTGCACGCCGTGCCCCGCCGGACAGGTCTCGCCCGCTGGCAGCCCCATCTGCTACCTGCCGGCTCCCGAACCAATCCGATGTCAGCCAGGTGTGCGGTGCAGGGTGCTTGCTAGGTCACGGAGGTGAGCGCGCTTCACGCAGACGTCGCACGCCCAATGTGACACGCTTTGGTGCCTAACGTCTCCAAAAACATAACATTATTATTATTATTATTGTCGCGTGCCCTCCCGCCGGTCCCCCACCTGCGCCCCCGACGGCCCTCCATCCCGCTTCTGCCTGCATCAATGCGACCGCCCTAATAACCCGCCGGTTTTCCCCGCCCCTCCTCCCTTCCAGGCTCTTACAGCGCAACTGGATTCGCTCCATGCAAGCCATGCCCCATCGACTCGTTTAACAAGTGGCCCGGCAGCACATCGTGCACGTCCTGCACCGGCAACGACCCGTGGCGTACCCTGACGCTGGGTGCGACGGAGTGCTCGTCTCCGTGTAATCCAGGTGGGTGGGGGATTGGGTGGGTGCGCGTGGGGGGGATGGGGGTGGCTTCAACCGCGCCGCCCTGGCTAGTTAGGAACCGCGGCGACGACAAGAGCAGCAACCGCAACCGCAAGTAAGGCCGTAGCCGAAAGGCAAGCAAACATGGAAGACAAGTCCAAACTCCCGAACGCGGCGGTTAAACACCCCTAGACAGAGCGGATAGCGGATACCGACGGCCGTCATCACGAAGCATGCGATAGGGGGAACGGTACGAGGCGTCGGGACGCGCGTGAGGCAGCAAAACGGACGACATGAGCCAAAGCAACGAAGAATCCTAAGCGGCACGGTGAAATAGACGGAACCGATGGTGGGCCCGCCTGATATGTGATTCGGACGCCTGGTTGTGCGCCCATGCTGGCGCACTTTGTGGCAAGGAAGATGGCGAGGAGAAATGTGTGTGGGGGGTGTTGACAGGGGTGCGTGCGCGTGTGGGTTATAGATGCGCGTGTGTGTTTTATAAATGCTGCGCTGAGCCGCGAAGGAGATAGATGCGCGTGTGTGTGTGTGTGTGTGTGTGTGTGTGTGTGTGTGTGTGTGTGTGTGTGTTTACATCCTATCTGACCGGGCCTGGCGCTGGCCAAGGGCAGCTAACCCTGCCCTAACGGAAAGACCGCCGAAGGCAAGGCACCCAACCGGCCTGCCCCTCCAGACACGCCGCAAGGGGCTCACACATATCAAAGCTCCCCACTCACCAGCACAGCCAATAGCAAGCAAGGGGACAGGGCCAGGCAGAGAACACACAAGAGGGGGAGTGCCATGTTCACGGCCAAGCAGTCAATAGGTTAAGAAACGGCATTTCTTGGTGAAGAGAGTGTGCGTGATGTTGAGCCTCGACTCACAAGGCGGGCAGGTAGATGCCGTGGGGGCCCAGGTGGGTGTCGATGGCGTAGGAGAGGGCGGCCATGTGGGGATTTTGGAGGGAGAGGAGGTCATCAAGGAGCCGTACGGAGGACTGGCATCTATCGGGGGCGGTGCGGGCTGCTGGTGGGAGGTCGGGCCGGAGGCTTTGCTGCAGGCAGTTGTACTCGAAGCAGGCCAGTAAGAGGTTGGCGATGAACCAGGAGGCGGAGGCGGAAACGCCCATCATGGTCATGCCGCAGGTTTGTTGTCCGGGGGCGGGACCAAGTCGGATGAAGGTGGAGTCCAGGAGGGTGTGCAAGAGCGTGTTGAAGTCCGGGGACGACACGAGTGATGCAGGTGTTGACACGTTTGTAGGGGTGTTGAGGAGGCCAAGTGGTGAAGGTGACTGTGTGTGGGTTTTATTGTCCGGCTGGGTCGGGTAGAGGGTAGTGACGACGACGATAAAGGGCCAGGCGGGTTAGAATTGGCCAGAAAATTGGTGGGAGACGGCGGCGGATCGAAGGAGGACGCGGCTGGGGGGGTTTGATAAGAGAAGGCTGGGGGGTGCACTCTTGAAGTGAAGGGACGAAAGCTGCATTGGGTTTGTGAGCGGCCGGCCCAGTGATCGCTCCCGGCGTACGTACCAAAAGATTCTGTCCTGGCTGTCCATGCCTCCGACCTAAATCGCTACCTCACGGAGCACGCACTGGTGACGCCACCCACCTCAGGATCTTATAACGCGAACAACACGTTCTGGCCCTGCAAGGCCTGCCCCGAGGACACATTCAACAACTTCACAGCCGCAACGTGGTGCCTGCCCTGCCCCGCCGGCAGGACCACTGCCGGCGCTGTGGGCGCCGATGTTTGTGTTCCGGGTAAGCTGCTCGGTCGGCGACCGGACTAGCGGGCCAAGGCGAGGGCGAGACTGTCGCGGTCGGGATTTAATTAGCAAATCTTTACTAACGCATCAACGGCATGGTAGGCTGCCTCCTTAGGAAGCGCCCGTTGTTTGCGGCTGTGCCTGCTTGCGGATTCTTGGGGCCGCCGCCACCGGCACCACCTCCATCCACGTCACCTGTCACGTGCCGCCTCTCACGCACCCCGCGCCCATCCCCCAATTTGAGCACTGTCACCCCCCGCTCCCTCCCTCATAGCTTCGGGCACGGCTAGATAAGTATGTAAGACTCGCACACGCGCCGGTGTTTCCTCTCTCCCGGGCCGCACAGGCGCCAACGTGTTGGGACCCTGGAACATGGCGCCGTGGAATCTGATCAACTTCGTCGACAAGCAGGCCAAGTGGATCTGGACGGCGCCGGGTGCAGCCACGACTGCGGCCACCAATGTTATGTCGACGTTCTCCCGGGAGTTTACCACCACCGGCGCCACCAACGCCACCCTCTACGTCGTAGCTGACAATCATGTCGACGTGGTCCTCACCGGCATGTACAGGGGCAGCCTCATGAGCGGCTGGCCGGCATCAAATCGCAGTGTGCAAACGATGCCCCTGACGCTGCAGTACGGCACCTACACCCTCCTCATCCGTGGGACCAACGCCTTCTACCCCCAGCTCATCAACACGAATCCGGGCGGCCTGCTGGCAGCGCTGGTGGCCGCTGACGGGACCATCCTCGCGCGCTCCAGCGGCTCCTGGAACACCGACACCACCACCACCATCCCTCGTGCTGCCGGGTACGGGCCCACAGGTGGTGAGTCGAGGGGATAGAGCGCTGCCGAAGCTGCAACAGGGGTACCCGGGCAAGTGGGACAGGAGTCAGGCGATGAGAGCTAGCTGCCAGGCGATGAGAGCTAGCTGCCAGGCGATGAGAGCTAGCTGCCAGGCGATGAGAGCTAGCGGGCCGCTGCCAGAACCGCGCCAGTGATCGATCGCACCTAAAGAGCCCCGGAAAGAGGGGGTCGGATGATCCAGCATGCGGGGTTGGATGGTTTGAACGGGCAAGTACCACTGTACCAGTGCCACTGTACCAAGTATGCGACTATTTCCCTAAGGCCGATGGATGAACGGACACTGCTGGATGGGCCCCTCCTCGCTTGTGCGCTGACCGCAGCGGCCTTCGACCTGGGTCCGTGGAACATGGCTCCCTGGCACCTGTCCAGCTTCATCGACACCCGGGCGCGCTGGATCTGGTCCAACTCAAGCGCCGATATTAACGCGCGGATGGATGTCGTCTCAAAATTCAGTATGAACTACACAATCGCAGGGACCGCCACAATATACGCGGAGCTTCACATCGTCGTGGACAGGTGTGGACGGGTATTGGGGGGGTCATGGACGGACCATTGTTCAGGATAGGAACAATGGCTAACCTGAGTGCAGATATACTCATGCCACCGCCGTCCTCCAGCTGTACGTCCAGCTGCATCGCCATGTAAAGCAATCTTTGCCTGGCTGCTGTGCCGTTGTTCTTTCACAGCGTAAACAAAATCCAAGTTGCTGGCGTTTACCTTGCCCCTCGCTACCACCACTGAACCGAACCAACGGACTCGGGCGCCTGCAAGCAACCGTAGACCACCCGCCGGCTCTCCCTACCTCCTTCGTCCCCACAGCTACGTCAGCATTTTTGTGAATTCACGATACATCACAAACGTGGAGGCCACGACCTCCGCCGTCGTGGTGCCAGTCAGCCTGCGTCCGGGCAATAGCACTCTGTTCTTTCGATGCACCAACGCGCCGACGCCCAACGGTCGACTCCCTAACCCAGCCGGGCTGCTTGTGGCAATGGTAGTTAATGGCACGATTGTTGCGCGTACATCGGCAGACTGGGCGTTTTCCATCAATGTCTGAAACGTCATCGCACCTGCAGGTCAGCTGGCTTTTAGTGGCTGGTTTGGCCCAAATGTTTCCCGCGCATACTCCTGGCTTTTGTGTAGTGTTGGATTGGATCTTAGTCCGCCCTTCCTAGTTGTGTTCACGCCAGCATACCCTGGCATTATTACGGAAGGAGCCCGTGCCGTACTCAGGCAATGGCGCTTGCCTACTGTCATGGGCGGTAACTGCCCGTGCGGTGCATGGTTACGAACTTCGTTTTGTTACGCGCTTTGTTTTGCGTGCGCGTAGGAACATTTGTGTTGTAAGCACTAGGTAAGCTTATTAGCCTTGCAATTGCTATGCAGGGTAAAAGTTGTGGTGCTGATGCTGCATATCGTGTTCAAGAGTTATCGTGCGTGTCCGAAGGAAATCGTGTTCAAGACTGTGCCATCCTTCGACTACCAGCACTTTCACTAACATGGCTGTGTTCAAGTCATATTGGTGTCAAAGCCCTGATGCCCCGTTCTGCTTATTTTGCATTACTAGACCGGTATTCTGAGGTACTGCTCTACCTGCCCGTCGGCACCTGTACATATGCCAGGCATAGCTGTTAACCGGACAGGGTGAGACTGTGTTCGACGTTCCAGGCACTTTACCTTGCCGGCCCCATGGAGGCAAGCTGCGGCCCTGGTGCCGCCACTGAGGTCTCCGGGAGCGCCTCCTGCTCCGCCTGCGGTTGGGAAGTGGTGTCCATGCTCATCACGCGCCTGAGGTGGCGGTTGGGCGGTGGGCCACCTCTGGCGCTGAGGGAGATGACTGTTCGGGTTGCGACGGCTGTGCAGCTGGCCGGGGTCGCGGACGCTCGGCGGGCAGCGCATGGGCTATTTGTGCGAGAAGCGCTTGGGGGCACCGGGCCTGCCCCGCCAGCGGCCCTTATTGCCCTGCAGCAAGTGTTCCGGCAGCTCTGGTCAGGGGTGAAGTGGGAGCCTTCCGGTAAGGAAGGATGGTGGCGGCTGACTGTGGATGGGATCCCCCTTCTCGGGCACTCGCATATATTCGGAGGGTAGCGGCTACCCCCTGTGGGTGTGGCGAGCCGTCCGAAAAGCGTCCAGGGGAGGTTTCCCCTCGCTTGCACCACTTCTGGTTCTGGCCGGTGACTCAGACTGTCGTTGACCAACTAGAGGCCCGGCTAGATGAAGGGGTGACACGGGCGCAGGTCTGGTGTTACAGGCACCCCCGGCCGTGCAACCCTGGGATGTGGTGGTCCTGGCCGCTATTACTGCAATAGAAGTTGGGCGCCGGTTTATGATTGCGGCCTTGAAACGGGCGCGGGCTGGTGGCCGGTTGTTCCGGGGATTGATCTCCAGGATCGTGCCATCCGCTGTGGGGTGGTGGAATTTGGGGCCCTTCTTTATAGGTTTGCTGCATTGGGGCTTCCCCGGATGGATTGTGCCGCATTGGGCCTCCGGCACCCCTTTTTGCGGGTAGTCTCCCGTCGCTTTGTGTGTGAGGGGCCGGCTGACGTGAGCTGATGTGATTGTGGGGTCTTGATTGGCCCCGGTTGCGTGGTGGCAGGGTTTTCCCCTTGCTGCTTGTTTTCTGTTTCCACGGGTGGGCGTGCCCTGCTTGGGGCGCGTGATGTCTGGGATGAGAGTTCGGCTGTTATTCTGCTTGTACCGTGGCTGTTTTTGCCTCTGGGCTGTTGGCTGGCGTCGTGGTGGTTTTCCTTTGTTACGTTGCAGTTGGGTTCTGTCTCCTGCAGTGTCAGGCGATATGCCCGATGGTTCTGCCTTTTGGTCTGCAATCTACTGTAACGTGTACTATTATCTTGTACGTGAATACAGTCTAACATGGTCCAACAACCACTGTCCAACCGCAAGACCAGGGGTCTGGTTTGCGAAGTTTATGCTGCACGGTTGCAAGTAATGCGCAGAATGGCCGAAAACAAATTAAAAAAGAAGCGCAAACAAGCATTCCAGTGGGTCCTTGTAACCTGCCAAAACTTACGATATTGATGTCCGTAAAGTTAACGTACTAATCTCCACGAATTGCTAGCGGAATCCAGCACTTCCTTGGGTCGCTGTAACAGCCACTCACTTGCGAAGCTACACGATAATAATATGTTACAGTGTCGCCAAGCCCGGGACATGAAGAGGCCCCCGTGTCCGTGGCCTCACCATTTGAGAATCGGGACTGAACCCAGTAGACGTTCCAGGGGCACAGGAAAGCCTCGAAAGGCACAAAATACGCCGGGCAAACCCAGGACAAGCGGGAGGGCCCCAACACCGAGATCGCATCTTACGAAAAGCCAGCACCAGTGCCAGAAAAATAGGACAGCCTGCTGCACCCACGAGGGCGGGTCCCCGACGAAAAAGGAGACCTCCGGCACCCAAGGCCCACCGCCGGAATAATAAACATCATGGCATGCAATATGTGGAAAGG
This sequence comes from Yamagishiella unicocca, assembly GCA_003116995.1. Lineage (NCBI taxonomy): Eukaryota > Viridiplantae > Chlorophyta > Chlorophyceae > Chlamydomonadales > Volvocaceae > Yamagishiella > Yamagishiella unicocca. Next base: position 95,223 of record BDSL01000113.1, on the reverse strand, counting down.
AATTGCTTGGTTCATGACGCCAAAGCGAGCCCGCCGCCATGGACAACGATGCGTACTAGCTGCATGTGTCCTTGTACGTGTTACCTAACCCTAACATTTAAACTCTCTACATGCCACACACACGGGGTTAACGCTACGTCCAAGTATGGCGGGCATAACGGCCCACGAACACAAATCGTTGCAGAAGTAACGGATACCTCAATGAAAGCTAACGTGGCTGCGTTGCTAGCTAGGCAAATAGAGCCACCCTACCCTGCCGGACCACAAGAGCCCCTCGGGTGATGGAATTCTGAGGGGAAAATGGAGGGGCAAACCCGCATAGTTCAGTGGGGACGCGGACAGAGGGATAGCGAGAGGCATTATGCTGTTGGCGAGCCACCAAAATGCAGTGGTCGTATTTTTCTCCCTGGCAAACATTATAATCGCGACAGGTATACCAGCGCCCCACAACTAACAAATAGGAAGTTTTTTATTAGCCCTCCACCTGCAGTCCACATCTCGGCCCCATGTCATATGCAGTTCATGTATGTATCCGTACTGCTTTTATCAATGATTTCTACACCGAACAACTTTGGGTACCCGTGTCATTGCCGACGTGTGACGAATGTTGTATGTGGGTCCGAAAGGCCCCAGAAAGGTCACAAATCAAATATGCGTCTTTATGTACCGGTATGTATGCATGGTCAAGAAAGCAAGAGCGGTAGACTTCGGGCACCTGACGTGGACTACCGTACACAAGTCTCAACCATTCAGTGTACACAATATCCGGCATAACAAGCAATGCATATTCTGCCGTTGTCAAAAAGGGATACTCTTCGCTGCCGCCTTGTGGAGAGCACGCGACGACAAAGTTACAGGCGCATATACGCGTATCGCTGCGTGAACCTTTCTGAGCCGCGTGTCTGTGCAGCCGTTGATATTACCGCAGCTCGACCTCTTCCTCCTTTCTGACCGGTTTCGGTTAGCCCCGAGCCAATGTTTTCCTCTGGCGGGGCCGGCAGCGGAGGCGCTAGCCCCTGGGGCAAAAATCCTCTCAGCCTTCGGCGAAAGCCGGCTGTTCTCGCCATTCGCTTGTCGCGCGAGCTTCAACGGCGCCCTTTACTCGCAAAATGCGTGCCGACGGCAGTCGGCTTCGCGTTTGGAGACTGCTTGACGCAGTTTATGAACCGAGACCGCACTCGCACCCTTCGGGAGCAATGGTCATTCAGCCGAACTGGAAGTATGCTCTGTATTGGAGCCCTTTGCGCTGGACCGATTCTTCTATCGTTCAACCGGTGGATGGATCTCGCAATCATGCCATCAGCAGCGACTAGCCCCGTGGCCGTCACCGTAAAGTTCCTATTGGACCAGGTTGGTGATATTAATGCGCCGCCGCTTGCCCGTTTTGCGTGGACTGGGTGCTGGACTGCAAACGACGCAAAGAAATGGTAGGCGGGACTGTAACCCTACTTGACCCCAACGGCGTCCCCTCACCACCTCGTTTCGCAGGTGGTCGGCTGCTTTATCTGGCAAGCCGCCTATCTCACCATAAATCCTGCATACCGTCAATCGGCTTTGGCCTTGTTAGAGTCTTCATCGGTCCGCATAGAGGAGCACAAGCGGGTTTTGCAACGCCACGCGCAGCACGCGCTGGCATGATAGGCAGCCGTACCGCTGACGTACGCGTCAAGCCACCAGAATATTCCGATGTAAGCTCCTGATGTGCGTTGTCGGTGCGCGCTTGTCAGCGGCTGGGTAAAGTAGCTTCCTAGGTTGATGCAAAGCTTGCGGTTTACCTCAATGCTTGTACAAGTCCATGCGTGTTCGTTCGCCCTGCCGCAATTTTGAAAGCTGTGTATCAATCAGTACGGTAGACACCGTTGGGCGACCGGTGCAACACTTTTTGCGCGGAGCCCTCATGCACCATTACGGCGGGTCGTGTCGTTGTGTAATTTGCTGTCTTTGCTATTACATGTCCGAATTGATGTGTTTCTATACGTGTAAGTATGTGTCCGATACGAGGCTGCTGTAACCCGTGGCGTGCTGGTGCTGATGGTTGTAGTGGTGGGTGCGTTCCTACACCCTCTCGCCTTCTGGGCTGGTACTGATGGCCGAGTCTGCGTCGGTATCGGTACGGCAGGCGGCACGGTGTATGCCCGTCTTCCGACCCGCGTGTGCAAGAGAGATATTTTGAGTGAGCGAAGTGTGACTTTCGAGTAGTTTGCGCCTCGACATGGCGCTTGCTGGGCTGGCTGGCCGATGGAGGGAGAGGCCTGTTAACATGAGACGACGGACCAGCAGGCGCGATGGCGCCAAGCGGGTTAAGGAGCAGCTTTTGAGCTTTGTAGCGCTGCATGCGAGGAGGGATTCGGATTCGTCGCGCGGGCGGCGAACTACACGATGCGCCGTGGTACCCCAACAGCAGATCTGGAGAGCTCTCTGCTGAAGGCGGCAACATTTCGTGGTAGTACGTGGCGACTGAAGGGTGAGAGGGAGTAGACCAGGCGTCGGTTCTGAGGGGGCCCTTCAACATTTTGGTTCTCTTGGTCTCGTCTTCGCCGCTACCTTGGGGCGGTAGTGCGGCACACAATGCGCTTTGGAACTGGTATTGATGTTCCGGGGTTGCCTCCGCACACGTGCGGGCGGCATTTTGACTTGGCAACCCACCGGCCCCTCCGCAGTGAAGCAGTTAGGAACACGTAGGGTAGCTTGATGTATGATAGACTGGGTGCACGTGTGATGTGTGAGATTGGATTTCGGCATACAAATACATGTACAAGATGGCAAGGCTCCGCTAATGATGGCGGGTTAGACATGGATTCGGCCGTACGAGTTAGTGGGCAGGAGCGATAACAGGGAGGTGCGCCGCATAGGTTATACATTTTTATCGCTGGCCTCGTGCAAGGGATGTCCAATCATATAAATCCCCGGGGCCGGATTACACGGAGAGGAGCGAGATGGCCAAACGTAGTGCTGTAATAACGCACAGCCGAAGACTGTCGACGCACAGGGTAACTTGTGAAGTTACCCTGTCCTGCATTTCTCAGCACACTGCATTCTTCTCTGTAGCGGTGTGATACAGCATTGTTCTGCCTCGTGCCTCTCTCATATCCCTCCTCCACGGGTTCTTGTCACTCATCGCCCGCATGGTTCAGCAGTGTCGAGGGGATCCATCTCCCACGAACCGCACTTTGCTACCCTCTTGTGCCCCAGACCTCGCACTACCCCCACCTCCATCCCACTATGCCTTTACCGCTATAACCCCGTTCTAGGACTAATCATTCCCATACTTTCACACCCGGTTTTGCACCTCCACGCCTAGTGCCGTATCACGCCGTACCCAGCAGGACATATCCGGCGACTGTCAAACCCCTCTCTTTCACCGCGCCGCAGCGGATCGTTGCTTTGGCCTCGAACCTCCGCTTCACTGCCTCACGTATGTCCTAACACCTTCCGCCGCTCCCCTCCACGCATGCTTCGCGACTGTTCGCGATGATGGTAACCGCTGTCCGCTCTGGCCAGGTGGGTCACCCGGCCGCGTTTGGAAGTTGGATTTTGTATGTCCCGTACGCTTATTTTGCCGCTGTGCGCCTACGGCTCCAGCTGTCACCGCGGTGCCTCAACAGCAAGGCGGCGCGGCCCAAGCCACACGATGGGAACAGAAGCCCGGCAGTGCCGCTTGGTAACGTGTCACGTCTCCACGATTACGGTCGGTACCCGGGCTGCGACGGAAACGGAGACGGGCTGCACCGCGCCTGGCCTCACCATGTCTCAGTCCACCAAGCCGGTTCGCCGTCTTACGCTTCACACGCTACCGCACATTCGTTTGTTTCCTTTCCTTTAAACAGAAAGAAAACAAACACAGGTTCCTCGGTGATCAATACAAAAGTGCTCCAGCATGCGCCCATAACTTAGTGTCCCGAGACAATGCACTAGCTATTGTACCTACCGGTATGTCGTGTAACCGGTCTTTTTGACACCCCCGGCTCAAGCACCTCGGCTTAACAGTCCACGCCGGCGTTCCTCAACTGATTTTCCTCAGACGCCGTTTGCACGTCAGCGTTGCGCTTCGTCAGTTCTTACAGAGCTCCACCTGGCCGCGTGCTGATTATCTCCCGCACCTGCCAGGTACCATCGAATGGCCTAGACTTCATGGGACCCCAACTTCACACGTGCCAACCATAAAACCAACCCCCTGCTGCCCCTCGGAAAGGCGATGCCGCAGGCCTACCAAACCAGCCGTGCGACAATGAGCCCGTCAGATGAATACCCGCGCCGAGGCCCGCATGCGCCTGCTGGGGGCCTGCTGCGACCTGGCGGGCCAGCGCATGGTGTACATCCACCACGGCACGAACACCGCCCCCAGGAGGCACAGCGCCACAAACACCACCAGGCTATGCTGCCGCATCACAGGGTCCACCTCGTAACCCCGCTGCCGCACGAGGCTGTCAAAACCCTCACTGCCGTACAGATGCCCCTCCGAGCTCCCGCCGCCGCCTCCACCGATCGCTGCCGCCTCCGACCCCTCCAGGTTCGCCTCATGCGCCCCCGCCCGCATCTCCGTCTCCTCCTCCTCCCCACCGCCTGCCACCTGTCCCTGCGATACCTCGTCGCCGATCCTCCCGGCCGCTTGCACCTGCACCTCCCCCTCCTCCAGCAGTCGCCGCCTGCCCGCCGTCCCCGCCGAGAGGCCGCCCCCGGCACCCGCCAGCACCGTGCCTGGCAAGGGGTGGGGCGATGCTTGTGGGTTGGCGGGGTCCGCCACGTGGTCCAACGTCATGAGCAGGATGACCACCCAGCGGGACACCACGTCACGGTAGTCGCCGCCTGGCACCGGGTTGAACATGTCGAAGCAGCCCTGCTGCATCTGCGGGATGATCGGGGATGACCGGGGAGCCGGGGGGGGGCGCGAACGGCAAGGGGGCAGCACGAAGGAGGCAGTGGTGATGAAGGCGCGCGTACACGAGTCCGGACGCACAAGGCGAGTCCGTGAGTTGGCGTAAGGGGGTGGGGCGCGTGCTGACTTGCTGGGGCTGGAAATCGTTATGTGGCACGCAAACGTGCGCGGCTGGTGAGGGAATGTGTGTGCTGGACCCCTGCTGCACAGCGAGACACATGCCCGCGTGACCCGCTGCTGCGGCCCGGGTGGTGATGGCGGGTGGCTGAGTGCGGTCACCGTCTGGACCCATCGCGCCAAATGAGTCGTCCCTGCTGCAGCTCCTGCTGCTGTTTAGCCTGTGCTCTCGTCGGCCCGTGACCCCCCAACCCGCGGGTTAACTCTCAGCTCTCGCCTACCTGCGGCTTGCTGCGAACCATCGCAATGACGGGGCCGTCCGGGCCTCCGAAACCCGACAAATCGGCGTCCAGCAACTTGCGCCGTCCCCGCGCATCCAGCTGGTCCAAAGACATGCCCGCCGCCGCCCCCGCATCAGCGTTGGCGATGCCGTCAAACAAGGCGGCCTCCGCCTCCGCCAGGGCACCGTCGCCAGTGCCGACCTCGCTGATTGCCGCCGCTGCTGCCGCCGCCAGCCGCCTCATGCTGCGGCCGCCGAGCGACGCGAGCGTGGACACCCACGGCGCGGTGTCCCCCTCCCCCTCGCTGATACCCGCATCGACACCTGCATCCGCCTCCACCTCGGCCTCCACCTCAGCTGTCCGCTCAGCTGTCCGCTCCCGCACCTCCACGTCCTCCGCGACTGACGCACGCAGCTTGCGTGCACCGAGACCGCCGTAGCCGCTGCCCTCCCCGCCGCCCTCCCTGACGCCCTCCCTGACGCCCTCCCTGACGCCGTCCTCGCCGCCACTGTCCTCCCGCAGCCGCCCCCTCACACCCCCCGCACCGGGCCGCTGGAATATCCGGCGCACACCAGTGGACCGCCGGCGCCGGACTCCGTCTCGTCCCCCTGTCCCCGCGCCCCAGCCTACCCCCGTCCCCGTACCCGCCCCCGCCGCCGCGCCCACCAGTGCCCCGGCCCCAGCCGCTCCCACCACCTGCTCCCCAGCCGCGCGCCGCGCCCGGGCGGCCGTGGCGCGGGCCTGGTTGCGCTGGTGGTGTTCCTGGTGGTAGTGTTTGTGGCCCGATGCGGTGGGGGGCGGCAGCAGGTCCTCAACCCGCGGCACCGAGCGAGCGATGCCGTCGTCGACGACGTAGGGGTAGGTGTCGAGGGACGGGCTCCTCACGCCTGCACGGAAGGAGGGAACGGCGAGTCGGGGGCGGGGGGGGGGGAGCGGGCGCAGGGGCGGTGAGCGCGGCGCGAGGGGCGACAGAGGTCGACTCTGAGGGGGTGCTTTCAGGAAGTGGGGGACCGGACTGCCGAGTCGGCGGGGTTGGGGTACGCGGCGCTCAAGGGAGCTCAAGGGAGGGTGGGTGATCCCGGGTGACCGAAGGACGGCGCGAGCGGCCCGACTGCCCGCCACCTGGCCTCGGAGCCCTCCGAGGCGTGTTCGCACCCGACGGCCTTTGCTTGCTCTTGAGATGGAAGAGGGGCGTGTCGGCCGCCCTAGGAAGCAACACCGCTGCTTCCGGCCTGCCAAGAGAGTCTGTCCCCCGGCCTCCGCCGCTCCTCACTCCCCCCGGACCCACCGCCGCCACCAACAGACCCCGACCCTTCGCCCCCAGCACCCAACACACCATCGGGTAGGCGCCCGGCAGAGCCAGAGCCGAACATGTTCCCCTGGCCGTACACTTCGTACGTCAGCGCGTACGGCACGCCCAGCTGGGTGTACATGAAGTCCATCCCCGTGCCGAAGGCCAGGTAATTGGAAACTGCACCGGCGGGGCCGGCCTGGCAGCGGCATACGTCACCGGACTTGAGGAGCAGCTCGGACAGGTCCCCCTGGGCGCGGGGGCGCGGGGGGGGCCGGGTAAGACCGCCGTGCAGTGGATGTTTCGTGCATCAGGGCCAGGAATCTGCGTGCTGAGGGACCTTGCAAGGAGGCCTAAACTACTGGGAGGATCGCTGCGGTCCCATTGCGCAGCCGCTAAGCCGTCGGGTGCGCGTGAACGTGCAGCCGAACCGCCTCACTCCAGGGAACGTGACCCCAATACAATTTGCACGGACAGCGGGGTACGGTGGATGCCACTGGTGAAGCTCGAGCTCGGGCCGTTGCGCTGACTCGCCCGTGTGTGACGCGCAGGACTCTACTCCCGCCCCCTAGGTGACGTGCTGGAGCCGGGAGGACGCCGCTAGTGCCCTGGGACCGCACCCGCGTCGGCCACTTGAATCGGGCAGCCTAAACAGGCTCTGGTAACCTTCGTGCCGCACTCTGACCGCCCGGGCTGCGAGCGGCAAGCCACGCCCCGCAGCGCCGCGACACCCGGTCTCGCAGCGGCAGCTAGGGGGCAACGATGACGTCCCGGCAGCAACCACGACCTCTATCTCCCGCCGTCTCCACTGTTGGCAGCACTCCCCTACTACCTTCGTTGCGGCCCCTGATACACCCGTTCCCCAGCCCGCCCCCACCTTACCGGCAGCCCCGGCCCCACTGCTGCTTTGCTGTCCCAGCCCGAGTAGACCGCCCACTCGCCGCTGTGCACGTTTATGTAGGCCTTGGGGATGCGGCCGCCCTCCAGCGCCAGCCGGGCAATGATGCGGCTCTGGGCCTCACTGAAGGGGTGGGGCCCGCCGAACATCTCGCTGTGGGGAGGCTGTGGGGGTGGGAGGGGTTGAGAGGGGGGATGTAGAGCACACGTGGCGGCTGTGGGGCTGGGTTGGGGTCACAGAAAACAACCGGTTACTCGACATGGGAGGTGTAGCATAGACTGGGGGGGGCGGGGATGTAGGCAAGGGGGTTGCGGAGCTGCGGCGTTGTATGCCTTGTTGAATGCAGGTCGGGCTCCTAGCCCCTCCTCCCGCCCCTCCTCCCGCCCCTCCTCCCGCCCCTCCTCCCGCCCCTCCTCCCCCCCTCCTCTCGCCCCCCCTTCTTTGACCTCGAACCCCTGGACTGGACTCACCCCGCCTAAACCCACCCTGAGAACGACAGCTCCCCCAAATCAACAGCCTAATCCCCCAAGCCTACAGCGTCAACACGCTCACCTCCGTGGCGAAGGCGAAGGGGTAGTTGCGGTTGAGGTCCACTCCCTTGCTGGTCTTCCGCAGGCACAGGTTGCCCGCCTCCCACGACTGCCTCCCATCCACATTCTCCACCGGCAATATCTGCGAGAAGACCACCGGAGGAGTGAGGGAGGCAGGCGACAGTTCTTGGGTAGGCGAAGTGACGAGGGGCTGGTTGGTGCGTTGGGTGGTGTCCATCACGCGCACTGCGCTTCAGGCCAGGGACCGGTCCCACCAGAGCGGCACCACCCGCCGTCAGGGACCTCCCGTCGCGCTCCTCGCTGCCCCCTTACGCTCCCGCACGCCAGGACTCCGGCGCCCGGACGTGAGACGCTTACGCTCACGTCCCTGGGCCCCTTTTGAACCTGCAGCATGCCCCTGCCCTCCCTTGACCCCACCACATCACATGGGACCGCGCTTTGCGACATTGCCCCTCCTTCCCAAGCGCTCAGCCAGGTGGCGCTTCCAGCCAACCCCCAAATCCCCCGCCCACCGCAGCTGGCGTGCAGCCCCTGCGACTGACCTTGACGACCAGGTTGTCGAGGATGCGCTGCACCCATCCCTGGACCACCGCCTGGGCGCTGTCCGGCCCAATGCCCAGCGTCGCTAGGGCCCGGGGCCACTCGGCCCAACTGAAGATCTCCGCCGTGTCGCCCACCAGCACTCGAGACAGCCAAAGCCCCACTTCGCAGGTGATGAGCTCGCGGGCATGCTCGCCAAAGACGAGTAGGGCGGAGGCTTTGCTGTTGTGGCGCTCTGTTGGCCGGAGACGTGTAGCACGGGGGCAGAGGTGAAGAGGGGAAAGGGGGGAAGAGGTCGAAGGCAGTCCCGGCTTGTTGAACGGCGTGTCCCCCTGCGTGCCGCCCGTAAGCGTACCTTCGCCAACTTCAAAATTGCTGAAGGTCGCTACCGGCACTACCGCATGATCATAGCCAGGCTCCTTCAGTTCGGTGTAGCTGTGACACAGGGCCGAGGAGCGCGTCGACTTTCGTTGCCAACGCGAAGATTAAAACTTACAAACGTACCGCACGAGCGACGGGTGGTTCTGCGCCGCGTGCGTATACCAGTGGAGCAGTTCGCCCAGGGAACTGTAATGTTCATGGCTCTTTGCGAGCTTTGTGCTGTAGAGCAACAGCAGACAGCCGACAAAAATGTGCCCACTCAGGCCTGGCATGCTAGTACGCCAGTAATGAATTCTAGTGGCAATTAAAGCTTTTGGGGCCGAGGTGCGCACTGCTGCCGTCATGTATCAACATAGCGTGAAAGCTGAAAGAGTGGCGATTGCTGTAAAACTAAAGACTACATGATAGTGATGCTTCTTACGAACTGCATGGGATACCTTCACTGGGATGCTGCCCGCATGCGAGTGTGGCACCACTGGCTGGCTGCATTTATACCATGGTACGGCGGTTGCACCTTCGAGGTCCACATCCCCAGGCCAACAGCTTTCTAGGCGGCTAAAGAATACCTAGACAAAGTCTTATCCATATTGTTGCTGCTAGCGTGACAGTTTTCTTGAAAAAAACGAACCACTTTCCTTTCTGCACCTTGCCAACGCAGCGCTGCTCGTGCGCTGTATAAGAACGGTCCAGTTACACCATAGCAACACAAGCCTGTGCCGAAGGACCTCTTGGACTTGGTCGTTGAGCTACGCGGCCCGCGGACAGCGAGGCTAGAACAGCTGAACTCGTAGACGCAAGGCTTTGACCGCTAAACACATTGTCAGTGTTGAAAGGGGCGTTCGACGTGATCCTGGCAGCGGCGTCCTCGGGGGGTCCCCGCGGGGGCTCCGGTTGTCGCCAAACTGGGTTGCGGCGCATCCCGTTCGGCGTCCTCTGTGGCGCCGGAGATAAAGGTCGTTCGGGATGAAGAGGACTACGAGCTTGAGAATATTGTGCTCCAGCGGACGGAGCACATACCCGAGTTCGATGCTGTACTGGAGGAAATGGAGACAATTCTGGCGCAGTTTGTCACGTGGAACAATGTCATCAATGACTACGCGGTAAATGTCCAGAACCTCCTTGCTCCGGCGTTGGGAGCCATGGTAGCAGAGGTGGCGATCAGTCGGAATGTCGACGCAGTGCACCTCGACCTGGTCACGCCCTTCAACAAGCAGCGCGCCTCTCCTCAGGTAAGAAGTTGGGGAGGTGTGGACGGTCACCATACACGCGACGGATTTTATGCGACTGGGCAACGCACGTTGCACCGGACGCCTTGCACGCACGTCCTGTAGGACACACGTCAACTATTCAAAACCTGCGCAAGGCCTGCTGCCGGATTTGAATGTACGAAGACCCGGGCTTCCCCATAGCTAACCCACTGTGCAACCAGCGTTCTGCAACACCCCGCAGCAGCGCATGTCCAACGCCCGGGCACCTGCCAACGGGACCGGCAGTACCTCGTGCACATCACGTATCTGCATCGATGCACCCTGATGGCCGTCGCGGCAGTCGTAGGACCACACCGAGCTTAACCTCACTCCCACGCTCAAACCACTGCATTGCGCCGCGCGTCGGCTTGCCTAATTAAGCAGCCTCCAAGTCCCCCCCCCCTCATCCCCCCCACGTTGTAACCTGAAGCCCACTCGAGTGCGGGACCCAGCCAGCCCCACCTGCCCGCCAGCCGCCAATCCCCTCGCTCACAGCAGCCCTCCCCCCTGTCTCTGCGCCTGCCCCTGCCCTCCCCACCCGGCCACCCAACCCTCCGCCAGCACCACATACTCGTGGAGTGGCTGAAGAACCAGGAGCTCCGGGAAGCCGACGCGGCGCTGGCTCATGCCCGGCTGGGGATCATGGAATTCCTGGAGACGCAGGCCGAAGCCGCAGCGACTGCCGGGCGGATCCCTGGCGCCCCGGGCCGCACCAGCGGCAGCAACGCCATGATCGTGGACGTGCCGCGCCTCGCACGACAGGACACCTCGGGGGCAGCGACGTTGGCTCTGCTGACCGAGACCCCCGGGCAGGGCGCCCAGGGCGGCGGCGGCGCGCAGGGGGGCTCGGTGCACGGGCCGGGTGCCGACCGCACCAGCAGCGGGAGGCTCCCGGCTGCCACGGCCGAGGCGGCGTCGTCCGCCCTGCCCGCCCGGCGGAGCGACGGCGGCCTGCAGCCCGGCAGTGACGGGTTGTCGTCCGGTCCGGGGCGGCCGCCCGGCACTGCCGAGTCCGCCTCCACGGATGCTAGCGATGGGCCCGAGTCGCCGCAGACTCTGACGCAGCACCTGCAGCACTTCAACGGCTGCGTCGCGGCGCTGCAGCACCACCTGGGGCCCAACTTCGGCATCTACTTCCACGTCACACCCGCGGCCTGCGCCGTCAAGGGGCGCTGCGCGGTGGTGCGCCTCATGCGCCACCCGCACCCAGCCAAGCAGGCCGCAGCCATCACCTCGGGCGGCGCGGCGGAGGCCAAAGCGCACCACAAGCCGCGGATGTCGGTGCGCTTCAGCCGCGCCGGCAGCGCCAACGGGCTGGCCGCAGCAGCAGCAGCCAGCGCCGTGGCGTCCTCCTCGTCGGCGCCGTCCCGGGCGCCTTCTCGGGTGGCCTCGCAGAGCGGCATGGGGGGCCGCGGCGGCGGGACGCTCCGGCCCGCCGCCGACCAGACCCCCCCGCCCCCTCCCGGCTCCGCCGCCGCCATCTTCGGCGAGGAGGCCACCTGTGTGACGCTGGTGGATGTGGTGTACAGCGGCATCACGGACGCCATCCTGCGGGCGGAGCGCAGCGTGGCGGTGGTGGGCAACGAGCTGGCCAGGCTGTTCGAACGGTACGAGCCGCCGCTGTCGCTGGTGGAGGAGCCCAAGCACTGCCGCAAGCTCAAGACGCTACCGGTGGCCAAGGAGTTCGTTGAGGCCAACCGCAAGATCCAGCAGCTGAACGCCGTGCTGTTCAAGCTGGCCAAGGCGGTGGCCAAGACGGCGTGGATCTACTCGACGCCGCTCAGCATGCCGGACGGCACGCTGGGTGACGTGGCGCAGATGGTGTGTGAGGCCGTACGGCGGGTGGCTGACACCACGTGGATCATGTGCAAGCGCCACCTGGACAGCGTGCACTTGGTGACGCTGCTGACGCATCACGTGAGTGGGCGGGAGAGAGGGGAGGGGAGGAGGGGGGAGGGGGAGAGGGAGGGGGAGAGGGGGGTTGTTATTGCAATATCGTTCCCGGCTTGTGGCTCGAACCGCGCTGTCCTGGCTGCTGAGAAACCGCGACGACACAACAGCACCCGCAAGCACGGCAGGACGCGTGCGGGGCAGTGGGGCGGAGGTACTGCGAGGTACGTGCGCCACGGCGACGAAGAGTCCGCGGCGACGAGGTGGAAGGGAGGGGGTCGGTCCGCCGGGTATGCCCAGCGGGGTATGGCAGTGGGTGGTACGGCTGTGCGGGGGGGGGGAAGGCGCAAATTGTGGGGAGACGCAGATTGTGGTTGGATGGGGGGGCCTGATTTGGCAACAACTTAGCGGCGGGAAGGGGGGGTTGGCGCCAAGGGCAGAGGGGGACGAAGGGGGCGGGCAGCGAGCGGCACCAGGCTGGGGGCGCAAGCGAATGGGGGTTGGCGAGGAAACCCTAATAGGGTACACAACGCAGAGGAGGAGGAGGAGGAGGAGACGTGGCTGAGTGTGCATGTCGGAGGACTTGGTGGGGGTTTGCGGCGATGGATGCGGTGTGGGCTGGACTGGGCTGAGCTGAGCGGATCGGGTAGCAGTGCGGGAGGGGGGAGACTGGCGGGTTGCGAGGAAAAGCCCGCAGGCAAGAAGGCAATAGACAGGCAATTCGCTAACAGAGAATCCTCCCTACTTAGCCGTTAAAGTCACCTGGCCAGCGCCCAGGGCGGTCGGCGATGGCGGTCGGCGCGAAGCATGCGGGCAGGGGACACCGGGGGTGGTGTCGCAGGCGGAAGGCGGTGAGGGCGGCAGTGGGGGGGACGGGCCAGGGGAAGGTGAAGGTGGAGGCGCGGCGACGGGGAGCTCGGTGGAGGTGCCGACCCAGAGGGGAAGGGTGCCGCGTTGGAGGGCGCGCGGTGTCTCATGATGATGCGCTACGGTGAGCGCGCAGGTGCGGACCTAGGCAAGCGGGAGGTCGGGGGCATGTGGGGGCGGTAGCGGGCGCCGTGGTGCCAGAGAGCGGTGAGGGAGTGGGGGAAGGGATGGGGGTGGCGAGAAGACCCGGTTACACGACATAGGAAACGCGGGGCAGAAACTAACTAGTAACTAATCTACGGCCTTTTATTAAAGGAAAAGGAACAAACTAATGTGCGGTAGCGTGTGAGGCGCAAGTGGGAGATCCTGGGTGGCGGAGCGTGCGTTTCCGACATCACCCCGCTGTCACCGGCCACAGTGTGGCGGTGTCGAGGTCAGGGGGTTAGGGGCGGCACAGCGGCAGCAGTGGCAGCTGAACAGCGTGGGGGGGGGCAGCGCAGTGGCCTGTTGCGCTGCAGCAGCCATCCGGACATATGACCCGCAGCGGGGAGGGGAAACCGGATGTGCTCCAGGGAGGGGTAATCTCGCGGGGCAGGGAGGGACAGTCCCGTGGGGACCCGGCTGCGAGGTGGCGGGAGGTCGTGGAGGAGGGGCTGCGGGACCCCGGGGCTTCGAGTGGGGCGGGGGGGTCACGACCCGGAACTCCCCTGCGGCTGGTGTGGCGGTCCTACCCATCACCTGACCCCCCCTCCAGTACGCGGTAGTAGGAGCCGCCTAGGGACCACCTAGGGACCACCTAGGGACGGAGGAGCCACCTACGGAGCGCCCACCTCGCTGTCTCCGCAGCCGGCCATCGTTCCGTACCACTCAGATCCCCCACTCAGATCCCCCACTCAGATCCCCCACTCAGATCCCCCACTCCTGCTGCCAGCGACGTGGTCCCTCCGGCCCCCGGCTCCCCACCCAACCCTCGCTGATCGTCTGTCCGCCCTCCCTCCCTGGCCCCCCGTCTGCCCCCCCCCGCCTGCCCCCACAGGAGCCCTTCACCATCACCCCGCGCTTCATCAACGACGACGTCACGTTCCGCTTCGAGCTGGAGGTGGTGGTGGACCAGTCGCTGCTCATGACGAAAACATTCCCGGACTGCCTCCCGGCGCAGGTGACTGGGCCGCAGAAGCGGGAGGAGGGGGCAGGGAGTCATCCCGGGTGGGGTACTGAGGAACTTCGAGCACAGGACGCAGGAGAGCAAACGAGGAGGCACAAGGGGAGGGGGCAACCCGCGGCGGGACCCGGCTGCAGGTCAACGCCTCCAGTCAACGCTCCTCCACACAGCGTCACCGGGCCTCCCGCCTGCCGTACACCTGCCGGAAACTACTTGTCACATGCCGCCTCTGCCCCCACCGCTATAACGCCGCCCGCGGCTCCCTGCAGCCTGCCCTATCGACCCCACGCGTCCGCTCCCCGCCCCACCCCAATGCCCATCGGCCCTCCGCCCCACTCCGGCCCCCGCTCCCTCACCCCCGCAGGTCCGCGCCGTGTGGGACTCCCTGCTTGCCCTCTCCGCGGTGGTGCAAGAGAGCCGCACCAGCCTGGCCCCGCTGCGGCCCCAGTACCGGCGGCTGCACGACGAGGTGAGGGACTTCTACTCGCTGGCGCCGGAGGCGGCCAGGGCGCGGAGACTGGGCCTGGGGGAGGCGGCGGCGGTGGCTCGCGTCATCAACAACAACCTGGCGGCCATCTTCGAGGCGGAGCAGGTGCGCAGCAGGGGCCGCGGCCGGAGAGCGCGACCGCTGGCTGGGGCGCCCTGGCAGCGCCGAGCAGCCGGCTTACTCATGTAGCTGCCTGCGCGGCTCGGCTGGGGCTGGGCGGGAGGGGTGTGAGCGGTTTTGGGGCCCCCCGTGTAAAGTGATGTGGGGGATCGACGGCAGGGGCTGCGGCCGGGCTGCCGCTGCTATCGCCGAGGGATGGTGCCGCTGCTGCTGGGCCGCCTTCCAGCGTACGGCAGCACCTTATGTTGATGCGGTTGCGGTTGCGGTTGCGGTTGCGGCGCCCCCTCCTGCTCTCGCGTCAGGTGTTCGAGGCGTACAGCCGCAACGTGCAGCGCATCGCGGACGCGTACAGTCGGGCGCAGAGGGAGATCAGGGCGGACTTGCAGCTCAAGCTGGCAGGTGGGCGGGGCGGGAATGGAGAGGGGGCGTGCAGGGAGCGGGGTTGGAGGTGGGGGTCGAGGGGTTGTATGCGGGGACTTAGCGTGGTGCCATTTGGGCCTGGTGGGCCCGGGGGCTTGGGAGTCCGGGGGAGCGGGGCCACCGACGTTCACTTGCGAAATGGGTGTGGAGTGTAGAGAAGCACTGGGGAGACGGCTTGTCCCCTTTGGCAGTGGCGGGGCTTCCGTTGCGGCGTGCATTCCGTTCGGTCACCGGGTTGGAAGCCGCAGTCAGCGCAGCTCCTCGAGGCCCATCACCCCCCCCCAGCCTCCCAGCACTCCCCAATCCCCTGACCGCTACCCCCCTCCCCCGCACTGCCCCCTGCCGCGGCGCGCAGAGATGACCACCCACCTGCCTCGCAGCATCGTGAAGCCCTCCTTCTCCCCCGAGCTGCTGGCGCTCATGCGCTCCTCCGTCAACCCCACGGAGCTGGCGGCCACCATGACGCTTGCGCTCACCGCCGGCAACATGGACACGGCCGCGCTGGCGGTCATGCAGCAGTCGCTGGCGATAGGCGCGATGGGCCCGCAGGGGGGGCCGCGGGCGCAGGGGCCGAGCCCGGCGGTGCCAACGCCGCCGCCGGGGGCGGTGAACCCGGCCGCGGCTGGCGGCGGCGCCGTGTCGGCACTCGGCGGAATCGGGATGTTGCAGCAGCAGCAGCAGATGCAGCTGCAGATGCAGCAGGCCGCGGCGTACGCCGCATACGGCATGAACGGCATGAATGGCATGGCGGCGGCGGCGCCTCCCATGCTGCCGGGGTCGCACCCGGGCCCCCCCGTGCTGGCACCCCTGGCCACACCCGGCGCGAGAGCGGCCCCCGCACCGCCGCCACAGCCGCAGACAGCGGCGGCAGCAGGGGCAGCACCAGCACCACCGCCCGCGGCGGCACCCTCCAAGCCGCCGCCAGTCCCCGACGCGCCCGACCTCACGGCGCACGGTACCAGCGCGGACTACGCGGCCCAGCTCGCCATGGCCCAGGCGTACGGATACGCGTACAACAACCCGTACGCCGCGTACGGCACGTACGGCACAAGCACCCTGGGCAGCATCACCCTAGGCTCCAAGTCATCTCACCACCTCGCAGCCGCCTTGGCCAGCGCCGCGGCAGGAACCAACGGCGCACCAGCCGCACCAGCCCCAGCGCCCCCACCAGCCGCACCAGCCGCGATCCCTGCGGCGGGCGCTACGGGCGGCGGCATGGCGGGCGCCTACCGGTCGGCTGGGTACGATGCCAACACCATTGCCATGCTCGCCCAGATGGGCTACGGCGGATTCGCGGTAGGGTCGTCCCAGCAGCCGCCTGGAGCGGCGCAGCAGCAGCCGGCAGGGGTGCAGCAGCAGCCGGCAGGGGTGCAGCAGCAGCCGGCAGGGGTGCAGCAGCAGCCGGCAGGGGTGCAGCAGCAGCCGCAGGCTCCAGCCCAGGGCGCTCCCGCCCCAGCGGCTGCTGCCAAGAGGTGATCCCTTCTCCCTCACGTCCGCCTGCCCCGGCAGGCAGCTAGGGCGGCAGGGGGCCTCGCGGCTGCACCAGCCGGGGCGGTGTGTCCCCTCAAGCCGGTGAACAGGGGTGGGCCGGCGCTGGGTTGACCTGCTGAGCCGGGCCGCCGTGTAGGGCGCTTGGTTCCCCTGGGAGAGGAGAGGAGACGTGGTCGCAGGATTTAATCCCCGTGTCAGTCATCAACCTTGCGCTGCACTGCGTAGCGGAGCGGGTGCCAATTCGTTGGGGCTCCGAGAGCGAGGCCGGGGCAGCGGGCTGGCTTGTAAATGTATGTCCCGGTCTGGGCGTAGCAGGTTTGGGGGGGTAGATGGGGGCTCGTCGACGAACACGGGGCAACAGGGCCGCGGGTACGGCGCTGTGGATGTGCACGGCGCTGTGGATGTGCACAGGAGCTCCGCCACCCGCGCCTTCTGGCTTGCTGTTACTTTCAAGAATTAGACCAGACCATGCGTGTACGGCCTGTACCTCGTGTACGGCGTGTACTTGGGTACCTCGGCTCCCTCCAGAGCAGACACTTGACCATGACGCAACTCATGCGCTTCTTCCTGCTGTGTGGACGTGGGCTTGCGGGCGCCACCTGCGCTTGTGGCTCCTTGCCTGACCCACGAGTTATGTTTGTCATGTCGGGGGGCTACCTCCGCCTTGGGGGTCACGTGCGAGCACCCCGCTGTGGGCCCTACCAGATCGCTGTGGGCCCTACCAGATCGCGGGATCGAAAGCAAGCATCTGGATGTTGTGCGAGGAGCGATGAGCGCACCTAGCGCAGCCGTCGTGGCAGCAGGCGGTGCCTTGCCGGCTGCCGTTGTCGCGAGCTGCGCGTAGCTGAGTTGTGGTCATGTGGTCGTGCCCCTAGTCCCCTAGTTCCCCAGCGGCACCAATGCGGGGCGCATGAGGGGGACAGCCACCCCCGCATGAGGGGGGCAGCCCGTGCCGCCGCCCCACCGGTGAGCGGTTCGTCCCGCGGCCGGGCTCCGAGTGGCGGGTGGGGTAGCGGGGGGCAGGAGGCAGCGCGGAGCGCAGGCAGCGGCGAGTGCGGAGTACCAGAGGCGCAGTACTAGGAGCGGAAGGCATGAGGGGTGGGACCAGTCGGCGCGCATAAGTTTGGCGTGGGTGGGCGGAGGGAGGTAGTGCGGGTGGCTGCGCAGAGGTGACTGCCCTGAGCCGCGCGCGAGGGCGCTGCCACCAATCCTGCCGGCAGGCTCTTGTGAATGCGCGCTGGCGGCCTTGAGGGCGAGTTACGGCCCCCGCGGAGCTAGAGGCGAGGTGGGCGCTTGACGGTTGGAGGTTAATGCGAGGCGCTGGTCCGCGCTCGGGCACTGCTGTTGCGTTCACTTGCGCTGCTGCAGCGTCGCTGGTGGGAGGTGGCAGGACGACGTATCACTGCTGCTGTAGGCAGGGCAGGGTGGCTCTCGTTGAGCATAGGTGCATGGGCTGGCTGCCACGACGGCGCCCGCATAACGTTGTTGGTGTGGAAGTGGAGGAACCGTTGTCGGTTGCAATTGGTTGGTTGCATGGTTGGGCGAGCGTCCGTGAGAGACTGGGCATGACGGCATGTGAATGTGCACACGCTGTCGACAAATGAGGCGACTGCAGTACGGCGGGGCCCTAGTAAAAGCCCAAATTGTTTGACACTGTAATCGCCTATTTTTGTTTGACACTGTAGTCGCCTCTTTTCCTGGAACGCCTGCACGACACAGCTTTGCCAGCCCTGTGCTGTTCTGACAGGTGCGCAACCACAGGGGTCACCCCGCTGCCAACCGCAGCGCAGGGGTGGATCCAAACTGGATTTGAGTCGAGCGCAGCGCATGGGCAATACTGCAAAGCTATTCTAGGTCTCTGCACTGGAGGCGCCATCAGGCCTGTGTTCAGCGCTGGCCCTGCTCGTCGCTGCCCGCCAACGCCAGCAGATATGAACGAGGCGGGAGGGAGCGAGCTGCGACGGCGTGACGAGCAACCACCCGTGCGCCTTATAAGGGCAGCATCATGCTGATCGTGCGAAAGGGACTCGGGCGCCGGCGCCGACAGGTTCTGAATGCTCTTGTGATGCCCAACACTTGGCGCACAGCACGTTTTAGTAAGGCTGTACCGCCGTACCATGACAACACATAAACATTACTTCACTCGTTGTTTATCCTTCATAGTTTCCCTCCCACATTTCGTATGAAGCAACCCTTGAACTGGCACACGATGCGCTGAAGTGGTCTAAGCTGCACCAGCAGGCAAATACATGTGCGTGAAAGAAAAATGAGTGATGTCTGGCATCAATCAGAACTAACTGATGTATGATCACGGAATGTATTCTTGGCTGCAGGGGATGCGGAGTGAGCCGGGACGCGCCTGTAGCCGCAACGCTGACCTACATTCCACGTGTAGAGAAAGAAAGAGATGATTCAAGCTTAGAACCGGTCCAACTAAAGCGTTTGGGCGTCGGCGCTTACGACGATTTCTTTACAGATTTTGAGGACGCCATAAACGACGTTGTTGCCCTGAACAATGCTCTTCATGACGCTTTATGGGACGCGAAGGTAATTGCGAAGAGATACCTGGCCTGCGGCTTCTGGCCTCGCGCCCCTTGGTTGCCCATGACACGGCGTCCCCAAATGTCGCCCGCAGGCCACCCTCGCCTATGCCGCGTCCCCTGATCCGGAATACGGGCTGGAAGTGGAAGTAACGGCCGAGAGCGTCCGCAGCACTCCCCAGGTGCTGCTGGATGTCCTGTACGCCGACGGCAGCAGCCGCCCGCTGCCGTTTGAGATACGACACCTGCTCGCAAGCAGGCCGGCGGTCGCAGACGCCGACAGGGCCCTGGCGGACGCCGTACAGGACCTCGCGGACGCGCTTCAGGCGCAGGCCGCGCCCGTCCAACTGTCGTACGCTGACAGCAAGCAGCAGCTCACGGTGGCCGTCCTCCCGACGGGGCCGTCAGCGCTGTGCGCGGCTCTGCAGCAGCGGCTCCAGCAGAAGGCCACCAAAGTGAACTCCGCGCTGGCGGCCATGCGGAAGGCGGCGCCGGGACTGCGGCTGCAGGTTGCGGTGGTGCCGTCGCCCTCGCCCGGCATGGCCACGTTCGCCTGGCGGCTGCTGCCACGGCTCGCCGGAGGGGTCCTGCCGCAGGTGGGGGGAGGGAGGTCACACCCAGGTACACGACATAGGAAACGAAGGGCCCTGGGACTTGCGGGCGCGGGCGGCCAACTGGTCGGGGCTGTCTGCGGGCAGCATGGACCCTGGGGCATCCACTGCTGTTCACGTGGGTAGACCCGAGCCCTTCCGTCTCGCGCACCTGGCCGTCACCCCCTCTTTCGACCTCCCCTGTGCCCACAGCCGCAGCCGCAGCCGCAGGGCAGTGAGGGCAGCCAGGCGCCCTCTGCGCCCTGTGTGCGGCCCCCCGCCACGCCGCTCGCAGTGGCCAGTGCGCACGGCGCCGCCGCCATCATGGAGGCCGCCGTCATGGTCGCACACCAGGCCGCAGCCGTAGCCGCCGGAGTGGCCGCCGCCGCCGCCGCCACCTCCCTCGCGCCGGCGGTCCGTCTGAAGACGCAGGCCGGCCGGCGGCTGGTCGCTGTGCTGCCCAGCAGCCAGGAGCTAGCAGCCGCAGCAGCCGCGGCCGCCGCCGCCGCCACCACGCTGGCGGCGTCCACCTTGAACGGCGGCAACGTCATCCTACGCAGCCTCTCCCTGACGCGCGGGGTGCCGGTCGCCGCGGCCGCCGCCGTACACCACGGCGTCACCGCCGCTGCCCAGGCCGACGAGGCGGCGGCGGTGCTGCGGCGCGCGGTGACGGGCGCCAACCACGCGCTGTTCCGCCTGGCCAAGTGCGCCGCAGCGGGTGCCAGCTCGGGGCAGGAGGGCTCGGCGCTGCGGGCGGGGGAGGCGGCGGCCTACCCCATCGTGGGCGGGGTGAAGCTGGTGCTGGACGCAGCCATCCGGGCGGCGCGACAGGTGGCGGCGGCGGCGTCAGCCGGCAGGGCTGCTACCGCTCTTGCAGCTACTGCTGCCGGCGCCGCAGGAAGCAGCGGCAGCGGCAGTTTCGGAGCTCAGCTGCCGGTGTCTGACCTCATCTTCGTGGACCCGCAGGTCACTATGGCCTCCGAGAACGGCAGCGTCATCAGCAGCGCGTACGACAGCATGATCAGCGGCGCGGGCGGCAACAGCTCGTCGTACGTCCCGGTGTTCGCCCGGGAGGTCGGCTCGGAGGGCCTTACGCCGGGCTGGAGCTGGAGCTGGGAGTGGGGGGTGGAGCCGCGGGTGATCGGCGTGACCTTCCCGGCGTGTCTGCCGCCGAAGGTAGGCCTGCGGCGGAGGGCGTAGGTTCCTGGGAGGGGGGATTGGGGGGTGGGGGATTGGCGAGAAGGCCCGGTTGCGACATAGGGGGCGGCGGACACACCTCAGCGAATAGTGTGCGGGCACGCATTTGGAGTGTGCAGGGGCGGCCCCGTGCCCCTTGCCCCAGGCGGGGGTTCGAGGGAAACCCTTGCCCCAGGCGGGGGTGGGGGGTAGCGAGAAGACCCGGCTACACGACATAGGGGGGCTGGGGGGTCAAGGGGCACGAAACGCACGATAGGGGGTTTCGGGATGCCTCAGGAGTGGCTGCTGCGACGGCGTGTGCGTCCAGCCCGCGGCTCCCCTGCCCGCTGCTGGTGTGTGTGCTTGCGGTGCTGCTGCTGCGGCCGCCCCTGGAGCTGCGGCAGGCTCCGGTCGCGGGGCGTAGCGCGGTCAGCAGGGCGGGGGTGTTGTTGGGGGAGCAGCTGCGTCGGTCTGGGGGCGGCAAGCACGGCTGGAAGGCAGCGCTGGCGGTGGACACTTGCAACTGCACCACTGTGCTGCTGGGACTGACTTCGTCACCTGGGGGGAGCCCGGGACATGTGCACGACACCCCACGGACGGGAGCAGGCGCCACGGATACACCTCCGGGCCCCCTGCTGCCCGGCCCCACGACCCTGCGACCCACGGCCTGAACCCCCGCACCGCTCCTACCTCAACCCACCCCACGTCATCCGCAGGCTCGCGCCGTGTACGACTCCATCAACACCGCGGTGGCCGCCGCCCGCCACATCACGGACCAGCTGCCGCTGGTTCAGCGCGAAGTGCTGGCGCTGGTGGACGAGGCCGACGTGGTGTTCGAGAACAACGAGGGCCAGCTGGCTGAAGGACGCGACATGATGACCGCCGGAAGGTACGGCGGGATTGCCGTATGGCAGTGTCGACGATGACGGCGCAAGTGTTCATTCAAGCGGTGGAAATGAAGGCATGCTTCAATCCCGCTATATCCGCGACCCAAAGCTGCCGTACTTAAGCGCCTGGCACGGGCGGAATGGTGGTTGTGGGTTCGTGTTAGGAACCCCCCCACACAATTGGGACACCCGCCCTTCCGTTCCCTCATCGCCCCCTCCGCACCCGCATGGACAGCTGGCCGCCTAGGTCCGTTGCTGTCGTTGTTGGCGGCTTCTCGCGGCTGAAGACAATTAAACACCGGTGGCAGTTTACAGCAACGCGGCTGACTTGGCAGTTCCACTCGCGCGCCTTGCTGGCCCCCCCAACCACACCTCACTGGCCCCCCAACCACACCTGCCCCCCCCCCTCCCACAGGCTGCGAGCTGCTCTGGACCGTAACGCCAACACCATCACCGCCAGCCCGGCGCTGGTGGGCCTCCTGCAGACCGCCGTGGCGCGGCTGATGGAGGAGCTCAGGCGGGGAGCCGAGGAAATGCGCGGTATGGTGTACGGCGACTTGCAGGGGGCGGAGGCGTGCGACAGCGGCAGGCCCAGCGGGGCCGGTAGCGCTATGGCCAAGCAGCTGGACAAGGCGGCGGCAGTGGCGGCGGCGGCAGTGGCGGCGGCGGCAGCGGATCGTACATCCAGTAACGGTGCTGCGATTCGGATGTCCGGCAACGGTACCACAGTCCGTACGTCTAAGAACGGCACCGCAATCCGTACATCGAGTGATGGCACTGCGATTCGGATGTCCGGCAACGGCGCTGCATTCGTTCGCGGCGCTGACAGTGGCAGCGGCCGGACTGCCGCTCAGGATGATGACGTTGGCGGCCAGGGCGGTGCTGGTGGCGGCGGCGGCGGCGGGGGCGGCGGGGATCGCAGCGGCGGTAGGGCCCTCAGCGGCGGCGGCGGCAACACTGGCGGCGGCCCTGGCGCGCCCCGGGCCCCCGTCGTCGGCTCCATCCGAGCCCGCGCTGGCGGTGTCAGCAGGCGGGTGATGCTGCCGCCGCTGGCTACCGCGCCGTGAGGGCAGGCAGCGCCTCCCGCGGGGGCCAGCTGCTCATCAAGCGGGTATTGGCGGCTGTGGCACTGCGGCTGTGGGATTGCGGCTGAGGCGGGCTTTGGGCCAGCGTTTGTGACGTACGGGTGGACGAGCGGCGCAGCTAGGCTGAGGAATGCTCTCGGGGCGAGAGAGGGGCTAGGGAGGGCTAGGGAGGGCGCGTGATGAGCCGCGTTGGCACAGACCGCGGGGTGGCGCCCGGTTACACGAACTGCGATTGCTGGCATGCATGTTCCCTGTCATGATGCTGAACTGGCGTCCCATGGCGGCCCGCGGTGGCGTGAGCCAGCTGGCCCCGCCACCGCCGCATAACCCTGAACGCAACCTTTTTGAGACATCCGCTGTCCAGTTGCGGTATGGCTCGTTATCGTTATAATACTGTTGATCCCCGCAGCATGTGTTGGTTTGTGTGCCTTGCTTGAACCTGAGACGGTACCGGTAGTAGCCGCGGCGGGGGCACAGCAAATCCAAATAGGGACGGAGACCCGCCTTGCTCCCCGCTCCCCACCTATTGTCGTGTACACGGGGCGTTTCCCCGCTGCCCCCTCCCCTGTCTCTCCGGGGACGGACGGCTCCAGGGGGGGCCGCACAGCTCTCCAGCACGTGGTGGCCGGCTTGGCAGCCCCCGGGGGGAGCACCCAGCTGTAGCGGTGTGGGGCCGAGCCCGGGGTGTTGAGGGCCGCACCCCGCGCTTCCGGAGTTCGGGGTGGCGTTATGCGTGCGGTGGTGGATGAGGCGGCTCGTTGGGCAGAGGTGGAGGTGGAGGCTCTTGTGTGTTGTGGGCACACCGGGAGCGGCGGGCGCCGCGAGCTGCCCGCCTGCTCGCGCAGTGCTCGCCCTAAGTCGATAGGGTGGGTGACGAGGTGGTGCATGTTGTGGAGGGGGGGCCAACGAGTGATCCTCCCGCCCTGAGGAACCCAGTGCGGCGGGCGGGGGGGGGGTGCTGCGGTCCACGTGGCGGCCTAGCCAACAGGGGCGGGGCGGGGGGGGGCGAGGGGGTGCCCGAGGGGGGGCGAGGGGGGGGGCGGGCAGCACGATGACCCGCCGGCCAGGTGCACGTCGTCTGGTAGGCTGGAGCTGGGCAGTCCGCCCGCAGTACGATAACTGTCACTACTGCTTGCACTGCACTGGAAGGTCACTCGCCTGGACCTGGTCGTCATGAGCGCACCAGGGTATGAAAAGCTTCTAAGCACTATATGAATTTGTGACCGAACAACGAGAGAAGCTATCGCCAGGTGGAGGCTTTCCGCGCGACTAATTCTCACGAATAAAAGTATTGACGGCCAATTTGCTGCATAGCAGCCAATTGTCAATTCCCCAGCACAAGGTGGATTATGGCACGAGTGCCAGGTAGTGCATCTGTACCGGTAGCGCAAGGAAAGGTTCGGCTGCGCTCCTGCGCTTGCATGTGCCGAACATGGATAACGCATTAAGCACATTAAAGCGCAAATCTTTGTTTGGTTCACACCTGTTTATTCGTCGGTTAGGGCCCTTTGAGGTGACCGTTCCTGACAGCCACCCGGTTACTGTTTAAATCTTGCGCGACAGATCGATACATTTCGAGTGCTCTCTCAGCACCTAATTAACGGGTATCATCAGGATTGAGCAGCTTTATCTGGGTGGAGGCTTGCCGGTAGAGCGGCGAAGTCAATCTTCAATCCGTTCCCTACGTCCTCAAGTTTCTGCATGGTTTGGGTGCGAGGCCGCCTGATGGCTGCACGGCGACGACCTAGTCGCGCACGATGCTACCATGAAGTGAACCGCCGGTAGCAGTTTGAAAACGATTTAGTGCACGGTTTGGCGCACGGTGGGTGGGTCGCAACCCGTCGCAACCCACGGGCCTGTCCAACCGGCCCACCCGGTGTTTAGGCCTGTCGCTACCTCAACTGGGTGGGAAGTCCCCTTGTCGTTGACAAGCGACTTGGGTGGATCATGCCCGCATACCCAAGCTGTCCTGCCGAACGAAAATAGCAAGGCGACCAGCCGGCCCACGCGAGACTAACTCGGGCTGCCTCGCTCCCTGGAGCAGACCTACGCGCAGTACCGCCATCAGAATGTGTTGATGCACATGTCCTGGTGCTGTGGGCATACACAGGGCCCCCGCCCAGTGACAAGCATATTGCCATGCACATCTGTGATGAGAAGGGATGCATCAATCCGCTACATATGGTGTGGGCAACGCATTCAGTTAATCGCAAGGGTCATGCACCAGATGGGCCAGGTGGACCCACAGGATACTCACACATCCTCGAGGAGGTGCAGGGGCATGGCGGTGCACGGGACTTGGCTGTTGAGGCCGAGAGCATTCGGGGAGAGTGAGGCAGGGGGTAGGTACTGGAGTATGCGGGGGGAATTTGGCATAAGGGTAGCATCCAGGTCTGCGATCCCATCCAGCGTATACAGTTGCCCGTTGCCCGTTGCGGAGCAAGCAAAGCCCCGCTTGGTTCCTTCACCGCGGAGGTCCGGGTCGATACGTTATCAGAGTTGATGTACGTTTAGCTCTTATGATGTCTGCTTGACGAAACTGGCGGTGCAAGGTGGTCCATTACGGCCCAGGAGGCGGAGCGGCGGCGGAGCACCCGCGGGGCTCGCTGCCAGCCCCAATGGTGGCCCCAGGGGGCGGCTGGTGGGTCGTAGCGGATTCGGTGAGCTAGTGGGTGGGTAGCCTGAAGGACGCAGCACCTGCCTGCAGGTGATGACGTCCCCCTCAACTGTTAAAACAGGCACCAGGGCACCTGATCCGCCGCTTACAACTCGCGATGACCCGTCTGGACCCCCCCTGTCGCGCCCGGACGCGGGGCTCGAGCGGAGGAGGCGCAGGGGCCGGAGCCCGCCGGCTCCCGGCTTGGGGACCCGGCTTGGGGACCCGGCTTGGGGTCCACATGCGGTCTGGATCACACTTCACACGATAGTCGACGTTTGAGGGCGTGTGCACGGGAGCGACGTTTCCTTCCAAGTACGACACCCCGGGGCCCCGACAGACACCCGGCGGCACGTTGAAGCCCTGCTGGTACGCTCTGTCAGTCCAGCAGGTGGTCTGCCCACCAGGCGAGCACCACCACTCCAATCGCTTCTGCCTCAGCCCGCCAATGGGAAGTGATCACCAGTGGCCAGTGACCACCTCATTGAACGCCCGCCCAATCACTGCTCACGTCCCCGCCTCCACCGCCCCCTTGCTGCCCGCCCCCGCCCCCGCCCCCGCCCCTGAACCTGGTCTCGCCGCCGCCCCCGCCGCAGCCACGCTGCCCTTAACCCCATCCGCCACCTCTGCCGCCGCCACCTCTGCCGCCGGTGCCGCCACCTCTGCCGCCGCCACCGCCAACTCCGCCACCGCCGCCGCGACCTCTGCCGCCGCCGTCACCTCTGCCGCCGCCGCCTGCCCCGCCGCCGCCGTCTCCACCCCCTCCGTCGACGTTGCCGGCGCACCCGCCTCCTCCTCCGCTGCGGGCTCCGGGGGCGTCGAGGTCTCCGGGGGGGTCGGGTTCTTCAACGTGAGCCGCACCACCACCACGTCCGGCACGCGCCACTCCGGGGGTATGGACTTCCGCAGCCTCAGCACGTGGAAGCCCTGATCGGCCGCCCAGCCCAGGAAGCGCTCCACCTCCTCCGGGTTGTGGTGCAGCGACAGGGACAGGTACACGGCCGTGTGCGGACCACACAGCCGCCGCAGCGTCCACAGCAGCAGCTGGCTGTGCGGGGTCTCCGGGGTGTACGAGTAGTAGATCAGGTCCGAGCCGACTATCACATCGTATGGCGGCTGTACGGGGGCCAGCCGCTGCGCAGGATCGTGGGGGTACGGGATCGAGGGGGGGGAGGCCGTGTGCGTTGGGTGTGTTTTGTGTGGACCCGGCCAATGACCCGCACCGGTCGATGGGGGAGTGGCATAGGAGCCGTTTACGCGACAGGGACAGGATAGTCCGGCGGCAGGGGGAGGTAGAGAGGAAACCCGTAGGTGGGGGGTGGTGTGAAAACCCGTAGGTGGGGGGGGGTTACAATAAAGGACCGGTAACGCGACTGGGGAAGGGGGGAGCGCTTAGGGTAATCCGAGAATCCATGGCCGTCGGGGGGGAGGTGCGCGAACGCTGGGTACTTGAGTGCTGCCCCTTTGCAGGTGAGCCTCTGTTCGCCTCCGGTGATCCCGCAGGCACCACTGGGTCTCCGCCTCCTCCCCTCACCTGCACATCCTGCTCCCCCTCAGGCCCCCAGCGCAGCGGCTGCAGGTGCAGCCGCCCCGGCTGCAGCAGCGCGCTGTTGCGGTCCACGTTGAGTCGCAGGTGCGGCAGCAGGTCGGACAGGTCGGTGGCGGTGACGCGGCAGGCGGAGCGGCAGGCGGCCAGGGACAGGGACACGGCGCCGGTGCCTGAGAGAGGCACGTGGGGGCGGCGCGCGGGGCAGAGGGGCGAGGAGGCCGTACGTTGGGGTACCTGGAGGTCCAGGGGGGTCACTGCGTCGGTGCGGGTGGGGAGGTGGGGCCGGCCAGGACCAGAGGCGAGGCGCGCTTCTTGCCCCCCCCCCTCGGGCCGGCTACGCGCGGTGCGCCGTGTCGGGTGGTGCTCACGTCGCGCCCGAGACCGCACGGCTTCAATGGCTGCACGCCGCTCCAAGTCCCGCACCCGCCCCCCCCACACCCCCTGCACCATGTGCCCCTCCAACCCCGCCACCCCGCCCCCCCCCAGCTGCTCCGCCGCACCTGCCCCGAGCTCCAGAACCGTGGGTAGGCTCCCGCCGCTGTACGCGTACGGCTGACCAGGTGGTCGTACAAGTACGGTAGTCTCAGTCAGGTAGTGCGACAACACTACGGCGCCGTCCCACACGGTCGTGCCTGCTCTGGCGGGGGAGGGGCGGGCGGGGACGGGTTGGAGGTCGTTAGGACCACCCCCGAGCTAGGCGGCGTGTGCAGCTCCCAGCCGCGGTGACCCCTCATTCCTTTGCGCCGAGGCTGCTGACCTGCATCATAACGTGCTGGTTCCTACTCGCGTACTCTTTCCCCCGGGCTGGGAGGCCCGGACAGCAATGCGCACACCCCCCACCCGTCCCAATGCGCACACCCACCCGCCCCACCCTGCACCCGCCAAGACGTCCTTACCCGTCTCCCTGCCCGCTGCCCCCACACGTCTCCCTGCCCCCCCCCTTCCGCCCCCACGTGCCCATGTAGTCCTTCCTTCCGCCTCCGTACCTCTCCGGGCGCACGCGGGCGCCGCGCCCCGGCCCCAACACTGCCCCCCCGTTGCCCTCCCCTCTCGAACCCCCGCCCCCCCCCGGCCGCACCCGTTAGCGCGGGGTCTGACGCCTTGTCCAGGTGGTGCTGCTGCCTCTGCTGCCCCCGCCCCCGCCCCCGGCCCTCCGCCGCCCTCTTGGCCGCCACCTTGGCGCTGGCGGCCTGAGCCAGCCGCACCCGCACCCGGCCCCCCCGCAGCTCCAACACGCAGTCGTCGACGAAGCGCTGCGGCAGGGGTGTGCAGGTGATGCCGGGGGGGGGGGGTCACAAGGCACGATGTTGGTGGGGGCGGGCCGACACACGTGTGCACGCAGTTGGGGCGGTCGGGGTTGGGTTGGGATTGGATGGGTTGGGCGGTTGGGGTTGGGTGAGAGGGGTGAGAGGGGTGAGAGGGGCTGCCTTGAGGGAGGGCCGGCAACACATCGCATGGCTTTGGGCAGGCGAGGAGAGAGTGTGCGCTGGGGTGGGGATGCGTCTTGCCCAAACCTCCAACCTCCAACCTCCAACCCCCAACCCCCAACCGCATAAGGGCAAGTGCCCTTCTGCTGCCGTCAAGTGTCGTACGGTGTTGCGCCTTATCGTTGCCAGCGCCGAGAGTTTGGCGGAAGGTCGCCCCAAGTTGACTTCATTTCCATCCTAATGCACGCAGGACGGCCCGGCCCCATCCCCGGGCCCCAAGAGCGGCGCCATGACCTACGATCTGGTGCTGCCAGGTACCGCCTCACGTCTCCCCACCTGGTGGTAGTCCATGTAGAAGCGCTGCCAGTCCTTGGGGCCCCCCTCCTCCAACTCCTCGTCCAGCCCCTCCGCCGCCTGCTCCGCAGCTAACCGCCGCTCCGCCTCAGTCTCCTCTAACCCATCGCCCCTATGGGCGCTTCCTTCGGCGCCGTTGCTGTCTTGGCTCCCTCGTGCTTCCGCAGTGCAAGGTTCTTCCACCTCTTCCGCCGCCATGGGCAGCGACAAGTTACGCTAGGCTTGCCTATACCAAATGAGGTGACTTGCTAGCTGGAAATCAATGATTACAGCTCCTGCTGTAAATCTATTCGTTGGCACCACGCTTGCAGGGGCGCAGCTACTTCCAAGGTTGGCCTATCACGTACCATATGCATACTTGGCATGCGGTGGATATCAACATTTTTTTATTACTTCTTGGATACGTGGTCGATATTTGCCTCCTAATGGCAAAGCAGTTAGCTAACCACCACTCGCTGCCCGTCCTCATGTTGGTGAAGAGTTCATCCTAAGCACAAGACAGCTTAAAACGAACATAAAGCACAGCATATTGTGGACATCATCGATTGTAGGGAGCGCTGTCTTGTCTTGTGACATCGGTCAGGGTTTTGCTCTGCACAAAACCAGGTGCCCTCAGCGCAGGTTGCCTGTTTGTATAAACGTAAGGATCATACTCGCAATATAGTAGCTGTTGGGCCTCTGATATTGCTCCTCGACAGCACGATGAGGGGCGCCCTCGGGGCACGGCCTTTGCGGGAGAGGGCCTGCCGCGCCGCGGTCAAAGCTCCTACCAACATGTTGAAGTTGACCTGCAGTAGATCCCGGCTGCGTCAGCAAGTCATCGTATGCCAAGGTGAGCGCTGCCCACCTCACCATCAAGCCACACTGCCAGCCTTAACATTTTTCACTGTGCCCTTCTGCAGCCGTGCGATTTCCTGCTTCGTTGCCTCTTCTGCCCTTTACGCCAAAGGAGGTGCTACCACCGGGTGCGAACACGGGGACGGGTCTCGCTCAGCGGAGCCGGGATTTGGGGCCACCTGAAACGAGGTTGCGAAATATACTCATGTCTGTGTGGTGGCGTTGTGATGCGGTATGGTTTGCACCGGACAGGGTGGTTGTATGGCTGGTGGGGTGTATGGTCGGTTAGCTTAAGTAGGAAAGGGTGGCCGGGCTGGTGGTGGGGGGCCCCCACGAGGGTGGCCGGTTTTCGCGCTAACCAAGGATGTTGATGGCTCCCCTAAACACGGTTCCCAACCCCCCTCCCTCTCACTCTTTGTGCAACCTCCTTCTTACTCCCAGGCAGCTGCAAAGTCCTCCGCCTGTACGACAGCAGCAGTTACATGCTCCTGCTGGAGGAGCTGCTCAGCTCGCCGCACCAGATGCTCGTCCACTCGACGGTTGAGCCCTCAGGCGCCAGCACCCGTCTAGGGGGTTACGAGGCGGGAGGCTTTGTGTTTTGCTTGTCGACCATCATCAAGGTGGGGGCAGCGGGGGTCTCAGGTGGGGGAAGAGAGGCGGGGAGGTTTGGGGGCCTCTCGGGGCCAGGCGGCCCACATGCCCTGGAGGGGTATGAGAGGAGACCCCTAGGTCGGCACTGGAAAGTTAAACCGATTAGCACTGGAGGAGGTGCCAGTGGGGCCTGTACGGCCGGCTGGAAGGCCAGGTCGGCCGCAGGGTGCGTGACGAGGGGGGAGAATAGAGGAGACGGGGGGTTACATAAAGGGACTGGTAACTCGACACGGGAGTTGTAGTGGGTGCATAGCCTTCGGACACCTGGATGCGCGCGCATGCTACTGGACGGGGGAAGAGAGGAAACGGGGGGGGGAGGCAAGAGAGGAAACGGGGGGGGGAGGCAAGAGAGGAAACGGGGGGGGAGGCAAGAGAGGAAACGGGGGGGGGAGGCAAGAGAGGAAACGGGGGGGAGGCAAGAGAGGAAACGGGGGGGGGAGGCAAGAGAGGAAACGGGGGGGGGAGGCAAGAGAGGAAACGGGGGGGGAGGCAAGAGAGGAAACGGGGGGGGAGGCAAGAGAGGAAACGGGGGGGGAGGCAAGAGGGGGAGGGAGAGAGGGAACGAGGGAGTTATATCCGCGAATCCACGGCCAACAAGGGCGATGAAGATGGTGGTAAAGGAAAGATATAGCCGGCGAGCAGATGGGGGGGAGGCGCTGCTGAGTCGTAACGTAAAGGTGACAACGTGACGAAGCCTGTAGGAAAGGAGTATGGGGGCCGTCGAGGAGGGGATATGCGATAAAACCGTTTGATACGGCATAGGACGTCGAGGGGGTTTCGGGGAGGAAACCCGTAGGTCAGCACTTAGGTAATCAGTGAAACTGATTAGGAACGTTTGGTACCCTGGTTCTGAATTGTACGCTATAGGACTTGGGTTATGTATAGGAAGTCGGAAGTTGAGTTCCACCCCCGGCTTCTGCGCCTAGGCGAACCCCAACAAGAATCCCGAGCAAGAACGGTGTAGAGAAATGTTTGGGGAGCTCGTCTTGGGGTGCGTGATGGAAACTTGGTTTGGTGGCCGGGCGTGCTAGAGAGGCATGCGAAGCCCGGACCCGTCCGAGCCCGGATACAAGCCGTTACATGTTAAGTGCAATACCGGGCTGGGGTAGCCGGCGTCCGCGGCAGGGAGCCGAAGTCGTGCCGCGAGGTGGGGGCTTTGGGGGGGGGGGATCGGCCAGGCAGCGGAGGGAGGGGAGGTCGTCCAGGGAGCGGAGGGAGAAGGCGAAGGCGGCGAGGGCGGCGCGAACGGCGGAAGCGAGGTTGAGGCCGAGAATTTGTGTTCGAACCATGCGAGGAAGAGGTTGGCGGTGAGGGGTGCGGCGGAGATGCCCAGGGGGGGCGCCACCCGCCACCCAGTCCGTATGCCACCCCCCGCCTCCTTGCACACACACACCCCCTCCCCCGCTCCGCGCTCACTCCCCTCGCCCCCCTGCCCCCCTGCCCCCCCCTGCGGCCCCAGGTGATCGACGTGAAGCAGACAGAGCAGGGCGTGTACCTGCGGGTGCAGGCGGAGGGCCGGGTGGCGGTTAAGTCGTTGGCGCAGACGCGGCCGTACTTCCGGGCGGTGGTGGTGCCGCTCACGGACTCGGTGGACCTGGACCGGCTGCAGGTGGGGGGACCGGGTGTGGGTATGTGGAAAGGAACTGGGGGTTACAGAAAAGAATTGGGGGTAGCAACGATAAGACCCGGCTACACGGAGAGCAGGAACTACCTTCTTTGGGACACGCGCGCATGCCGGAAAACTTGGGTTGGCACCTGAGAAACCCGTGGACACGGTCCGTCGGCGGCCTGTTAAAGATAGAGAAACAAACTGATGTGCGGTAGCGTGTGAGGCGCAAGTGGGAAAACCTGGGTGGCGGGCTGGGACGGGGTGGGGCGAGACGCGGCGGAGCCCGGCTAGGTCCCAGCCCGTGTATCGGTGTGGGAGCTGGTGGGTGGAGAGGAACGGCGAGGGGTAGAGGGGGGAAGGGGAGGGACAGGGAATGGCGGGTGCGGGAGGAGGACGAGGGCTTTGCAGTGGGAGGGGTTGGGCCCGTTCTACTCGTACGACAGTCTGTTCGGGTTCACCCGCGGCCCACAAGTGATCTCACACCGTCACACGCGGACCCTGCCGGCCCGCGCCCCTCCTCCTCTCATGTCGTGTAAACGGGTTTTCTCCCTCCCCCCGAAAACACACTTCTCCCCCCAGGCCCCCGTGTGGCGGGACATCTGCGGATCCGTGGAGCGACTCAGGGGCCTTATGAAGGTGGCTGGGGGCCAGGGCGCTGGGTTCGGGGTGATGGTGGTGGACCTCGAGGAGAGGGGGTCGACGGACCTGGGGCAGCTGAGTGGGGGGGCAAGCATGGAGGGGTCTGGTCGCTGTGTGCGAGCACCGCAACCGAACCCCACCACCACACCACGGTTCCCCCCCCCCCCGCACCTTCCTGCCCCCCATCTGTCCATGAGTCCACCCACCCACACATCACCCACCTTCACATCACCCACCCACACACGCAGGACGTTCAGAACCTGTCGTCCAAGTTCAAGACGCCCGAGACCGCCAACCTGCAGCGGGCCATGCACTGGTGCGCGGGGCCGTCAGGGACGAGGGGCCGTGAGGGACGAGGGGCCGTCAGGGACGAGGGGGGCCTTCGTTCCAGGTGGCGCCACGTTTCAAAAGAGGAATTGTGGGGTGTGCTTTACGTTCGGGTTCCGGCGAAGCAGCTGTCGTTACAGCGAGGACAAGCTGTACACAACAATGCAGACCCTACCCCCTTAGCGCTTTACACGGGTCTGCCTTGCAACCCCCTTAGCACCGAGAAGAACGGACCTGCCCTGGGACCTCCGCCGGTAGTTTGTGTCTCTGCTCTCTCCCACGCCGTCCACGGGCCCCGTCCACAGCTTTCCCGGTAGCCAACCCAAGTTCCCCGGCATGCACACTCCAAACGCCTGTCCGAACACACTTCGCCGGCTGGTGTTCCTACCGTGTAACCATGCCTCCCCCCCCGCCAGGGTTGACAACCCCCATCCGCTGGTCTTCTCCTCCTCATCCATGCTGCTCAACAGCCGCACCGCGGAAGGCGTCGGTGCCGCCCCCGGCCTGCCCCTCACCTCCCGGGACGACTTCCAGCCCAGCAAGATCCTCGCAAAGCAGATCCAGCCCGACGTAGGGCCCATCTACAAGGACTCCGGTTCCATGTCGTCGCCGTCAGGTTCCTCTGGATCCGAATCCGAATCCGACACCCAGTACGCCGCTGCCGCGGCTGCGGGTGCGGAGCCTCCGTCCTCGTTGCAGCTGCCCGGCGCCGCCGCGGGCGGGCTGGCGGCAGCGGCGGTACTGGGGGGCGGCTCCGGCGGCGTGCTTGGCGGCGGCGGCGTGATCCGGTCTCGTCCCAGCCTGCTGGATCTGGAGCGGGCGTGCCGGCTGTCGCTGGCGGCCATTCAAACGCTACCGAGGGCGACCGAGGAGGTGGGGTGGGGTGGCGTGTGGTTGTGGGGGTCAAGGGGGTGGGCGTGAAGACCCGGTTACATAACAGTAGGGTACGGGGGATTGAAAAGGGGGAGGTGCATTGGGGAGCGGACGAGATGCCCCCCTGGAGGCGCGTGCGGCATGTGGCGTGTACGGCACCTCGAGGGCTAGGGGAGTCGGATCTGATCCCGGCTTGACACGCCCCCTCCGTCCTCCCACACTGCCGGTGTCGCATCTTGCCGATTATCCTTTACGCAATTGCGCAGCCCTCCCTCCCTCCCTCCTTTCCTTGCAGACCTCCCCCCCACCGGCTTCCTGGCCGCACCCACCCACCACCTCCCATGTGTACGGCACCGCCGCCACAGCCGAGTCCTCCATGGCTTCCTGCCCTGGCACCCACTCGTCCCCCCCTGCCTCCCCCTCACCGACCCCATGCTGCCCCTCCCCCCCTCCTCCCCTCCCTCGCCCCCCTCCCTCCCTCGCAACCCCCTCCCTCCCTCGCAACCCCCTCCCTCCCTCGCAACCCCCTCCCTCCCTCGCAACCCCCTCCCTCCCTCGCCCCCCTCCCTCCCTCGCAACCCCCTCCCTCCCTCGCAACCCCCTCCCTCCCTCGCAACCCCCTCCCTCCCTCGCAACCCCCTCCTCCCTCGCAACCCCCTCCCTCCCTCGCAACCCCCTCCCTCCCTCGCAACCCCCTCCCTCCCTCGCAACCCCCTCCCTCCCTCGCAACCCCCTCCCTCCCTCGCAACCCCCTCGCGGCCCCTCCAGGAGCGGGACGCCCTGCTGCGGCACCAGGCGGCGGCGCTGGAGACGCAGGTGGGAGGTGGCGGAGGGGGTGGGGCTGTAAGACCAGTCGGGGGGTTGAGGCTGTACGACCAGTCGGGGGTTGGGACTTCACGACCAGTCGGGGTGGGGGCCAGACCTCATGACGAGTCCTGTAAGGCTCGTCTGCGACGTCACCAGTCCATGTCCGGGTTCCGCCCCCCATCGCTTTCCACCGCCCTAGCTGCCTTTGCTTCCATTCCGCTGACAACGCTCCCCAGTGGCACATGATGAAACCCCCAACCCACCCCCGCCCCCACCCCCCACCCCCCGTCTCGCCAGCTATCCTATCCATGTCGCGTTACCGGTCTTTATGCCGCCCCCCAGTCTTCCCCCCCCGTCTATTCTGTAAGCCCCCCCAACAACATGCCTCGCCCCCCCACCACACCTGCAGCGCCCACCCCCTCCTTATCGACCCCCATACACCGCAGGACGTGCTGGAGCGGCTGCACCTGGCCCAGGAGGTGATGGGGGAGGCGAGGGCGCTGCTGTCAGCGAAGTGCGCCCTCATGGCGCTGTCCGCGGCGGCGTGAGGGGGGCAAGGAGGGGGGGAAGGGGGCCAGGAGGGGGGGAAGTGGCGGCTCCCCCCCGCATGGGGGGCTGCGGGGTGGGGTGACGGCCCGGCCCGGCCCGAGAGTGTCGTCGGCTCTAAGGGACCCGTACTGGACGAGTGAGGGTACGTAAGTACGGTGTACTGGGTGGACCGCTGATGTTTTATTCGTTGTGGGGCGTTGTTGCGATGTTGACTTCGTTGCCGCTGGCGTATGCGTCCGAGTGAGGGGAGGGAGAGGAGGGGCGCTGCCGGGAGGCGAGGGAGGGAGGGAGGGTTGAGACGATGCCGGTGGACGACGGGGCAAGGGGCACGATGCGGACACGATGCGGCTGCTGTTGGGCGGTTGGGTGCCACATGTTGGCAGCGAGGGCCGCCTTTGCGGTGTGTTTTGCGCCTTGCACTGCTTTGCCAATTTTGAAGTTTTGCGTCGTGAGCGGCGGGGAGTTGTAAAACTGTATGACCTATTGGGCTGGAGCTAACCGGCGGTTGCGGTTGCGAGTTGTGTTGCTGTGAGCCCTGGCGTTGAGCGCGATGTTGGTGAGGTGAGGAGAGGTGACAGCGAGGAGAGGCCTAGGTTGGTTGGTTGGTTGGTGAGCAATCTGGACCTCAGACCGCCATGGGGTCGGAGGGGAGACCGGGATCGCTCCAATGTGTGAGGTGAGACGAGGTGAGACGAGGTGAGACGAGAGATGGGAGGTGCTGGGGCCTTCCCTTATACGTGTATCATGTTGTACGACACCCAGGTGCCAGGCTGGCCCTCTTTGCGGGCCTGCCGTACGTGGGTGAGATGGACTTCGCCGTGCATTCGGACGGACGATAAGTGGGCGGCGGCATTTTTTGGAGCCCCGCTATTGAGCTGGGGACCGCCCGGACCACGCACATCGCTTCTACGGCGTTGTATTTTTGCTTGGGTTGTTTGTCACCCGATACGGGGCTAGTGCAGCAGCTGGGAGGCCGGTGCGGGCCGCCGCCTACTGAGGGGGTGCCACAGAGGTACGGCAACCGATGATGACGCAGCTGGAGCCGTCGTGCGGGGCACTCGGCGAGTGATTCTGATGCGGGTAATACATGATGCCAGTTTCCTGGCCCCAATGGCTGCGACGACAGCGCTGACTGAGTGGCGTGAGCTCGCGATGTGGATGTAACCGCAATGCCAGTGACTGAAGGTCTCGATGGGTGGGTGGGTTGGGGTGCTGCTGGCTACCTCCGGATCTGAACCCACAAGTCCACCTCTCCGCCGCTCTGGTCCCGTACTGTCGGGCTTATAGTGTATTGACTGACAGCAGCTGTGTAGCTCCTCCTCCCTTACAGGCCGGGCCCGACTCTGGGGCGGCACATTCCAAGCTGAAGTCCTTGGGAATTCCCTGTGGAGTGCGCATGACTCCCCGGCCCCTCCTGGGGCTGCAGTCAACGGCAGCAATAACAGCAGCAGTAGCAGCATCAACGGGCCAGCAGTGCACGCAGCGGCCTACTCGCCATCTATTTCAGCCCCGGCGCCCCCAGTCCGTCCAGTTCCCCGGACCGAACAACCTTTGCGGATCGTTTGGCGAAAGCTAAACGCCGCCGGCAGGCCGCCCAAGATCGGGTGCGTGTGAATGCTGAGACGCTGCCGCGACGTTGTGTTGCAGGTCGGTGAAGAAGTGCTGTTGAGCACGAAGAACCTGGCGGCTCAACGTCGCTCTCTCGTAAACTCATGCCAAAGTGGATTGCTGAGTTGATTAGCCCCGTCGTAGCTCATTTTAAACAACCCGTCTGAACACCGAATCACAAGTTCACAACGTATTTCACATTTCGTTAGTAAACCCCTTATCGACCAGATGGTACGATGGTACGACCTGATGGTACAGTGCAGCCTTGGGCTCCCGTTGCCTTTGATAGTCACGGTGAGCCTTTGTACAGAGATGAGCGGATTCTGGATCACGAAGGTCGAAATCTCTGTTGACGGCAAGGTCGGGGTCCTGAACATGATATTGGTAGTTGGGTTGATGACGTTGGTTTTACAGAAAAGGTTGCGCAGACTGAACACTGGAACTCTCGTGCGAGCAACGAGGACGTTGCCTCCCGGAGGGGAGAGCAGATGTTGTGAGCGTTGCCTCAGAATACTTCGGGGACAGAACATTATCGGTTTCTGTCAAACAATATGCGTGTTGGAATGCGTAGATGCTGACATCGCGACCAATGTTACGAATGGGATCATTGGTTACTGCTGATTACCGGCATTTGCCATGACCGCTACGGACAAGGAGGCCCATCTGACAGGGTCTCTGCCTCACAATAAACTGCTCTACGGTAGAAAGGATACACTTCACTTCTAGCTGTGATATCTGTATTATGCTTTGGTTGACACACACCGCCAACGGCAGACTTGTTATCCGACTTCGTCTCCTTTGCTTCCGCCTGCTAATTTGTCTGCAATGCACCTCGCGCGCACATCACTGCTCGGCCACCTCGGCTGATCAAAAGATCTGCGGCAGCAGCGGAGACGCGCCGTCGCTGCACGACGGCAGACCCGCGGGTCGGACCTGCGCCCTGCACATGGGGCAGGTGCGGTCCCGCTCCAGCCACTCCAGGATGCACTCCTCGCAGAAGATGTGTCCGCAGTCCAGCCGCACAGGGGTGTTCACGGGGTCCTGCAGGGCAGCCGGGGGGGGGGGCGGGAGGGGGGAGCGGGCGAGGGAGTGTTGGGTATCGGAGGGAGGACAAGCTGGGGATACTTGGGGGTGGGAGCAGGGGAAACCCCCCACGCTGATCCGACCGTTAACGTCCGACAGGGAATCCACACGCGTGTATGACTCTCAACCACGCCCCCATGTACGACTAGCAGTGTGCGCTCGTTACGGCATTACCCGCGGCCTTCCAAGCTTGTGCTGCTGTCGCGTGGAATCCCAGCCTCACATTGCCAGGAGGCCGCTGGCTGGCTTACCAGTAGCACACTGCTACGGGCGCGTCTGGAGATCCCCAAGTGGGCCTTATCAGCCCGGCCAACAGCAGCCGGCGCCTGCATGCCTGCCCCGTCCCCCCTGGACCCCCGCCCTCCCTGGACCCGCACCTGGCACACCGGGCACGCGCCAAAGGTGCCCGTCTCGCCACTATCCGCCCGGCCCACGTAGCTGCCGTACAGCGCCCCCTGCCGCGTGGCTGTCCGTAACGCCAGCAGCAGCAGCCTCGCCTGAGCCGCCACGTACGACGCCTGCGGGGTGGGGCGGGGGCAGCGGGGTCCGATTGCGGGTTTGGGGTCAGGATTCGGGGAGCGGTGGATGGGGGCCAAAGGGTGGAAAGACGCGCGCAGTGTACGGGGCCGGGTGGTGGAGGGTGGTGGCGGGTGGTGGTCGGGTGGCGACGTGCCGGGGGCGGGGGGCGGGTTTGTCGTACCTTGAGCACCAGGTAGAAGCCGCAGAAGAGGGAGGCCAGGACGGGGGAAGAAGTTGTCTCGATGCGAAGCAGGTAGCCGTACCTGCCGTACAACCGAACCGTGGGGCGGCAGGTGGGAGCGGTGTTGCCGGGGCGACGTTAAGGTGGTGGGGGGCATGCGGGGCAGCCGAGGGGGGGCGGAGGGGTACGGGGGGAGGGGGAGGAGGGCGGTGATGGTCAATTTGTTTTGCCTCATTGGTCGTGCGGTCGTACAGTAGCACCCGCGGGGGAGGGGCCAGGCTCCCGCTCGCACAGCGCTGCACCCCGGCTGCCCTCCCACGCCGCCACAGGCCAAGCCGGACGAGTCGCCAGCAGGGGGCAGGGCGGGTGCTCAGCCGCCCGCTCTGCTGGCTGCCGCCGGGCGCCACCGACAACAACAACAATCATGGGCCACACACCTGCGGCCCCCACACACCCTCTCACCGTCCTCCAACTACCGGTAGTTTTCCGTTTCCGTTTCCGTCGCTGCCAGTACGCGGGACGTCCTCGCTTCACAGCCACCCAACACGCGACGCCGCCCCCGCCCCCGCCCTCCACGCGCCAACTACCCTGTCTTTTTCGCGTCAACGGTTTTCACGCCACCCCGCCTTCCAGCCGCGCACAACCGGCGGGCGCCCAGGAGTCGTATCTCACCACACTGGCCCCGGCAGCACGGAGCGGTACAGCGCCACGCCCCGCTCCACCGCCGTCAGCACCCGCGACTGCTGCCGCTGCTGCCGCGCGCCCGTCAGGTGGCCCCCGCCGCCGCCCGACCCCGCGGCGGACGGCTGTCTGCTCCGGAACCACGCCAGCACCGTGAGCTTGGGCGCCAGGCTGCCGAAGCGCAACACGCTGTCCGCCAGCAGGACCAGCAGCAGCGAGTCCACGGCCTGAGGAGGGGGGCAGAAAAGAACCTGTTACTCGTCATTTGGGGGGGGGGGTGGAGAGGAAACCATAGGTCGGCGCTGAAGAGATGTGGGGTGGGGAGGGGCGTGTGTGTGTGTGTGGGGGGGTGATAACCCAGCCAAGCCTCAGCCAAGCCCAAGGATACGGATGGGTGGGTTGGCGCGTGGGGTAGCGCCGTACGCCGCAACGCGTTTCGCTGCTTAGGCCCCTATCGGCGCTCGTTCGTTCATTCCTTCGTTTCACGTGAGGGCACTAGCGCCATATCCCACACGTCCCCGTCCCTCTACATCTCCTCCTATATCGCCCCGCCTCCCCCTCCCCAGTCGTGTCTACAGTTTCCCTTCACCTTATCGGTTTTTGTTACCGGTTTCGGCTCGCGGATGCAACCCTTTCGTGCCTGCGCCCATATCGCCCCCTCCCCATGCCTCCCTCCTCCTCCTATGTCGCTGGCTTCCTGGCCACCACCCATGTCTGCGTCCCGGTCACCCCGGTGCTACCCCCCCCCCATGCTATCCCCACGGCGCTCCCCGGGCCCCCCAAAAGCCCCTAACACTTCCCATATTGAGTAAACGGTTCTCTTCTGTACCCCCCTCCCCGGCGCCTCCCCTCGGGCGCCCCCCCCCCACACACACACACCCGCGCCCCCCGTGCCTTACGCTCTTGGCCGCTGTCGTCCTCAGCGTGAGCACCCGCATCAGGCTGGTGTCCGGCAGCGTCAGCAGCACCGCCACGGAGGTGAACGTCAACACAGTCAAAGCCTGGCCCAGGCAGGTGGCCACACGGGCCTCCCGCCGCAGGGCTATGAGGCGGCGGATGTCGGCGTTGGCGTGGAAGATGCACGCCGCCAGGAACACGATGTTGAAGAGGGCTGCAGGGGTGGTGTGCGGGTGGTGCGGGTGGGGGGGGGGCCGCGGGATGGAGGTGGTAGCGAGTAGGGCGGCAGTAGGGGCAGCAGGTGGCGGGGCGGGTGGAGGCGCAGGGGAAGGGGCAGGGGCAGGAGGGGAGGCGGGTGGAGGGGCAGGAGGGGAGGCGGGTGGAGGGGCAGGAGGGGAGGCGGGTGGAGGGGCAGGAGGGGAGGCGGGTGGAGGGGCAGGAGGGGAGGCGGGTGGAGGGGCAGGAGGGGAGGCGGGTGGAGGGGCAGGAGGGGAGGCGGGTGGAGGGGCAGGAGCGGGTGGGGGCGCTCGTCAGTTTGCGTTGTCCGCCGACCGCAGGCTACCCCGCCCCCACCCAAATACACGCACATGCACACGCACATACACCTCAACGGTCGGTGAGTTCCTTTGATGTCGTACTGGCGCCGCTCGCCGGACCCAGCTAGCCGCTGTGTCCAGCAGCTGCCTCCCCCCGCTTTGTTACGTCCGGCCGCTTGGGCCGAGATGGGCGCAATCGCGCTGTGAGTGTGTCGTGGGTGCGGGCAGGGCGCGACGATGGACACGTCTGGCAGCCTCGCACATGCGTTGGTGGCAATGGTGGTGGTGGTGGCCGCCAGCCCCGCGTGTTGTCGTACACTCACTTCCAAGGTGCTGGAAGATGAAGACCCACGCCAGCAGCAGCACGAACGGCACCAGCTCCGAAACCCACTCCGCGAGCACCTGCAGACAGAGCGGCGGCGACAAACCGCGGGGCGCGTGCGACGGAAGTTGGGGTGCGGTGGCAGGCGGCGGGAGGCGGATCCAGCCGGAGGATCCAGCGGGAGGATCCAGCAGGTGGATCCAGCAGGTGGATCCAGCGGGAGGATCCAGCGGGAGGATCCAGCAGGTGGATCCAGTAGGTGGATCCAGCGAGCGGAGCACCAAGGGCGCAGCCAGTTGGGTTGCGTCCAGCCCCCTGCCCCGAGCCCGCCCCTTCCAGTGCCGCTTGCTCCCACGTGTCCATTCCCGCCATTCGGATCCAGCCCAGCCTCATCCGGATCCAGCCCCTTTACATGCTCCCCACCCCGCCCCGCCTAGCAGGTGGCACCAGGCACCCACCGGCGCAGCCTCCTGGCAGCAGTCCTGGCGCCACCACCAGCGCCACCACGCGTCAGCACACTTGGGTCTTCCCCACCCCAACCACTGTCACGTCCCCACCCCCGCCCCCACCCCAACCGCCCTCACGTCCCCACCCCCGCCCCCACCCCAACCACTGTCACGGAAATGCCGCATCACGCTGGTGGCCATCCTCGCGGCCCCGGCCCCGGAGTGCCGTACAAGGCATCGACATCCAGTTGCCCCCCTCTACGCACCATCCCAAGTCCATCAACCCACAGCCGCCCCAACCGGACGGTCCGCAGCGCGCCGACCGGACACCATTCCCCTCTTGTCCTGGTGTGTGTCTTCCGTTGCTGCCGTACACAGGGGCTCCTTATCCACTTCCCCACCACGTGTGCTGCCCTAGGCGGCCACGTGGCCTTATAAGTCCTGCACGCCGCACCTGCAGGTTTACTCCCGTGCTTTCCGATATGAGGCGGTGGCGCTCCGCCGACGCAGACACCGAGGTCGTGTCCGCATCGCCGACGTCCGCACCATTGCTTGCGGGCGCCGCTGCTGCTGGTGCCGCTGCTGCTGGCGCCGCTGCAGCTGCCGCCTGGGTTCTCCGACTGAGTTGGCCGAGGAGCAACAAGCCTGTCGCGTGAGAGGTGTCAGAAATGCTTGGAAGCAACTGCTGCGGCGGTTCATGTTGTTGATGGTATGGGTGTTGTTGGAGGTGATGGTGGTGATGCTGCAGCTGCGTCAGGGCTGTTGCGGTGGAGGTGGACGCGGGCCGGTCCCTGGGGCTTGCCGGCCCCGACGGCGAACTCTCGGTTGCTGATGACGAGGAGGATGATGGATCTTCAAGTCCCGCTTCCTCCACGTCGCGAGGGCTGTAGGATGGGTAGCTGATAGCCCCTGGGCGCGCAGCCTGTGAGTTGTTCAAGATGTCGAGTAGCTGCACCCAGCTGACATCCCCAGTGGTAACTGCCGGGGAGAGAAACGTGGAGGGCTGCATCGCGACAGCAGATCAGGCAGCAGGGACCGACAGGGCTAAAGCAGATGTCCTGACATTGTCCTTTGTGGTGCGGAGAGAGCTTGCTGTAGATAGCACATTAATATGTTTATAAAAAATCTCATTTCGCGTTGTCTAAGCAACGTTCGGGATGCGAAATGAACCCAGTACAGTAAGGCATGGGATTGAGCTTCGTCTCGCGTCACATGTGAATGGCGTACAATATACAGGCATTTTATAATAGTATGTAGATACCAGTTCATATATGCAAGTATCCCGGTGGTGTCCGATATCCATAGGGTGAATCCTGAATGTGTCGTCCTGCCCCTTGTATTCAGGTACACTCCTATATCCAAGTTAATTAAATGTGTCGCGGGATGCGTAACCTAACTATGGGTAGAGGTCCGGTCGGCTCAGTCAAGTATGCAGTGGGGTGCGCAACCTTGCTGCCGGCAGTTCCAAAGGGGTGCAACACACAAGCACAAGTCGGGCAGGTCCAGCCGCCGCAAGGGGCAACAGGCGAGAGTGAATATGCGAGTAGCTGGTGGGGAAGTGGGAAGACAGGACCCCTTGCGCGTGTGTGTGCGTGTGCTTAATAGGAACGCCAGGTGGGGTGTACCGCAGCTCTCATCCAAGTTGGGTTGCGGGTTCGCGTCAAGCCTCGCAGAACAAACGCGAAAGTACGGGCTGATGGGGACACCCATGGACACCCCACGGCCTTGTTCTGGAGTGGACGGACCTGAAGGCGTTCCTGGCTCACCTCATGGACCTCGCGGCGGAGGTGACGACGTTTGCCGCGTGCGGGACAAAGGGAGTCGCGTCAGGTTCGGGTGCAAGCGGATTGGTGGGGCGTTCTGTGTCCGTGGGACGGAAGCGGCAGGTTGCGGCAGCCGTGATACAAACCTTACACCTTCCACGCGATGCTCGGCCTTCAATCACGCGATGCTCAGGATAACTGGCGGCTTCAGAGCTGCGACCGCCGCCCACAGATTAATGATGGTCCCTTATGGTCTGCGGTGGCGACGACTGTAGAAAGAGCCAGCGTGTTGCTACCGTCTCACTGGTGGCGTACCCGCCGACGGTCAGCACATCGTCTAACTCTACCAACTTGAAGTCAATATATGATCGCGTTGGAAGCCCAGCCCTCAGGCGTCGCTTATCCAGTAGTCGGGCGCCGGCGCATTCGGTAAGCGACTGCGCGACGGCCCTGCGCGAGCGAGCCTCTGGAGTCTCGCACAACCGCTGAACAAGCCTGACGAGGGAAGCGTCCAGCTCAAAGAGCACGACGTTCGAGTCCAACTAGCCGCATGCCATTGTCGCCAGCTTACTTCGCGC
The DNA here is from genome assembly GCA_003116995.1 of Yamagishiella unicocca. Classification (NCBI taxonomy): domain Eukaryota; kingdom Viridiplantae; phylum Chlorophyta; class Chlorophyceae; order Chlamydomonadales; family Volvocaceae; genus Yamagishiella; species Yamagishiella unicocca. The sequence goes on along the minus strand of BDSL01000113.1, from coordinate 51,434 downwards.
CACCAAAATCCCACCAGTCATCACCAACTTACTCATTATGGCGTACGTCGTCGTACACTCGCACGCCTGCCAGGCCGGTGGCCAAGCCCCTGTTCGCAGGCTTCACCAGCCCAGCTAGACGTCGCACTGCAAGCAATGCTGTGGCTCCGCGCAATCCAAACATTGATTCGGACCCACTGGCGCCGGAAAGTGCTGGCGTTAGGCACATGGGTTTGCAGCCACCGGGTTTACATCCGCAGGCTGCTCCGACTGCTCATGCCTCTGCTGCGAGATGCAACCAAACTATTCACAGTGAAAACATCAGCGGCAAACCGTGCGCGCCGCATGCGACATGGCTAGCCGCGTCACCAGGTGTCGTCACACACTCGTCACGCTGTCGACCTAGCGCATAGGCCCTGGCTTCACCACCATGAGCAATCCAACATTAACAATCAATCATATTATAATTGCTTCAGTCATGATATAATTGCTTCAAAGACAGTAACTGAACATGTGCTGACAACGGTGATTGGGAGTTTGCAGCTGACCCTTGGGCCTTTCGAGGGCCTACCTGCACCGAGGACCTTACCAACTATGGAACCTCATACATATTATCTAATGCAGTTGAGTGTGAGCAATCTGCAAAACGGCTTAAGTTGCACTTCCGTACGAGATGTTGGAAAGCCCTAGCAGTGAACTATCATCTGTTCGTCCAAGGCGTTGGCTTTCGAAAAACAGGCATCTGTATGAACTTTTCAAGCTAATTTCTGCCCTAAGAACCCAGTGCATTTGTTCGCTGTAGCTTCCACGTTGGCCTGGCGCTCCTGAGACAGCGCCCCCAGCTCGATGACCGCCGGAGGCGCAGCGGCAGCAGCTGAGCTGCCGCTGTGCCCGGTTTGCTGTGAGACGCTTGGGCGCTGGGGCGGCCCGGCCACGCTGCCTTGCGGTGCGTTTCTTGCCGACTGGGACGCTCCCACCGAATTCTTCTTGGTCAGGCGTCCTCAGACAGCTCGTTTTCGACTTATTTTTGCAGGTCATAACGGCTGCTTGGATTGCTTTCAGCTGGTGCAGCAGCGAAATGCACAATGTCCTCTCTGCCGAGCAGGCTTTGGCCGGGAGCTGAAGCTGTCGTGTAACCATGAACTGGAGGTTCGTAACCAGCCATTATTGGGTGCCGCCTGCGCAACACGAAGGACTCCTGGGCTCGCAGTGTTGGAAGGCGTGCACACGCGGTCTACGCGTCCGTTGACAAGTTGCATAATGTATTTCTAACGCACTTGAAAGCTCAGCTTCAATACGGACATCCCTGCGGCTACCACGCGTGCAACGATGTGTATCATTTCAAGTACTGTTTGGGGGACAGTGCGACTCGGAAGGGCACCTATGTTTCGCATGCTTTCCGGGCGAAAGGCTTTAGCTCGCAGGGGCGCCTCATCCTTCGGCTGTCGTGAACGAGACACGCGAACGCCAACTGCCGGACCTGTGCAAGTTACCGTTCACGGCGCGGCCTGGTGAACACTCCCCTCGCCCAGACATTTAGCGCCCCTTAAAGCGAGCATACCGCGCTCCTTGCCACTCTCCGTGCCCCTCACTCTTCCGCGGCTCCCGCTCTGTGCCTCCCCGCCTCCGCCTCATCACCACAGGACCTCATCCGTCTCGCCACCATGCTCTTCGTGGATGAATCTGCACAGCAGGACGGATGGGAGGCCTTCCCCACGCAGCAGCTGACGGCGGACAGCTACGCCGCCGAGCTCATTCGCGGACACAAGAAGGCGGCAGCAGCAGCCGCAGCAGCCGGGGATGCCATGACGAGGCCAGCCCGCAGCGCCGGCGGCAGCAGTGGGGACGCCCCTGCCTCGGCCGCCCCAGCACAGGGCCTGGGCGGCTTTGGGTTGAGCCTGGGGCTCAGCGGTCTGGGCCTGGACCTAAGCAACCTCGGATTCGGCGGCGGCGGCGGCGGGAACCCGAATGCGCTGGAGGACCTGCACGACATCATGACGTGTGACCCGCTGGCAGCGGGGCAGCGGCGGCGCCACAGCGACGGCAGCTCCGGCGGCCTGGGTGGCGGCCTGGACGACTTGGACGACTGGGCCTCGCCCTCAGCGCCGGCGTTTCACGACCACCACAACGGCGCCGGTGCCGGCGGCACAGGCAGCGGGGGTGCGTCCGGCAGCGGCGCCGGTCCTGGCCAGCTGCGCGGCGGCGGCGGCTCCTTGGTCTCGTGGGACCCGCTTGGCAGCAGCGGCGGCGTGATGGCGGGGGCGGTGCGGGGCGGCGGCGGCGGCGTCAGCGTGCTCTCCCTGGAGCCGCCTCTGTGGCTGCCTGACAGCCACGCGACCGACTGCCTCAGCTGCCACCTGCCCTTCCGCCCCTTCACGCGCCTGCGCCACCACTGCCGCCTCTGCGGCAAGATCTTCTGCAGCGCCTGCTGCCACAAGAGGGCGCTGCTGCCGCCCAAGTACGGCGTCAGGTACGACACTGCAGCTGACTTTGCGTCGGACTGGCGCCGGGGCCCTCGTGCGGGAGGGATGGGGCTCTCGGGGCCGAGGTCTGTCTGGGGAGCTGGCGGTCGCTCCTTTTCTCACCCCGTCCTCACCCCTGTCACAGCAGCCCACACCTCCGTTCTGACCCCAGGTTTGTAGCCGTCCACTCCCCCTCGACCCCGTCCGCCCCCATTCCTCGGTATTTCCCATCCGTTGCTTCCCCCCTCCCCCCCTCTCCCCCCCCCAGGACCCCGCAACGTGTGTGCGAGCTGTGCTCCAGCGCCCTGGCGCCGCACCAGCAGCTGCTGGCCGGCACCCTGGCGGCGGCCGCACAGCCGCCGGTGCAGGACTCGCCCGACGCCATCAGCCTGCGCGCCTGGCTCAACAACCCCTGGACCGGCACGCTGGGGGAGGACATCTTCAAGGCGGCGAACATGCTGTCGACGTTCGTCAAGGTGGGGGCAGAAGGGGGGGGGGCACCCCGGCAGGATCTGGGTGGTGAGGGAAACCCGTGTGTACGCGGCAGCTGCCAGTTGCCCTGAAACCTTCCTGGCTGCAACCCCTGCCTGTCGGTGAACCCCCGGCCCCCGCCCCCCACCCTCCCGCCTCCCCCTCTCAGACCGTGCACATGCAGCCCGAGGCCGGACTGCCCACGGCGGCCCTCCAAGGCGCTGCCGGCCTGGCGCTGCTGACGGTGGCGCGGGTGGGCGCCGGCTGGTCGTTTTCGTTCGGGACAGGTGGGGGGGGCTGTTGGCGGGGAGTGCGGGGCGGGGACGGAGGCCACGGCGGGTGGGCAGGCGGTGGCCGTTGTTGATGAGACCGGTGGATCGACAGTGTCGACCGGCGGGCGTGGTGGTGGTGGGTCGCTGCTGGCAGTAATGGGTCGCTGCTGGCAGGTGGGGGCCGGTAGCTCGGATCCGACCTGGGGAGGGGCGCTCTTGCAGGCGAGTGGGTGCGGCGAAGGAGGGGGATAAAAACGTATCCGCGAATCCACGGCCGGCGAACCACAGGCGATGAGGATGGTGGTCCAAGAAGCGACAGTCGGCGACGAAACGGAGGGAGGCGCTGTTGAATCGGAACGGAAAGGCGAATTGAACATAGACTGTAGGAAAGAATTGGTGCTGTGACAGCGGCTAAAGTGCGGCGAAGGAAGGGGGCTCGGGTTCGCGAGGAAAATTAGTTGTCGAAACGTTGCGGTGGGAAGCGTTGTTAGTAACGGGACAACGCCATGCCTTACCTTCGTCGACTGAACGGCGTTTGTTGTACATCGGGTCTGCTTTATTCGTTGGTTGTTCCTCGGAAACGCGGCTCCTACGTGACCCCGCGTCCCAGCTTCCTGTGGACCGCGATGACGTCGGGTGACCTCCCGGCCTGAGGGCGCGACCCTTGCTGCTCAGCTAGCCCAGCTCACCTCACCCTCCCCGCCCAACCTGCTGCAGGACTGGTGGTGGCTCGCACCCCCGGCGGCTGGTCGGCCCCCTGCGCCATCTCCGCCGCCGGCCTGGGCTGGGGCCTGCAGCTGGGCGGGCAGCTGGCGGATGTGCTGCTGGTGCTGCGGAGCCGGGAGGCGCTGTCGGGGCTGTGCGGAGGCATGGGGACGGGCGTGGTGGTGGGCGGCGCAGCCTCGCTGGCGGTGGGACCCGTGGGTCGGCACGCGGACGCGTCGCTGGTGCTCAACACCACTGGCACTGCTGCGGCGTACGGCTACAGTTGCAGCAAGGGCGCCTTCGTGGGGCTGTCGGTGGAGAGCTCGCTGCTGTGTGTGCGGACGCAGGTGGGGCGGGGGGGGGAGGCGAGGAGGGGGAGACGAGGAGGGGGGAGGCGGGGAGGGGGCGGGGGAGGCAAGGAGGGGGGCGGGGGAGGCAAGGAGGGGGGCGGGGGGAGGCAAGGAGGGGGGCGGGGGAGGCAAGGAGGGGGGCGGGGGGAGGCAAGGAGGGGGGCGGGGGGAGGCAAGGAGGGGGGAGGGGGGAGGCAAGGAGGGGGGCGGGGGGAGGCAAGGAGAGGGGCGGAGGGAGGCAAGGAGGGGGGCGGGGGGAGGCAAGGAGGGGGCGGGGGAGGCAAGGAGGGGGGCGGGGGAGGCAAGGAGGGGGGAGTGGGGAGGCAAGGAGGGGGGCGGGGGAGGCAAGGAGGGGGGCGGGGGGAGGCAAGGAGGGGGGCGGGGGAGGCAAGGAGGGGGGCGGGGGGGGCAAGGAGGGGGGCGGGGGGGGGGTGGCAAGGAGGCGGGGAGGGGGGAGGCAAGGAGGGGGGAGGGGGGGGGCGAGAGACTTGTCATGACTGACATGCTTGTGTTCGCAGCATGTTTGGGATGGCAAGCCGCAATGCCGTGTTGGTGATGCGGTCAGGAGGTGTGCGGGGTGGGGTCTGGTCAGGAGTACCCCACTGCAGTGCTCGCCCCTCCGCCCCCACCACTCCGCCATCATCCCCCCCTTCCGCCCTACTGCCCTCCGCCCCCACCACTCTGCCACCACCCACCACTCCGCCCCCACATCCCCGCCACCACACACCCTACTCCACTTCGAACCCCATGAACCTCCAAACCTGTGTATCACACGGTTTCCTATTCGGCTTCCTAGTCCACGGGCTTTCCCCCGCCACCCCGCCATCAACCCCCCGCTCCGCCGTACTCCCTCCGCCCCAGGTCAACCTGGACTTCTACGGCTACCCGGTCACCCCCCGGCAGCTGCTGCTGGAGGCAGCGGTGCCGCCGCCACCGGCCGCCGCCATGCTGTACGAGGGCATCAAGGTACGAGGAGCGCCCCGCGGGGGAGGAGGTCTGGGGGGCTGTGCCTCAGTGCCGTAGCGGGCGTGAGGCTGCGAACACTGCGGAGTGAGCCGCATTTGGCTCCCGGCCACCCGCCCCACAAGACCCCAGAGCGGCTCGTCCTGCCAGTATCGCCATACCCGAGTTCTCGCCGGCTTGGCCCCCTGCCAGCGCGAGTCTGTTAATCCTTAGCAGGCGGTACCCCGTGTACCGCCTCGTGGTGACGAGAGCCACCTCGCCTCACACGCTGTGTTCTTGCCCCTCCCGCCCCTTCCCCCAAACACACACCCTACCCCTGCACGCGTTTCTACCCCCCCTGCCCCTCTCAGGCGCTGCTGCACCGGTTCGAGTGCCGCCGCCGCCTGGTGCACAGCCGGGCACACAGCGCCCCACTGCACCGCCAGCTGCAGCAGCAGCCGCAGGGCGCCCCGCCCCAGCCGCCCCAGCTGCTGGCGCTTCCCTCCGCCGCCTCCGCGCCCGCGCTGTCCGACTACCGCCCCCACGCCCCTCCGGCTCCTCCGGGTGGCGACGGCGGCATCCGGCTGCCGTCGTTCGTGTCGCGGGCGTGCGAGCAGCACCCCGCACGCCCCGCCATTGTAGACTAACGGCACCGCCACCGGCCTGCTGGGGCTGGCCCTGGCTTGGCGGCGGCGCCGTAACCCCTAATCCCCCCTAGCTAGCACCCCGTACCCCGCAACCGTGACCGCCCGACGGCGGCGCTGCGGCGCTGTCGCTGTGACGGCCGTAAGCGCCGCCGCGCGTCGGTTTCCGCGGTGGGTCGGTTTCGGCGGTGGGTCGGTTTCCAACCCCAGGCTGGGCTCATCGCAGCAGTGGCGTTACGGCATGAGGCGTTATGGTAATGAGTATCACTCCCCTGGAGTGGTGCGGCGGCGAGGCCACGCGGCATTGAGTGTCGTGGATGCGTTGTACTGCAATGGGGCGCATTTTCGCGTCGATGTATGGTAAATGGTACTCTACAAAGCACCCAATCAGCAAAGTTGTTGTGAACGCGCTTCCTGCTGCTCTCATGCAGGCTTTGGTACGTTGGGGGTTTTACTTGCGGCCGCGGCTCGCGTTTGAGATTGGCGTTGGGTGGACTTATGGTGGGTGCTGTGCTGTGCGGGCGGATGAATAAATCCGACAGAAGCGGATGTCGTGGCAGGAGCTGGGGGGCGGGAGGTGGCCGCACGACTGTGTCCCAAACCTTGCTGTAGGACATGTGTACGACAAGTGTACGAAAACCAGCCAGGCCCTGCTGCAGCCCCGGGCTGATGCGGCTTGATGCTGTGCCCTAGTTGCCGTGAGGGCGGGGTCCAGCCAGGGCGGCGCACATGTGCCGATTAGCTGGTGGCTGTGGCTGCAGCGTTGGGTTGCAAAACCTGGTGTGGTCCCCAGTCCGTGGACCCAGGGTGCAAGCCCCGCTTAACTTCTGGGGCGTTGTGCGTTTCCTGGCAGGCGGGTGGGGCTGGCAGGCAACAGTGCACAGTTAGTGGTGGGCTTTGCGTGGCTGGCAAACAATCTTATTGTACAATACGGCGTCATTCGCGTGTACCAACAAATGTATCATAGTACCGGTAGCGGTGAACACGCGTCGGGGTTGGTCCGTCGCTGTTTCCTCCTTTGACATTGACCTCCCTAGTACCGTACAACGGGCTGGCTAAGGGGGCGGCACGGAGGCCACTTGGCCCCCCCCTTTCTCTGCGCCATTGTACTCTTCCTGTCCGATGTTCGCTCTCTTAGGGCGCCCGCGAGCACAGCGCTCTGCTCTGGTCCACCTGCGGGTGGCGTCACCAGAGCGGCTGGCCCCGCCAGGCACAGCCCCCGCCAGGCACGCAGCTGCGCTCTGCGATGGCGGGGGGCGGCCTCCGCCGGGGGTGTTCCCGCTGGCGGGTGGGTATCGGTGCGGAGTACCGCACGCGGGCTAGGTTGTCCCGATCATGGACCCCGTACGTGTGCAGTGTGGCGGTGGCGCGTGTCGGGGTCCTTTCACCTTGTTGTCAGCGGTGTGATTGTCGACGCTGAGAGCCGTGAGAGTGTTTGATAATGGGGCGTCTTCAACCTATGGCAAACCGTGGCGTTCAGTGCCTGCCATTCATAGAGTCCATGGGAAGGCAATGTATTTGTTGTAACGGTGGTCCGTCCGCGGGTCCCGGCACCTCAATGCCCCGGAGGCACACAGCACGATCGGCGGCCCCAGAGAGATCTCGCCCGCGCGACATTTGGTGTTGAGGGCTCAGCATTCCGGAGCTAAGACGGCGGTGCAGCAGAGCAGTGCCGGCGGTGCAGGAATGGAGGAAAAGTTTGTCGGTGATGTCGAGTAGATTTGCGTTCCGGAGACATCCCGTCATAGTCTGTTTGGGATAGGAAACGGCGCCTGGATGCCGCATCAATGTGAACACGTCAAGCACAGGCGAAGGCGCAGCCAGTTACGGATCTGGTTTGGGATGACGTAAGCATTAGTAACTGCCGCCGGACCGTAACGTCGTAGAGCCATCGGACACATCGTCTGACACTTGAGAGGCGCAGTTACAGTGGGTTCGAGGCCAAACGGCACCATCGGGCACATCGCTTGATACTGTTGTGAGGTACTGTCGTACGTCTAGTCAGCGGAGGGTCGTTGAGTTCGTGGTTGTGGGGCCGAATTGATGGTATACAAAGAATGGAGGAGCGCCGGCTCGGGGCGCCCTCGGAGAGCCGATTTAACGTGTATAGCCTCCCACGCGGAAGCAGGCGGAAGACCCCTCCTGAAAACAACAAAGGCGCCCTTAGACTCTACCAACAACAACCAAAACGCGACATCACAACCAGTATGCCATGTTAAGCACATAACCAAATACCCTGCAGCCTGTTCAGAAATGCGCACACTAGGCCTCACGCCCGACAACATGGGCCTCCCCATGACGCCCCTTACGGGAACAAAAGAAATCCCAAGCTAACGATAGAAACGGAACTCGGAGCCAGATCTTCGTAATGCAAGGAAGTAGCCAGACCATCCAAGACAGAGCGGTGAGCTCACGCGAACGAGGTCAACCGGCCACACCATCAGCTCATCCGCGGCCTCTTCAGTAATCAGCCTGCCGCACAGCAACGTGATCAATAAATCATACTCCTCATACGCCCGTGAACCACATGAATCCAGCACTTCTCTCGAAATACACACCAACGAAGGGGCCTGTAACGCAGGTGCGAAATGCCGCAGATGCATCGCTCATATGGACACGGACACATGGGCTTTCTCAAACGTCCACCTACAGTACATCACAATCATACCTGCAGTCGTGCGAGTCAAGCAACCGCTACACCGGGTTCGTGAGGAGTTGTCGGGCGGCAGGGACCACCAGCCGGGGCACCGCAGTCAGGCCCTTGTCGCTGGCCGTCGCTTCTGGCGGCTGAGGTCCACAGACACACACATGCCCACCGTATGCAGTTTCTGCACGATACCCTCCCAATCGCTAGCTAGGGCCAGCAGCAACAACATCCAGGTCTGTCTGTCCAGTATCAACTCCAGCGGCAGCAGCCCGCAGACTGCCATCCCCGTCCCTGTGCAGCCCCCCCGTCACCACGTCCTGCGTACAGTCCCACCTCCGACCCATCACACCGGATTTCACACACACCCACACCGGTCTGGTCCTACACCGGTGTGAGGGCACACACCACACCGCACCATGATGGCCTGCAGCGCACTTGCCCTCGCGACCGCGCAAGTTGGCCTCACCCTGCGTCACATCCAAGGCCCTAGAAGCCGCCACCCGCCGTTACGTCACCTCACACCCACCGCCGTTACGTCACCTCACACCCATGCGCCGCCATCGCCATCCGACCACGAGTCCCCACGGAAAGTCATCTTGATGCGCCACTCCTCCCCCTAGCCCGCCCTTACACAACACCACTTTTACGACTAGGAAAGGCTGGTTGTAGCCACCGACGGCGCGGCCAGGCGAAGAAGTCCCGCTGAAAGAGGGCGCATCAAGCCTGCACAGCCGGGACTGCTTGCCAAGCTTCGGCTGGTAAACTGTGCGATGTGACCCAGCACGTGCGACGTGACCCCGTCCCGACGTCTTGCTGGTGGCGGTGGTGGTGGTGGTGGTGGCGCAGGCACCCGGGCCACGCGTCCATATGCAATGCGTCGCCTCAGCACGGTTCCTCGATGCACCTCGATGCGCAAACATCAGGAATAACGACACACCAGCATGCACAGCCACAGTCACTGAGGTCCATGCGCGGACGTCGCCGTCGTAACCGTGGCAGCCAGGCACCGCTCTTCTCTCCCCTCCGCCGCCCCCCATCCGATTACACCGGGCGCCCCCATGCGACCCTATCCTATCGTATCCTGCTCGCGCGAGCCATCGGCGACGAGAGGAACCCCAGGCGGCCCCGGTGCGGACAGCGCACCGTCGCGGGTCGCGTGTCATTTCAAACCCCTTCCTCCCCAAGCAAAGACCGCATCCCGTGTGAGAACCTCATCGCCGGCGAGGGCGCTGCCCGGCCAGGTGCATCGCCGGCGCCGCCTGGGTGCTTTCACTGCCCCGCACCAATCAACCCCTGCTGGAACGCCGTCAAGATGGCGCACTCGCTGCTATGCTGCGCCTGCCAGTGTTGCAGCTGGCACGAGCCCGAGCAGTAAGACACAGTACGGCAGCGTGCGCAGGTCTTGACCGCACTGAGGGCTGCCTCGCTGGGTCCCTCCAGGTTGGTGCAGAAGGGGTTGCCGCACAGCCGGACGCCCGCAGCCGCAACCATATTCCCCACGGCAACCGGCAGCGGCAGCTCCCGCATGCCCTCCATGTCGTGCTTCGAAGACACCTCGCGCGCGAGGGCGGCCAGCGGCAGCCTCCACGCCTCCTCCCCCTCCCGCTCCTCCCGCCTCAACATCTCCTCCAACCAGGCGGCTAGCTGCTCTGGCCCGCTGTCGCGGCCGCTGCCGCCCGCGTCCTCCGCCCACACGTCCAGCAGCTGGAGCAGGCTGCTGCGCCCCTGCTGCCGCAAGCACTCCCGCAGGCGCTGGCCCCACACAAGGGTGCTGATCACGTTGGGCGCTTCGTCACTGCCTCCAGCCTCCGCGGGGGCTCCAGCCGCCGGGTCCCCGTTCAGCTGCTCGGTGCGCTGCTGCTCCGCGCACGACTCCCCCATGCGCAAGCTCCCACGCAGCTCGCCGGGCATCGCCAGCGCCAGGACCTCCAGGATGTCGAGCGCGGTGGGCAGCAGCGCAACGGCCCGGCGGGCCGCGGCCGCACCGCCTCGCCCCTCGGCGGCTGCTGTCGCCCCACCCAGGACGGAGCTGAGCACGGCCCACACGTCCAGAGCCCCCGAGAGAAAGGCGACCCAGGAGGTGTAGTCAGAAAACTGCAGCGACGCTGACGGAGCGCCAGCAGTGGCGGCACCTGCCGCAACCGGTCGACAGCCGCTCCCGCTGGGCTCCACCTCCGCGTCCGCCGCCGCCATCACCGCCTCCGCCTTCACGTCGGTCTCCACCGTCCGCTCCTCCGCCAGCTCCCCCCCCGCGCGCCTTGTCCCGCTCTTGCGCCTCTCTGCCAGGCACTGCAGCGCCGCCGCCAGGACCCAGCGCAGAACCGCCTTGCTGCTGTCCTCGGAGACCCCCCCATCCACCTCCAGCACGAGCAGGATCAAGCCAGGTAGCCACATCCCGACGCACAACATCGCGAGGCGGCGCTGCTGCAACTCAGCAGCCGAGCCGGGAGGGAGCCGACCAGCGGGCCGCGACACCCCACCCGGCCCCCCCTCCCCTGAGCCCCCCTCCACCTCCACCGAGCTGTTGGGAGCCAGGGGGTCGCGTGGCTGGGCTGGGCTGGGTGGCAACACCGCCGATGCCGTCTGTTCCAGCAGGACTGCCAGGTGCGACGTCATTCGGACGTCGATGGCTCGGTACTCGTCCGAAGCTGAGTCCGCGTGCGCTATGCTCTGAAGCCTGAAGAACCCAGCGACGCGGCGCAGGGTGGCGATGAGTGACGCCACGTCGCGCAGCGACCCGTAGGCGATCAGTGCTGGCCACACGCGGGGCACCACACACAGCAGCTGCTCGACCGCGAACACGCAGGACGCTTGGTCCTTGACCCCCGCCTTGCTGCCCGCCCACCGCCGCAGCAAGCGCTCCACTGCGGGCACTAGACCGGCCTCCAGCGCGCAACGGAGGGTGAAGGGGCAGACAGGCTCGACAGGGCGGCCGACCTCACCTGGGAGCACGGGGTGGGGGTTCAGGGGCACTTCAAGGCGTCGCAAGGAGTGCGCATGGTCAGCTGTCAGATGCAGTAAGTGGGAGCGCGTGCTGTAGGGCTCTGGCCTGCCGCTGACTGGAGGCTTTCAACCCCTCCCTGCCTCGGACGCACGGGTGCCCTGTTGGGGTGCAGCCTGGTGACGGGTGCAGCGCCAGATGGGCAGCGGACGCGGCTGTTTAGGCCGCTGAGCGAGGATGGGGCCGCGTGCTATGGCTTGCCATGCCGCGAGTCGCCCAGGACAGCCGGTGCGACGCGGATGGGGTTCCTCAGCTCCAGGACTGGTGCCAGACACCTTCCACACGCGACACCACACCTTGCGCACACGACACCACACCACACGTGCGCCGGCCAACCCCGCCTCTGCGCGACTTCCCCCACACGCGGCGCGCTCGTAGCTGTGCCAGCCCCCCCCCTGCAGCATCTGCGCACACTGCCCGCGCGAGATAGCTGCGCCCCCTCGCATGGCCCCCTCACTGCACAGCCCCCTCGCCGCCCCCCCCTCGCCTCCCACCTGCAAGGCCGGCAGACGCGACCCCGGACGACGGCTCTGACGCCCCGCGGGCCGCAAGTGGCTGCCTGGCAGCTGCGCCCTCCCCGGCCCCAGATTCCGGCTGCTCGCCCTCCCTGTCCTCCTCCTCCTCCTCGCCCTCCTCCTCCTCCTCGCCCTCCTCCTCCTCCTCCTCGCCCTCCTCCTCCTCGCCCTCCTCGCCCTCCCACGGCATGACCAGCTGCAGCAGGCAGCTGATGAGCTGCACGGGGCGGTGCCCGGAGTACTGCAGCCGCACGTGCTTGCGCCGCAGCAGGCAGCAGATGAGCCGCCACAGCGGCGGCAGCCGCATCGCGGCGTGGTCGTTCTGCAGCTCCATCACCAGCCGCACCAGCAGCAGGGTGGGCTCCACCAGGGTCAGCTGGCTGCCCCCCGGGAGGTGCTCGGTGGGGGCGTCCTGGACGACGCACGCCAGCGTCTCGTAGATCATGTCGTACACATTGACGGCGCGGTACGGCATGCCGGGCACCTCCTGCCGCACGTGGACGTCCGCCAGTAGATTGGGCAACGGCCCTGACACGGTCATCTGCCAGACGAGCGACGCCGCACCGAGCCGGGAGAGCAGGCGGTCGGAAGTTGCCCGTCGCGTCGAAGGCAAGCCGGCTGCATCAGGAAGGAAGGCCTTGGGCAGGCCATGGTTGGGCCCTTCATCCCCCGTGAGCCGCAGCCTCGCTGCCACCAGCTCCCTTCCCAGCAGGAACTGCACGCAAAACCAAAGCGAGAGCGCAATGGGTGGGTGGGTGGGTATGAAGACGCATGTGGGTATGAAGATGCATGTGGGTATGAAGATGCATGTGGGTATGAAGATGCATGTGTGGAGGAGGAGCCGGATGTCATTGGAGGTCTTGCATCGACACGCCGCAAAAAGGGTTCGTGGACACCATGCCGTACCGTTCCTCCGCACACGCGAGCGTATGGTGCCGTCCAGCTACCACCTAGGCACATGGCTCTACCCCGGCTGGTGCACCAATGAAGCGACAGCCTGCTTACCTGTAGGCAGGGCCCAGAGAGCACCCCGCGAACTTCCGGCAGCAAGGCGTAGGCTTTCACCTCGGTCTCAGTCTGCGGTTTACAGCTGTACGACCCCCAGCAACAGCTGAGTATGCACTGCTTGCCGGCAATGCCATGCAGGGCGCTGACGATGCAGCCGCAGGTCTCGACCACCCCGACCCGCACGTTCTGTGCCAGGTCGGCGTCAATCTCCCCACGCAATGCGGCAAAGTATGCCGCTTCCTGCGCCCGCACCAGGGCGCGTGACATGTGCTCGAGCAGCTGGCTGGACGACAGGGCGCGCACGTACTCCGCGTATAAGCTGAGGCCGGTGGCATCCCCCTCGGTTGCGGGCTGGTCGGCCACCGTTAGCTGCGCGCAACTGCTGAAGATTAGGCTGAACTGTGCCAGCAGACGGAGTTTTGGCTCCATCGCTTGGGGTGTGACGTCGGCCCACGCCGTCGTCAGCCGCGCGTAGCACTGGAACGAGTCGGTCCGGAGGAGCGCAAAGGCGAGACGAATGCTGAGAGCGCTGCCTGATTTAAAAGCATTGGTCTTGATGAACAGGAAAAGGGTGCTCCCTAAAAGCATTTCCACACGCTTAGCCCTCTCGCTTTCGCATCGAGACAAGTCCAGCAGTTCACGGACAGCCAAACTGTGGAGGTCCAATATTTTTAGCCATAAATCAGGGCCAAATCCCCCAACTGTACACTGGATTGGCAGGGCATCCAGACGGTCTACTATTGTGGAAAGTGCCTTCGGCAAAGAACGGGGTATCCGAGAAAGTCCATCGGTTCCCCGTTTTCCGTGCTCAATAATGCTGTCGATGATCCCTGCCGTCTCTATCGCGATGTCAGCCAATGGTGAGAGCTGTTGGCGCTGGCGGCGCATTTCTGCGAATCGCAAAATAACAGAACGTCGTGTTTTCAATTCATTGCACAGGCAATGCGGTACCTCTATGCATTTATGTTTCTGATAGCTGCACAAAGCTCTTCAGTTTCAGTCAGTTTGAAACACCACAAGTCGTACATGCCTGGCCAGGAAAGCTAGATTGAGCCAACATTTCGCACGAGCGGAACCCTGAAACTCCGAGTAGATAAGCAGACCTTGTCTGCAAATGAGTTTGAAAAGCGGTGGTCGCACTCACCCAGGCATACCGCTGGCAGACGGCGTCCGAGCAACAAAGAAGCCCGGGTTTGGGTCGGGGTTGGAGGTTGTGGGGACCGCACATCACAGATCTGGCGGCGGTGCCGGACTACAGCGTGGCGCCGCAGCGCCAGTCGTACGAATAGCAGAGACGAAACAGACAATAACCAAACCGCACCATAACAAGGCAAACCATCACGACATAGCCAACAGTGCAGGGCCAAAAACAGGCACCCCAGGGGTAGGTATTTGCGCTGTAGGCGCCCCTAACAAGAACCGACCACCAGCACACCTAGCAGACCCGCAACCGATGAACCCTGATGAACCAGTGGAGCGCCACCACGATTTGAGACCAGAAAACTGCTCGCTACTCATCCCAGAAACCACATGACTGCACGCCGGGCAGTGTGGAGCTGCTGTCCTGGCTGCGCGAGCGCGGCTTCGAATGGGATGAGAACACCTTCGACTGCGCTGCAAGGAGTGGATGCGATGAGGTGCGGGAGTGGCTGGCGGATCACGGCGGCTGCATATCGGTGGGTATCGCATGGCGCTGGCCCTTTGCATAAATGGCGGTTGGCCGGTCTGTTCGTTGGTTTAGCGAGTGAGGCTTCCGACTTGAGAAACCGCGGACATGATGTGAGGGGGCCATGCACCAACTAGCCGGCGAAACTTATGGCTGCCGTATGGTTGAAAGGTTATTTGGGTGCAGTTCCGTGATCCTGCACTCGGGAATGTTGGGGCTGATGTGGGCGACCGCAGCCCTCCTAGGGGAGGGGTCACTGGAGTAGCTGCCAGGGCGATGGCTGCCGGCTTGCACCTGAACGGTGGGCTCGGTTGGGGGGGGCGTCAGCAAGGGGGTGCTGCTGTGCGTGGGGGACCAGGGGGAGGCGCAGGGCCGAGCAGGGAGGTCGCAGAGGGACATGGAGAGCTACCGAAACCATTGACGTCCGAACCAGGCCCAACGATATTAATAGAAGAGCACTGAGGGTTCCACGTACTGGGGGATATCGCATAAGGAGGTTGGCGGTCTGAAGCGATGGGATGCTGGTTAGGGCCATGACAGAGGCGGCGGCCGGACTGGCCACACGTGAGTGAGGGCTACAGCGGGTGGGGTGGGGGGCTCGAGGGAGACCCGTGGATGCCCGAAAAAACCCGTTTAAAACAGAAGTTTTGAGATGCATGCTGGAGAACTGGGTTGGGGTAAAGCCGATGGTCGTAATATGACCTTTGGCGGCTAAGCTATAGCGGCTACGGCGAGACGAAAGGAAGCGAGGACCCCGCGCGACGCACGGAAACTTTTCGCAGAACCGGTTTTGGGCGCTAGCAGGAGACGGGAGACGGGGGGGGAGGAGGCAGTGCGCGGTCCGGGCTGGTCGGATCCCCACAGCACTGCCACAGCGAGGACGGCGCCGCCACAGTGCGACGCCGGCGGCGAGGGACGGGGGGGAAGCGGAGAGGGGCGGTCTAGGCGGGGAGGGGGAGAGGGGGCTGTGGGAGGAGACAGTGTGCGAATGGCGGGTGCGCGGGTGGGCGGAGGGGCGGGGGGGGGAGCGGAGAGCGAGGCGGCGGGAACAGTTTCCTAGGAGTGTTTCAGTCGCGGCTGGGGGGGGGGCGTGGGGGGGGGAGGGGCTGGCGCGGGATGAGGTGCGGAGGGAGGGGGGGCGCGGAGGGCGGCCGGCGGCGTATTACAAGGGACGGCGGCTGGGCGCCGGGGGTGCGTGCTGCGGCTGCTGTGGCTGCTGGGCGCCGGGGCGGGGTGCTGCGGCTGCTGTGGCTGCTGGACGCCGGGGCCGGCCGGGAGGTCTGGGGCTGCTGGCTGGCCTGACGAGGTGTGGGCCCCGCCGCTGGCGGGCGCAGCGGCGGTCAGGTAGAGCGGAGCCGGCGGAGCGAGGGCGCGACGGGGCGGCCGAGGGGATTTGGGGGGCGCCAGGGAGGAGGAGGGGTGGCCTGGGCGAGGGCGGGTGGGGTCATAGGTGGCGGTGGATGTCGGCCAGGAGGTCGACGTCGCCCGCGCGGCGAGCGTGGTGGTGGAGGAGGGGGGAGGTGGCGACGAGGGCGCGGAGGGTGGTGAGCAGCCGGCGGCGGGAGTGGCCTTGGGTGACGAGGGCGGTGAGGACCAGGGCAATTTCGAGGCAGGAATTATGGGGGTCGGTGATGACGCGGCGGAGGCGGTGGAACTGGCTGGTGAAGATGTTGCGCTTGGAGGATTCATTGACATTGGAGTGGACGGGGATGAATCGGGTGAGTGCGAAGGCGGGCTGGACGCGTTTGTTGTAGAGTCGTGTGAGGAGGCGGCACGAAGCGGCGGCGGGAATAGGGACGAGGAGGAGGTCCAGGAAGGGCATTTCGTTGTGGTGGAAGTGGGCGTGGAGTTGGGGCTCGACGCGCAGGGCCGGAGGGTAGATGCCATGGAGGCCCAGATAGGTGGCGTTGGTGTACAGGAGAGCGGCGAGGTGGGGTTTTTGGAGGGAGAGGAGGTCGTCGAGGAAGCGGAGGGAGGAGGCGAAGGCGGCGAGGGCGGCGCGGGCGGCGGGTGCGAGGTCGGGCCGGAGGCTTTGGCAGAGGAAGGTGTATTCGAACCAGGCGAGGAAGAGGTTGGCGATGCAGGGGGCGGCGGAGATGCCCCTGGGGATACCGCAAGTCTGCTGGACGAGGGCGGGTCCGAAGCGGAATCTCCGACACTTTTGTAGGGGTGCTGGGGCGGAGTGAGGGTGAAGGTGACCCGGTGGTGAGGTTTCCTGTCCGGTTGACGGGGGTAGAGGGTGGTGGCGACGACGATGAAGGGCCAGACGGGCTGGGGCTGGTCGGCGAAGGTGTGGGAGACGGCGGCGGCGACGAGGGTGGAGATGGTCGTGCAGAGGAGGTCGTGTGGGATGTTGGTGTAGAGGCGGGCGAAGTCGTAGGCTTGCGGGGGGAGGAAAGGGTGGGGCAACTGGCTGGCGTTGAAGGTATGCACGAGGTTGACGGCCGCGGCAGAGGAGAGGCAGTACCAGGGGGTGAAGTCGGGGAGGGTGGCATCCCAGAGCTGAATGAATTGAGTGCTGACGGCGCGGAGGACAGCGGTGACAAGGTCGCTGATTTCAGCGGCGGAGCATTTGTGGGAGCAGGCGAGGTATCGCATCGCCGGTGGGGTTTTGTGCATTTTGACGGTGGCGGCGTAGTAGGCGCGGGTGAAAGTGGAGGGGTTGGGCGGGGCGAGGGGGGGCGGGCCGGCGGCGGCAGGGGCGGCGGTGGCGGGGGCGGTGGCGGGGACGGGGCCGGCGGCGGCGGCGGGGGCGGCGGCGGGGCCGGCGGGGGCGGCGGCGGGGCCGGCGGGGGCGGCGGCGGGGCCGGCGGGGGCGGCGGCGGGGCCGGGAACGGCGGCGGCGGCGGGGGCGGGGGCGGGGGCGGGGGCGGGAGCGGCGGCGGGGGGGCGGCGGCGGCGTGGGGGGGTGGTGTGAGACCGGCGTGGGGGGGTGGGGGGGCGGGGGCGGGGGTATAGGCGAGCTGCCATGGGGTGAGGAGGATGTTGTGGAAGAGGAGGAGGGCGCGCATGTAGGCCGGCGGGCAGGGGCGGTAGAACGGCGGGGAGCGCGGGGGGGGGACCGGCGGCGGGGGCGGCGGCGGGGGCGGCGGCGGCGGGAGCAGCGGGGGGTCGGCGGCGACAGGGGCGGCGGCAGGGGCGGCGTCGGGGGCGGCGGCGAGGATGGCGGGGGAAGTGGGAGTAGGAGGGAAGACGGGGACATCGTCCGGCGCGTAGAGGTCTTGCATACATTGTTGGGCGTAGTAGTGGCGGCAGACGAGTTGCAGGGTGGAGGAGGATTTGTCGGTGACGGTGACGATGAAGGCGTTGGTGTAGGATCGGAAGACGGCGAGGGTATTGTCCGCGAGGATGGGCCAGGTGAAGGTGGAGGGGGCGTCGGGCGGTGGGAGGGCGGCGGTGATATCGTCAACGAGGGTGCCCGCCCAGGCGGCGAGTGCGCCCCGCGGGGAGCCGTATCGTTGTTCGTAGTGGTGCGTAAAGGTGAGGGCACAAGCGTGGAGTTCGGCGAGCATCTCGGCGCGGGGGGGGGGCGCGGGTCGGTGCGGGCGGTAGCGGGCGCCTTGGTTCCAGAGGGTGGTGAGGTCCGCGCGCTGGGGGTCGGGGAATATCGGGTAGGGGCAGGTGGTGAGGACGTGGTTGATGCCGGGGGGCTGAAGGCTCGGGTACAGGTGGCAGCGGCAGGGCTTCGCCAGGAGCTCCACGTATTGCTCGCTGGTGAGGGTCTGGGCGAAGCGGGGGTAGGAGCAGAGGAGTTGGTGGTTGGTGGGGCCCGCTTTCCAGTGGACCGGGGGTGGGCGGGTGTTGGTGGGGAGGAGGGCGTGGAGGGCAGGGCGGCGAAGGAGGACGTGGAGGGCAGGGGGGGTGATGAACTGGCGGAGGGCGTGCGGAAGCCAGAGCTTGGCTTTGAGGTCCGGGGCGCCGGCGGGTGGGAGCTTGTCGTTGAGCACACGGGAGAGGGGGGTGACGAGCCAGGACTGGAAGACAGGGTCGAGGTCCAGGTGGGAAGGGGGGCAGGCGGTAATGGCGGAGTAGAGGCGGTGGAGGGTGGGGAGGCTGAAGGGGGCGAAGTGCGCATCCACGGCGGCCTTGGTGTCGAGGCGGTGGTCGGTGTGGAGGGCTTGCAGGTGGCGCAGGCGGCGGCGGATGTCGCGGGAGGCGTACCAGCGGTTGCGGGCGCGGGGGCTGGCGTAGGGGCGGTCACCGCAGATGAGGTTGGCAGGGTCGGCGAGGGAGGTGACTTCGAGGCGGACGTTGTGGCCGGTGCCGTGGAGCGGGCCGATGGCGTTGAGACGCTGGGCCCAGACCATTTCGCGGTGGAGGGCGTGGGCGTGGAAGGCCGGGCTGTTAGTGACGGGGGCGTGACCGGGTGCGCCGGGGATGGAGACGCGTTCCAGGGGGAGGATGAGGAGGCGGGCAGCGCCCACAGTGCGGATGAGCTGGGCAAGGGGCGAAAACACGACTTGGCACCCGTAGTAATCAAGGAAACGAAATGCGGTGAGGCGATCGCCCAGTTGGCATGCCTAGAACCAAGGCCGGCTGGCGACACGGCAGCGGTCCCGTTGTCGAACAGCCGCCCAAGCAGCGCCTCAGCCGCGGTGCCGCTGCGCCGCCACCGCACGGTAATCCACGTATGTTGTCCTACGGAAGGCAGGTGGCAGCGGGGGCAAGGGGCGAAAACACGACTTGGCACCCGTAGTAATCAAGGAAACGAAATGCGGTGAGGCGATCGCACAGTTGGCATGCCTAGAACCAAGGCCGGCTGGCGACACGGCAGTGGTCCCGTTGTCGAACAGCCGCCCAAGCAGCGCCTCAGCCGCGGTGCCGCTGCGCCGCCACCGCACGGTAATCCACGTATGTTGTCCTACGGAAGGCAGGTGGCAGCGGGGGCAAGGGGCGAAAACACGGCTTGGCACCCGTAGGACGCAAAGTGCATGAGGCCAGTTGTTGTAATGGTCGTCGGTTGTGACTTTGGGAATGGCACCGGCCGTTTCCTCAGCGGCATCCTGGGTATTCTGTAACGGGATTAACCTGCGGGTCCAGAGAACGGGAGCTGTACAGTCAGAACATTTCCCAAGGCACGAAGCATAGCTGGATGGCATAATGAGAAACCTCAAAGAAGGCCCCCAATAGTTCTGCAATGCACTCTTACCCAGGTATCGAATCCTGGGATGGTTGCGCTATTGATTGCGGCAAACGAGTGCAGAACACGCCGTCAATGGACGTTCGCCATCAGGGCACGTCGGATACAGCTGCAACTATCAGGATTGCAGCTGCAAGTACATGTGCTTTAGGAGCAGCCACAAAGATGTTCTTGCAACATTGTGCTGAAATGCATACCCCAATCCTGAGATACCGGTGGCTGTCCTTCGAACGAATGTAGCCAGAAAAGAGCTTACATTCACTGCGCTGAAGCAAGGTAACGTGGATGACACAGTTGAAAGGAAATCCTGGCATCATTGGATGTGTAATAGGCCAGATGGATGGCTAAAGGCGGACATGCACCGTTTCGCCTTCGTAAGGGTTGACATCAAATTGGTTGCTGGCTATCATTACTGTTAATGCACAGGAAGCATATGGTTTACAATCCAGTATGGACGCGGCAGAACGCAACAGCTACAAGGGAGCTGGAGCTGGGCAGTCCGCCCGCCGTACGATAACTGCCACTACTGCTTGCACTGCGCTGGAAGGTCACTCGCCAGGACCTGGTCTTCATGAGCGCACCAGGGTATGCAAAGCGTCTAAGCACTGTATGAAATTGTGACAGAACAACGAGAGAAGCTATCGCCAGGTGGAGGCTTTCCGCGCGACCAATTGTCAGGAATTTTAGTATTGATGGCCAATTTGCTGTATAGCAGCCAATTATCAATTCCCCAGCACCAGGTGCATTACGGCACGAGTGCCAGGTAGTGCATCCTGTACCGGTAGCGCAAGGAAAGGTTCGGCTGCGCTCCTGCGCTTGCATGTGCAGTCATGTGCTGAACATGGTGAACGCATTAAGCACATTAAATTGCAAATCATTGTTTGGTTCACACCCGTTTACTCGTCAGCTAGAGCCCTTTGAGGTGTACCGTTCCTGACAGCCATAGGCAAGATTACTGTTTGAATTTGCCCGACAGGTAGATACGTTTCGAGTGCTCTCTCAGCACCTTATTAACGGGTATCATCAGGATTGAGCCGCTTTATCTGGGTGGAGGCTTGCCGGTAGAGCGGCAAAGCCAATCTTCAATCAGTTCCCTTCGTCCTCAAGTTTCTGCATGGTTTGGGTGCGAGGCCGCCTGATGGCTGCACGGCGACGACCTAGTCGCGCACGATGCTACCATGAAGCGAACGGCCGGTAGCAGTTTGAAAACGATTTAGTGCACGGTTTGACGCACGGTGGGTGGGTCGCAACCCACGGGCCTGTCCAACCGGCCCCAACGGTGTTTAGGCCTATCGCTACCTCAACTGGATGGGAAGCCCCCTTGTCGTTGGCAAGCGACTTGGGTGGGAGTTGGAGGTTAACCGGCCGACGGGCGTGCTGAGCGTATCTGCCGATTTTGCGCGTGCGGCGCTGTCGAGGATGACATGCACGTTTTTAAAGGAGTGGCCCATGTGAGCTTGCGAGCGAAGTTCGAGGACGCGACAACATTGCAGGGTCACGACAATGGGGTAAGCGCCTCTGGCCGTGGCCAACTTTCTCTATGGCGTTTGGGACACTAGGCACGCGGCGATGAAGCGCCTTGCGCTCAAATGTTCACGGGGGACGAGGATGCACCCGCCCGCCAACGTGTCTTAAGAAGACTTATAACCGTCCGTGGGCCCCCCCGGCTTCTACCGACGTTTGCGCACTTGTGCGGAAGTTGTAACTTGTAACCGAGAAACTGAAGGCGGCCATCCACGACCTCCAGGAGCTGCTGCCGGGAGAGCCGGTGGTCGCATTGATTCGCTGTAGCAGAGGACCTGAAGAAGACGAGGCATTTCATCGTTTATTTTTAATTGTTACATGTGTCAGGATCCAACAGGGCAAAAGGGCTCCTCAGGAGCCCTCGCAACCGCACGGAAAGTTGATGTATTGTGCGATTACATCCGGAGCATACCTGGCGAACGAAAATAGCAAGGCGACCAGCCGGCCCACCCGAGACTCAGGTTGCCTCGCTCCCTGGAGCAGACCTACACGCAGTACCGCCATCAGAATGCCGTAACTACACAGCAACAGCGACTCTTTCGGTAGGGGAGACAGACCGCTTCATCAAAACAACCACACGCCATCCTCAGAATTACTTGAATTTCCACAGCCCCGTTCGTCGGCGGTCCAACCGTTCCAAACAGCTCGCTCCGTGTGTCTCAAGCCGTTCATGTGTCTGCGCTTTGCTGTGGCTGTGACACACGAACAAACACGAAGCGCTTGGGATAACGATAAAGGAAGTACAGATGCGCGCAGGCCTTTTTACGTATCGCCGTCAGTACTTGCTGGGCCCTACCCGAAGCCAGAAGCGACACGACTCCCCGAGCGTTACGCAAGACAGCTGCGTAAAGCTAACGCAAGCATAGCTTCGATTAGTGGGTATACGCTGCGGAAAGCACGGCACAACCAACCGGCCAGCGACTGCTCGCGCATGCGCGTCTCGTACCTGGTGCCCTGCTCCAAATACATTGCGCTCCTCTTCCATCCATAGAAGCAGCGCCATCTGCAGAAAGACGGCATATCAGGCACATGCCCTTACTAGTTGCAGCTTGCGGGGCTGCTCAGTTGGTTCTCGTCCAGTTCGTATGACATGCCGCACATATCTTGGACTTCCCTAGCCAGCGATGCGTTAGGAAGTGAAGGGTCCTTCGGGAAACGGCAAGTCAGTTGAGGATGAGTGAGGAACACGCTCACAAACACAACCGACTCTGCCCGTTCCTGCCTTCAACACTACTCACCTTGTCTGTCCATGTGCACCAGCCCCCACTATGGACTCGTCAGGGCTGGCCCAGCAGCAGGCGCTGTAGTCCTCAGTGCCAGGCCGCCAGCCCCGCCAAGTGCTGCCACCAAGCTCGGGCTGGCGGGTTGCCGATCCATGGGCAGCAGCGTGGCCGATACAAGTGGTGTGGCGAGGATCGTGGGCTGCAAGGGTTGGACTGGGCAAGCGCCAGGTGGAAATAGGTGCGAGGGGACCCAGATTCCTCAACAAGGTGACGGTGTTTACCACCGCCATTCGGATGGCAACATTGGTCGGGGACTGAGGTCCGTGAGGACGCCGGTAGCGGGCATTCCCACTTCTGCTACCCGGGAATGGTTGGTGCGAACTGTAAGGCGGGGCTGTGCCACTGTGGGAACATGTGCAAGCGAGATGGGCATGTTGACCCTAGGTGAACTGGACGGATACAGTGTCGGCACTCCGCCTTGCTGCTAGTTGCCCACGGATCGAGCAATGGCAATCTGGCCGATGGCAGGATGCACGCTAAGGATTATCATTCGCCTCCGCTGCAGTCACCGCCGCCCGGCCCCCGACCCAGCCGCACCTCAAGCGCTTCGCCCGCAGGGGGAGGTCGGACGACCGGCAGCTACCGGAGGTGGTGGACCGGGTGGGTGGGGGATGCATGCCAAGAGGGTGCCGGCATTCCCTGTGTTCACGAAAGCTCCAAATGCTTGCCAGATTTACCTCCCCACCCCACCTACAAGTCCTCGAGGCGCATGCGAGACTCCTGCAGACGTAGCCAGAGCAGGAACGAATAAGTTCGGGGCACGGCGGTTTTACCTTCTGATCCGGCCCCCCCCCCGCTCGGTTTGTCCACTCCCCACCTAAACCCGTTATTCCCCCCTGTCCTCCCCTATGCCCTCCTACCCTGGCTGCGTTCCCCTCCAGCGCCATTACTCCACCAGTAGTAGCGCGGCCCGCAATGCCCAACACACCCTACTAAACGGCGATCACGAACACGGTACGCATACGATTCCCCCGCCCTTCCCTACCGTGAGCGCCCGTCACCGCCGCTGGCCCCTGTGTGTTCCGCCAGTGTCAGGTGCCACCCCACCACTGGCCGCATGAGACCCACAGGGCGCGCCCAAGCGTCTCATGACGGCGGCAGCCGCCAGCGCCGACTACTGCAAGAAGGATGACCTATTGGAGTCGCTGAAGCAGGTAGACAGCGGGGTGGGGCGGAACGAGGAGTGCGGGAGCAGCCGTAGAAGCAAGTGTATGGCACACAGGATGCCCTGGCAGCAGAGTCGACTGCATCTATCTCCGCATTCGCAGCGGAAAAACAACGTAGGTTGCATTGACAGCAGAGGAGCATCCAGCCGCTGTCCAGGAGCCGTTCGCGCACCGCCTGCTGTCCCGCAAGTGTTGCCTGTGGCCCCACACTGCTGTTCGGCCTATTCAACTGTCTAGAATCGATCTCAGCCACGAAAGCTCATCATGACGTCATGTTAGCCTGTTCGTTAGGGCCGTGGGCCATGGACTTAGTGGACAACGCCAGCAGCAGGATGCGTTATGCGAGTCAGGGATTGGAGGAATTAATGGTCTAATCAAGTAATCGTAGAGCTTAATATTGTCAAAGGTCTGCGAAGAGGAGCCGCATGGCGCCGGAAGCTTATCCGTACTGCAGATAGCGAGACAGGGGATAGCCCTAGTAAAGGCTGAAGCTCGAGTATCACAACCAAATGAATTGTAAAATGTGACGCCCGCCTGCCCTAACTCGGCAGCGCAGGAACACAAACTTATCGCATACCGGTATCCAGCTGTTATATGTCGCTGCCTGCATCTTGGAGCAAGATTTGGGAAGGACAGCACCACTAAATGGTATGCTGGAGGCTACAGCAATAGGTTGCCGGTCTGCTGCCGATGGACGGTAGGATGGCGGGAAAGGCAACCGAATACCAGCAAATTCAGCAAGAACCTGGCTCTCTGCGCGACCTGGCCAACCAACGCCAGCGATGAGGTTCTGCTGGTCCCAAAGGTAATCAAGGCCCCACTCGTGGTTGCTGGCGTCTGCGTTCGGTCAAACGGTGCCTCCACGAGCGGAATACAATAGGATGAGGGGGGATGTCGAGAGGAAATCCGTGGTCCGGCGCGCAAAAAGGGGAGGGTGGGGGCTGATGTGAGGAAGCAGGGACAAGCTTAGCATGGGAAGACCGGCTAAGGGAACAGGGTGCCTAGGCGGCACTCAAAGATGTGGGTAGGAGGACGCGGGCCGCTGCCGAGAAGAGCACTTGCTACGCTGGACGTCATCGTGATTCCACACGGGATTGCACGTTGTGCTCCGGGCGTGTGTTTCAAGCTTGGAAACCTCGTTGACGGTGGCCACCGCCCACTAACTCCGCGCTGCAAACGGCGTGCTGTCTCTCCCTTTCCCCAGGCGCCTTGCACGTACACCGAAGCTAGGACTTCAGCAAGCTGCACGCCAGCTGCCTGTTTCCCGAGGTGCGAATGAACCTGTATGAATGAACCCATAGGTCAGGCCATGCCGTGTGCACAGCGCTTGGCGGGGTTGCGGGGCAGGAGTGCTGTGTGGGGCTGGTCCCCCCCCGGCAGGACGGCGGCGGGGTATGAGTTGGCAAGGGGGGAGGAGGTAGGGTTGGCTCCAGGGAGCGGGTGCTGGCCCCGCATTCGCATTCGCTTGCCAAATAAACAGCCCGGACATCGTTGCGGCTGGACTGACGGGTCGCGGGGCCCTCCGGGGACTCCACGGGGCGCGGTGCACCCAATACACGCACATCGCACGACCGCAACGCCCCCCATTCCGCTAGCCGAACGCGCTGCATCGCTGCACGATGCAAGCGCGCTGCGTCTCTCCGTGCCCTGCACCCTTTGCTCCCCGGATCCCACTCATCCCCTACCCCTGCACTCAGGCAGCCGGGCAGCGCAGGAGCAGCCGCAGCGCCGCGACCGCACCGGCTCGGACCTGGTGGGGCTGGACGAGGCGCATTGCGTTCTTCCCACGTTGAGGAGTCTGGTGTCACGTCAGTCGCTCCCGCGACCCCACGCCCACCCGCCAGATCACCTCCCTGGGCATCGGCCACACCACGGAGCCGCTGACCAGGTACATCGCGGACGCCGCGGCGGAGGCGGCGGCCGGACTGGCCACACGTGAGTGAGGCTGCAGCGGGTGGGGTGGGGGCCGGGGGCGCTTGCTTGCATGTGCCAGTTGTGAGACCCGTGCTCCACCTGGCGAAGGCCCCTCCCAGCCGTCCAGACCACCCTTCGTGACTGCCTTCTCCTGCGAAGCCTTCGAGTTCAGCTGCCGGCCGCCCTACTTGAGCTGCCCTTCTTTGCGCCGGTGCCCACTCCTGCCGCCGCTGCAGGTACGACAAGGAGCAGGGCCAGGGGGCGCTGCGTGAGGCGGTGCCGGCCACTTGTACACGGGCCTGCCCGGGCCGGGATCGCCCTCCCTGGAGCCGGCACGCGAACCTCCAGGACCAGGCCTCTGCCGGCGAAGTCGCCGGCAGCGAGAGGTGCCGGCAGGAGGACATCCCCGGGCGAGGGTGCGCGCTGGTGCTGGTGCTGGGTGAGGGCGGCGAGCAGGAGCAGCCTCCGAGAGCTGGAAGGGCGGTGAGGGCAGGGCGGGAAAGGTGAGGACGGAGCGGGCAGCTGGGGTTAGGGCCGCTGTCGCTGTGCTGGCGGTGCGCGCCGTGGGACATTGGGGGGAAGACGCATTCGAGTGCAGCTTGCCTACTGGCTGCTCGAGAAGCACCCGCAACGCGGCTATGGCGGTGCGGCAGCGCTTGATGTGGGGCTCAGCGCGTGGTATGCGTCGTTTGGCAAGACGGACGGGACCTAAGCGTTTCGTGAGTGTGGCAAGAATCCCCTAAAGCGTGTGGGGGTCGCTCCGGGGGTCCCGGAAAAGAGTTGCCCATGCGCAGGCCTGGCTTCCGGGGGTTCCGGGACAAATTTGGCCGTGTGGTGTGTTTGTGGCACCGCACAGCTACCCACAGAACAACACTACAGATGACAGCGCCCCACCTCACCCTGTCCTCCGCTCGCCCCACCTCACCCTGACCTCAACTCGCCCCACCTCACCCGCACCTCCCATCGCGCGCCGGACGCAGGCGACCGGAAGCAGCGGCCGCGGCGTCGTCGCCTCCTCGGGTCCGCCGCCTTCCCCACTGCCTCCCTGCACCTACACGCAGACCACTTCCGCAACCATAACTGCCTCCAAGGGACCCGCCACAAGCATCGAAGCAGACGCAGCAACCACCGGGTAGTGGTGGTGGCGGTGGTGGTGGGTCCAGGCCGCACCACCCATAGTGTGATCCGCAAGGTCATCCGTCGTTGCATGTTATGTCGGTTATGGGCCATGCATTTTACGGACGGCGACGGCGGGCGGGCGCTGCCGGAGCCTTTGGTACCTAGGTCGAGGGTGGGCGGCTCGGCGGGTGCTGCCGTTTAGTCATATGGTGAGTTCGGTTCGGGAGAGGGGTGTCAGCCAGGGGGTTGCTGCTGTGCGGGGGACCAGGGGGTTGCTGCTGTGCGGGGGACCAGGGGGTGCTGCTGTGCGGGGGACCAGGGGGTGCTGCTGTGCGGGGGACCAGGGGGTTGCTGCTGTGCGAGGGACCAGGGGGTGCTGCTGTGCGGGGGACCAGGGGGTGCTGCTGTGCGGGGGACCAGGGGGTGCTGCTGTGCGGGGGACCAGGGGGGTGCTGCTGTGCATGGGGGACCAGGGGGGTGCTGCTGTGCAGGAGGACCAGGGGGGGGCGCAGGGCCGAGCAGGGAGGTCGCAGAGGGACATGGAGAGCTACCGAAACCATTGACGTCCGAACCAGGCCCTTGGATTGTGATGCTCTCCGTCATTTTATCACCAATCAATATTATTATACGCCGCTATGTGAACTTCTGCAAGCGGCGCGGCAAACACCGCGGACCCGAACCCCCGCACCACAGGGTGACTACGACGACCCACGGGTCGCGGCCACGTGCGGGATCGTCGACAGGCGGGCCAACCAGGAGGCTGCTGAACTATTGATTGTCGGAACTAATGGGGACATGCGTCAGACCCCAGCAGCGGTGGTGCTCTCGCCGCTCATGCGCTCCGGAAAGAGGTTACGGCTGACTCAGGGAACGGCGGGGAAAGTGGTGTGGAACTGGCGGCTAAGCCGCGATACCTAAACGGATTTCGGGGGGGCCGGGTCATGACGCGAGCTTAAACGGACGCCCTTCGATCCGCATGATTGTTCAGGGATTAAGGCTGCCGTTGCAACTGTCCTAGTGGCACGCTTTGCAGGGCGTTTTAGGGTAAGCAGGGTGATGGCGGTGCACGGCGGTGCGGCCCCGGCCAAGCATGGCCCTCTAGTTGGCATTTATTGCAATTAGATGCATGGATTCGTTGTCGGCAGCATGATGACCTTCGAGGTTCGGCATGGCACATAGGCATGCATAGCTGCCAAGGGCTAGTTGGGGTCGCAGACGCCGCCGTCGGCCTGAATTGTTACAATAGGTCCTCACCCCGCCGTTGATGCGGGATGTGTACGCTTTGATTGCCTCCGAGGCTCGCTGCCGGCACTTGGCGTGGTGGTGGAAGATCGAAGCTTTCCGGTTGATAGGGTCAAATTCTGTATACATCTTGTAATGAAACCGTCACGCCATTTTTCAGTGGCATTATGGCAGCTCTGGGCTGGTAGGTATTGGTTGGTCTACGTCGCTCTCGTTCGCTCCCTGCCTTTCTTCGGTTAGGTTTGCGGAGGGTCGGTGTTCTGTGTTGCAGGCTTGTAGCGTGTTACACGTTGTGAAATTGTTGTCGCAATTGGGATCTGCGCTTTCCTTAAGGGCCTTGACGAACCTACACAATGGAACATACATCTGCATGGCAGTGGCGGTCACCTGAGTTACACCTTGCTTCCAGCGCGCCAAGCGCTGCCAAGCGTTGCCAAGCGTGAAGTAACTATGGCATAATGGGAAGAAGTAAGTTCCAAAGCCGCTGTGAGACGCTTTTTCCCTGGACCGCGAGAACTTGCCGAGAGGATCAGGGTCAGTATGCAATATTCCGCCGACATATACTGTTTTGCATTGTCATGCGTAAATACGGCTCATATGGTTAGGATGAAGCCTTGGCCCTGAGATCCATCGTCATCTCGCAGCTGTCGCCGTACAATGGCAACAGTTCCTCAGACATACAGTCGCACCTGTTCTAAGGTGGGTTATGTATGTAGGAATAGAGGAATGACATTATGGAGTTGTTCGCGCTATCTAATTATTTCGTTTAAGGTAACCTGAACACGGAATTCTGCCTTGCCCATCTGCAGGCCCTCCGACTCAGCAGCAACCTTTCAAGATGTTACGACAGAAGTCCTTGCAGCTACTTTGGCTTCATTCCGGATGGAGGTGCGCTTGTTCGACGTCTTGCACACTCCGATCCTGCCCGGTGGGAGTGAGTACCTACCCTTCGACTAGGCTTAACCTGTTGACACTGCGTGGGTGCAATTGGTTTATATTTGTGGATTTCTGCTGCTTCGCTCGTTAGCATGCTACCGTTGTAAAGGCAAACAGGCTATGGCGTACGCTGACGTCGGCTCATCTTTGCTGGTTCGTTCGTTACTGCAGGTGCAATACTTCTGCAGGTACAATACTTCTACTGGCACAAATTACGATGAAACTACGCCACGGCGGCCGATAGGCGGTATGATTGCTCGGACCTTCAGGTGCCTTCATCAGCCTCAAGGTGCCTTCATCAGCCTCATTACATAATTAATGTCTTTCGGCTGTTGATGCTATCCAAAGCCCATATCACGAGAGGCTCAACTCGCAGTCGAAAACGCGGCTCTGGGATGACCTTCGTTTGGCCTGTGCTTGCCATGCTGCTGGACCATGCCCCAATGCAGCAACAGTACACTGAGTGTTGTTCAGTGCTTGTGCAGATGTTCAGTTGGCGACACGTCATTTGTAACGTTCGTTAGCAGCGCCCCTACCTTCAACTTCGGCTCGTTGGCCATGGCTGGGGTTCGTTTCCAAACGTCAGCCCGCGTGCGAATCGTGGTAACGTTCCCCTCGTAGTTCCCTTTCTTTCCACAGCACATACAGCGTTGAACGCAGGTGCAAAGATCGCATTATTTTGTTACGTACGTACCTCGCTGTCAGTCCGATTGCTGATTCCTGGTTTCCTCTTCCATCGCTTTCCCCCTTCCTTCCACAGGACATACAGCGTACATGGAATACCTGGCTTGGCGTACGCACGACAGCATTGATCACACGTGCCGCCAGTCGCTCAGAGAAGCTGTAGGTCGGGGACGGAGTTAGGATAGTTGTTCGTTAGTTATTGCCGGTACCTAGCTCTATCTGCTGACCAGTTCCTCATTTCAACCCTGCTGCCTCCTTTCCGATATCCCTTCCGTTTCTGTTGCCACTTTACAGCCATCACCCGCCTCTGCCCAGCCCAGTGCCGCCGGCGGATCCACAGCAGCTTAACATAACGGCCACATCACTACCGACGACCGAGCCGCTGCCAGGCCCGCTTCCCGCCGATCGACGAGATCTGGCGCCCCGAAGCCGCCGTCGCACGCACCGTCCAGCCCTATCCTACGCCGTCCCTTTGATTGGGAGCAAGGTGCGTTTCTGCAGTGCTTGCCGAATCGGTGCGTTGGTTGTGTTAGTTGAGGTATCGGAGCAAGGCAATCGCCGTAGCATGGCTGGTAGGTCGTCATGCATAGCCACACCGTACGCAGCTTCAAAGGCTTCGACACGTACACAGATACGGTGGCATGCGTTCTGATGACTTGCTCGCACCGCGTGCGGGTGCGTGCCGTGGATCGATCGGGCGGGGCAAGATATCTGCTGCACTGTTCAGCCAGCACTTAAGCAGCCGCCAGCCAACCAGCACTACTACTTCAGCCTGTCAGCCATCCGTACAGCAGCAGCCGTCATCAGCTAGCTCCCTTGCAGCAGTAAGCCAGCCTGCGGTGCAGCGGTGGTCTTGCCCCGCCCTTCGTCCCGGCGTACCCGCAATTGGTTCCAAGCCACCGTTGTCGTGAAACCACCGTTGCCGTAACGAACTTGCATATCCTGCTGCTTTAGTTTTAGCGTTCCCCATGGCTCAATAGATGTACCAATGTCGCTACATGCATATATACGATGGCTGGAATACTGCCGCTAACTACTGCTGCATGCCCCTGCCTCCATCCTCCGTTTTCGCCCTCCCGCCTACATCGCCCGAGGCCTCCCGCCGTACGGCACCTGCACCCCGGACGGACGGAGGGACCACTACTACTGCGACGATCTGTGTCTGCAAGGGCGGGCGCGCGGGTGACCTTCGCCGCCGCCGTGTTCCGTCATACGTGGCTGCCCACCCGCGGCATGCCCATCTGCTGGTGAGCATCTACAGGGTAAGGTATGTAGGTGCGGGTCCTGATGATGAGGGGCAAAATCCCAACAGCGCAGAGTAGTATTATACGCACGTAGTTGCTTGGGAGCGAGCGAGCTTGTATCCGGCGGTTAATAACTTCGGTTGCACAGTCATCAAATATTAATTTTCTTAGTCATCCTCATTATCGGTGTCCCGCAGGTACCTACGATCCAGGGGAGCTCCGCACTTCGGGAACGAACCTACGTTGGCTACTTGCGTGGGCAGCAAGTAAGCGGCTGCATGCCGCCGCCGTACTTTATAGCCACCGCCGCGCGCTTCTAGACAGCAACCGTGCCTCTGGCTGAAATTCCTCCATCAACTCCAGTCACCGAACTCGCCGCGGCCCTGCATTATTTACGTGCGGGCACGACAACAGGCGCGTGTGGCAGGCACGTACGCCGACAGATGCGTGTGGCAGACACGTACGACAACAGGCGCGCAGGCACGGCGTAGGCTCGCTACTCCAACCGCGAGGGGTTCCTGCTTACTTGCTTGGCAGTCTAACTACGTACTGCTTGACCATTTACATGGTAAGGTATGTAGGAGCGGGTCCTGGTTGTGGGGCTGCTGGATGAGGGAGGTGTTGCCAGCTTAAGGGGGTTCACTTCATTCATCACGCACGTGGGTTGGAATTCGACGCTGGAACATGACGCCAATAATCAACACGCGCTGACGCTGTCCTCGTTCATCCATAATTGCGCCCGCAACAGGAAAGTAGTATGGCGGCGGGCGGCAGCTGCCGGTGCCGTACAGTAGATGCCGCCACTAGCTACTTGACTGCTGACATGCCTCTGCGCTGTTCAGCCAGCACTTCAGCCGCCGCCAGCCAACCAGCACTTCAGCCTGTCAGCCATTCGTACGGCAGCAGCCGTCATCGGCTACCGCTGCCATCCCCGCCGCCGTCTCCCTCACCGCCGCCGTCTTCTTCACCCTCGCCGCCGCCAGAGCCGCCGTTGCCGCCTCCATCACCGTCGCCGCCTCCTTCACCTCCTCGACCTCCATCGCCACCGTCGCCGCCATCACCACCATCACCGCCTCCATCGCCGCCTCCGCCGCCGTCGCCGCCGCCAGAGCCGCCCTCTCCCTCACCACCGCCATCCCTTCCGCCGTCTCCTTCACTGCCGCCCTCACCACCATCGCCGCCACCGTCGCCGCCATCTCCACCATCACCGCCTCCATCACCGCCTCCGCCGCCGTCGCCGCCGTTGCCGCTGCCGGAGCCGCCCGCTCCCTCAGGGCCGCCGTCCTTTTCACCGCATCCGTCACCACCCTCGCCGCCCCCAGAGCCGCCGTCGCCGCCTCCATCACCGTCGCCGCCTCCTTCACCTCCTCAACCTCCCTACCTCACCACCATCGCCGCCACCGTCGCCGCCATCACCACCATCACCGCCTCCATCGCCGCCTCCGCCGCCGTCGCTGCCGCCAGAGCCGCCCTCTCCCTCACCACCGCCATCCCCCCCGCCGTCTCCTTCACCGCCGCCATCACCACCATCGCCGCCACCGTCGCCGCCATCGCCGCCGCCATCCATCACCACCTCCATCGCCGCCGCCGCCGCCGCCGCCATCTCCGCCGCCGCCGCCGCCGCCGCCGGACGGAGCCGCCCGCTCCCTCACCGCTGCCGTCTTCTTCACCGCCGCCTCCATCACCGTCGACGCCTCCTTCACCTCCTCAACCTCCCTCACCACCATCGCCGCCACCGTCGCCGCCATCACCACCATCACCGCCTCCATCGCCGCCTCCGCCGCCGTCGCCGCCGCCAGAGCCGCCCTCTCACTCACCACCGCCATCCCCCCGCCGTCTCCTTCACCGCCGCCCTCACCACCATCACCGCCACCGTCGCCGCCATCACCACCATCACCGCCTCCATCGCCGCCTCCGCCGCCGTCGCCGCCGTCGCCGCCGTCGCCGCCGCCGGAGCCGCCCGCTCCCTCACTGCCGCCGTCTTCTTCACCCTCGCCGCCGCCAGAGCCGCCGTTGCCGCCTCCATCACCGTCGCCGCCTCCTTCACCTCGACCTCCATCGCCACCGTCGCCGCCATCACCACCATCACCGCCTCCATCGCCACCGCCGGGAGCGAGGCTGGCCTTTTTTCCTGCAGGCCGGCAGGGTACGATCGCGCGCTGGCGGCGCTGGACAGCTGGCGCTCATCATCAGCGTGCTTGAGGTAGGCCTCGCCTGACTCAGAGAAGCTGTAGGTCGGGGACGGAGTTAGGATAGTTGTTAGTTAGTTATTGCCGGTACCTAGCTCTATCTGCTGATCAGTTCCTCATTTCAGCCCTGCTGCCTCCTTTCCGATATCCCTTCCGTTCCTGTTGCCACTTTACAGCCATCACCCGCCTCTGCCCAGCCCAGCGCCGCCGGCGGATCCACAGCAGCTTAACATAACGGCCACATCACTACCGACGACCGAGCCGCTGCCAGGCCCGCTTCCCGCCGATCGACGAGATCTGGCGCCCCGAAGCCGCCGTCGCACGCACCGTCCAGCCCTATCCTACGCCGTCCCTTTGATTGGGAGCAAGGTGCGTTTCTGCAGTGCTTGCCGAATCGGTGCGTTGGTTGTGTTAGTTGAGGTATCGGAGCAAGGCAATCGCCGTAGCATGGCTGGTAGGTCGTCATGCATAGCCACACCGTACGCAGCTTCAAAGGCTTCGACACGTACACAGATACGGTGGCATGCGTTCTGATGACTTGCTCGCACCGCGTGCGGGTGCGTGCCGTGGATCGATCGGGCGGGGCAAGATATCTGCTGCACTGTTCAGCCAGCACTTAAGCAGCCGCCAGCCAACCAGCACTACTACTTCAGCCTGTCAGCCATCCGTACAGCAGCAGCCGTCATCAGCTAGCTTCCTTGCAGCAGTAAGCCAGCCTGCGGTGCAGCGGTGGTCTTGCCCCGCCCTTCGTCCCGGCGTACCCGCAATCGGTTCCAAGCCACCGTTGTCGTGAAACCACCGTTGCCGTAACGAACTTGCATATCCTGCTGCTTTAGTTTTAGCGTTCCCCATGGCTCAATAGATGTACCAATGTCGCTACATGCATACGATGGCTGGAATACTGCCGCTAACTACTGCTGCATGCCCCTACCTCCGTCCTCCGTTTTCGCCCTCCCGCCTACATCGCCCGAGGCCTCCCGCCGTACGGCACCTGCACCCCGGACGGACGGAGGGACCACTACTACTGCAACGATCTGTGTCTGCAAGGGCGGGCGCGCGGGTGACCTTCGCCGCCGCCGTGTTCCGTCATACGTGGCTGCCCACCCGCGGCATGCCCATCTGCTGGTGAGCATCTACAGGGTAAGGTATGTAGGTGCGGGTCCTGATGATGAGGGGCAAAATCCCAACAGCGCAGAGTAGTATTATACGCACGTACTTGCTTGGGAGCGAGCGAGCTTGTATCCGGCGGTAAGTAACTTCGGTTCGTTGCACAGTCATCAAATATTAATTTTCTTAGTCATCCTCATTATCGGTGTCCCGCAGGTACCTACGATCCAGGGGAGCTCCGCACTTCGGGAACGAACCTACGTTGGCTACTTGCGTGGGCAGCAAGTAAGCGGCTGCATGCCGCCGCCGTACTTTATAGCCACCGCCGCGCGCTTCTAGACAGCAACCGTACGTGCCTCTGGCTGAATTTCCTCCATCAACTCCAGCCACCGAACTCGCCGCGGCCCTGCATTATTTACGTGCGGGCACGACAACAGGCGCGTGTGGCAGGCACGTACGCCAACAGACGCGTGTGGCAGACACGTACGACAACAGGCGCGCAGGCACGGCGTAGGCTCGCTACTCCAACCGCGAGGGGTTCCTGCTTACTTGCTTGGCAGTCTAACTACGTACTGCTTGACCATTTACATGGTAAGGTATGTAGGAGCGGGTCCTGGTTGTGGGGCTGCTGGATGAGGGAGGTGTTGCCAGCTTAAGGGGGTTCACTTCATCACGCACGTGGGTTGGAATTCGACGCTGGAACATGACGCCAATAATCAACACGCGCTGACGCTGTCCTCGTTCATCCATAATTGCGCCCGCAACAGGAAAGTAGTATGGCGGCGGGCGGCAGCTGCCGGTGCCGTACAGTAGATGCCGCCACTAGCTACTTGACTGCTGACATGCCTCTGCGCTGTTCAGCCAGCACTTCAGCAGCCGCCAGCCAACCAGCACTTATCAGCCAGTCAGCCATTCGTACGGCAGCAGCCGTCATCGGCTACCGCTGCCATCCCCGCCGCCATCACCGCCGCCATCGCCGCCTCCGCCGCCGTCGCCGCCGCCGCCGCCGCCGCTGGCGGCGCTGGACAGCTGGCGCTCATCATCAGCGTGCTTGAGGTAGCGTGAGCTGTTACCTAGTTGTGGCCGTTCCTTGTAACCCTGTCACGTGTTACTCCCCTCCGTTCGCGCCCCTCCCCCTCCCTACACAGGCTTTCCTCACAACCCCCGGCCCGCCATCGCGCCAGTCTCTGTACGACAATCGATCATTGGCTTCTGGTGCGACCCGCGGCTAGGGGGCGGTGGCGCGGCGGGCGGCTAGCGATGGGACTGACCGAGTTAGCAAACCTGTTGATTGTGTAGTAATTGCAGTGTCGGTGTCCTGCACGGGCGATGGTGGTCCTGTCGTCATGGGGGGAGCGGTCGTGGGCACAATGGCACGGTGAATATTGACCACGCACATCACCAGCATTGGGTATTCGAGTGTGGCCCAACAAATGGACGGTCCCGCCGGCATTATGGAATGTGTACTTGGTGTCTGCGCTTGATTGCGTTTAAGTATGTGTGCACCGGTCTGAGCGGTTGTCGGTTTGTGTGCTTGCGCCACCGCACGTCGAGCCCTGCCTGCCTGCTGGCCCGGCGGTGATACCAGCAGTCGTAGTAGTAGTAGTACGTAGGAACATCCACGAAAACACTGACTTTCTACAATTAAGCATTTGTAACTCAGGTATTGCGCTGGGTCGCGCTGGGATTCCCGCACCGGAGATCCGTGAAGCTGGGCGCATGGCCGTCACTGGCGCCGGTGTGTGCACAGCCGGCGACTGAGGAATGAGCTCGGCGCAAGTCGGATTTAATAAAAATGGGGGGGGGTGGGGGTTGGGAAGGGGAAGGCAGAGCAGTTCGACGGGAAAGGCTGAACTGCTGCGGCAGCAGGCCGGTCCCATTGGTTGCGTTACTTGTCCTACAGAAGCCCCAGCAGGACGTGAAGAGCATATTTCAGACACAGCTGCCGCCGCTCAGACCTTACGAATGGGTATGTGATGATGTGTGGGTCGGCACTGACTAGGGAAGCCAATTAGGAAAACGCAGATGCATGCTGCATCTGCCCAAAGTGCCTACGTCCCAATAAAACGTCTGACTGCGTATATCGTAATACCGTGGGGGACTGGGCGTTAGTGGGAACGCGGTTCGCTTCCCTGGCCCACTGCGAGTCTGGTTAGCATCTGAAGTACGAAGACAGCCTCCATCAAAGTCGCCGCCCCACACCGGCAGCTTTTATGCCCAACCAAGAACGATCAGTGCACTGTTTGCGGAACAACAGTATAAATAGCAGCAACCCTTACGCTGGGTCCCAGATACACAAGGCCATTCGGGCGATCTGCCGTTTCCTAGAGGCTGCCGTTGTTTGTTGACCTCAACTGGCCGATGGTATTAAGTACCAACGTTTCTTCCCATCTCGCTATGGGCATCGGCCCGTTTCGGGTGTGGGACTTTTCCGGGATCTTTGGGGGGGTATCCGATTGTGTTGCCGAGGCGTGCTGCTGTCTCTCCTTTCGGGGGTCTGCTTGGGATGCATGTGGCCATGTGCAGGGAAGCCATCAGCGCAACCTCCCCCTGTGTATTGGTGCTTGCTGTTTCCTCTGGGCTCTCGGTTGTGAGGCTCTGGGTGGTTTGCCTTTCGGAACCGTCGGTTTTCCTTGCTTTCCTTGTCTCTTTCAGTGTCAGTCGATGCGCCCGATGGCTCTACCTTTTATGGTCTGGAGCCCACTGTAACAATTACAAGGACCCACTGGAAAGGGGCTCCGTTACTGCGGAAGGGTTACAGGGACCCAAAGAGGCCCCGGAGGCCTCCGCTCACTCCTTCATTCCCAGCACTCGGCAGCATTTCTCTGCCTCATTAGGCCCCTGCCGGACGGTGCTTCTCTTGGGTGTGGGGCTTGCCTGGGATCTCAGGTGAAAGGTTATTGTTCGGCTTGCAGTGATGGTCTGCTGTTCTCTCTGGGACGGAGGTGTGCTTTGGCTGCAGTTGGCGTATTGGGCCGTCTGGGCTAGTGTGCCCCCTGGGTGGTTGTTGCCGCTCCTCGGAGCCGTTCTTGATCGTATCTTGGTCGTGGACACGTGCAGCATTATAAAACTGAAGGTGATGAGCGAGAGCCCTCATCAGTCGCGGGACCAAAACCAGTAATAACCACATGTTACAGTGGGCTCCAGACCCGAAGGTAAAGCTATCGGACACATCGCCGGGCACTGACGGAGGCACAGGAGCAAAAAACCCATTCAGGCGAGACCACCGAAAACCCGAACGAGGGTCCAGAGCACAAACAGCGGCGCCCGGAAGCTGAGACGTGTAGACATGATACGTTGTATTCAACCTTCGTCAACCTAGCAGTCAGATAACACCGAAAGCTGCAAGGAAAATGGCGATCTTTCGCTTTCCAATCGGACTTCAGTAGCTCGGCCCGTACTGATTCGAAACATAATTACAGCGACAAACAAGCCACAGACGCTAACGCTCGGAGCGTTTCTACCGCCTCTGCGCTCCAGGGGTTGTGCGGACAGGACAATGCTCGGCAGCACCGACCGCTCGCGATCCTATTGGTCGCCGTATTGCACGAAAGCCTTTTCTGACCTTCCGACCCTAGAAGACACCTGTCTCCTTTGTCTATAAGCCGCGACCGAGAGGGCGACGTGTGGGATGGGGGAAGTGTGCGGCCCCCCCGGGTCTTTGCACCTCTATCCTCTATCCTCACACCTGCGATGTGGCAGGCCGGCCCGCGCCCCTTGGGCGCTGCACGGGGGCCGCTCTGCTCTCAGCAATCCTAAACTCTCAACTCCCCCCCGGTCGGACGACCAACAAACGCGAAGCACAAAATAAACCAGACAGCAATCAGGGCCCAAAACAAAAAGGTAGGCGCGGGCGGGCGAAACAAGTTCCCAAATACACTTAGGTCGCGCGTGAGCCCGGTCCCGCCAAAACCGGTCGCTGAAAATGATTCCCTGAGAATGAAAACAGTTTAGGGGACCCTAGCAACGAAAGGCATTCTAAAGAAGCCCGCGGGCCGTTTCACCTACGGACAAACCTGCGCGCCAACCCACGTCCGAGGGCCCTACGACCGCTTAGAAACCAATTTTCGGAGCAGGATCCGAAAATACCGCTTATGAGGCGCCTCACACAACCAGCAGGGTGGCTCTCAACTCACTCGGCAATGAAAGGCATTATTACCGTATCGAAAACATTGCAAGAAAGACTGTCCCTTCCGCCTACGCAATATAACATCGTTGCAGCATCGTTGATCTCATGCTGCACGAGGCTGCCGTACGTTCTCCCAAACCTGCTGTTGGGAGTCCCAAGGGAGGAGCGTTAGGACTCCCTAAACCCTAAACCCCTGCCTCCTCCTCGGGAAGTGCTGTGCACCGGCCACGCGTTGGTCCCACCCCGTGTCGTGGCCCCGCCTTCAGCGCCTTCGCGGCCGCTAGATCCCTGCTGCTTCCCACGGCCTTCGCCCTGTGCTTCTTCGTTCCTAGATACCAGAGGACAAACGTGTAGACCCAAAGTCTGCTGCCCGCCGCTGCCAACCGGCGGCGCGGCGCCAGAATACAGAACACAGGTAGAGGCGTCCACCACGCCGCAGGGCCAGTACGGCGACGGCGCGCCGCCGACGGCCCGGTCCGTGCCGTACAGTGTTGACGCCCTGCCATCGATGTTGCCATCGCGCCACCGTCGCTAGTAGTCAGCGCCAAACTGTTGAGTCGCACAGGCCGCCGTCCTCTCTGGAACCGTCGTCCGCCTTCCCTCCTCATCCTCGATTGCCTCCGGCATGCCGTCCAATGAGGGCAGCATCCCCGGGTTGCTGCCAAGGACCGACGACGTACGGCGAATCACGTGGTGGACTGCGCTCTCGGTAAAAACACTGCCGCTGCTGCCGCCGGCTAGGCCAGCGGTGGCCATCACCACCAGGGCGGAGCTGATGAACGTGGTGGGGCCGGACCATGGCCCCGGAGACAGACGGCGGCGGCGGCGGAAAGGGCGGCACGGAGGGGCAGCTACCAGCGCCCATACCCATCCCCGCGGGGTGCTGCAGGTCGAGGTAGACGGCAGCGGTGCCGGGGAGGTCGGCCCGGCGGCTTCGCGGGGTGCCGCCCGCTAGCCCCGAGAAGGAGGGCGGCCTGCCACGTCAAGTAAGGCGAAGCGGGGTGTGGGGGGACGTGTCAGTCTGCTGGTAGGGGCCGCGGACACTACGCTGCTCGTAGTAGAGCACTGCAGGGGACAGGCGATGAAAACCCGGGTGGCTGACCCCGGGTGGCTGGCTGTTCCCTACCGGGCCACGACGCCCACCACGGTGCTGCTGAGGGAGCCCCACTGGGACCAGCTGCTGCTCTACGCCCAGGACCCTGCCTTGCAGCTCCCCCCCTTCCCGCCGAACACATGACGTAGTGCAATGCGCCCACCTGGATTTCGGAGGCGGGCCACCGTTTGGCACCGGATGCTGCTGCTATGGCGGCGGCGGCGGCGTCTCCTGCAGCGGCGTTGTTGGCTGTGGCGGAGGTGGCACCCACCCTGGGGCGGGTCAAGGTGTCGATGGCGAGTTGAAGAACCTGACAGCGTTCTTAGTGCTGTCGATTGGCAGCAGCAGCTTGCCCATGCGCACATCCACGTAGGCGGGGTACACCATGGGGCGAGCAAGGCCGGCGGCGACCTGCAGTTGGGGGAGCAGGGTGGTCAAGAACGGGGGCGGGGAGGGCTGAAGTGGTGCGATGCGGTGGTGTAACCGAAGTTGAATGGCCAGCCGAGGTGACGGGGCCGTGATCAACAGGGCTGTGGTCGACGTCAAAGGGTAAGCCGCTAGCAGCTAGTGGGGGTTCAAGATCTTGGTCAGCCCGCTGTCGTGGTGTAGGAACAGGAGTACGAAACGCCATGGGTACCATAGAGACGCCCGAGGCTCCCTGGAGTAGTGTTCGCCACTGAGGTAGTGCGTGAGTGCCGGCGGGAGGCAGTTGTGATGCTGCGGGTGATCGCACCTTGGAACAGACCCACACCGACACCCGGCCGATGACGAGGGCCCCCCACAGCTTGCGGTTGCCCAGCACGGGCGTGATGGATAACTCCATCTCGGGCGCCTCGGCGAAGCTCAGCCACAGCCTGCGAGGCGGAGGTCGCGGATATGGAGCAGCGGTGGGGCCAGGATTGTTGACGACGCCGAGATGCGGACATGTCGCTAGGGCATGTGCGCTTGCTTGGGCCCCGGCCGCATCAGCTACGCCAGGAAAGGTGCTCCTGGGTCAAAAACTCCGGTGGCCTGACAGTGGGCAGCACTAAGCAACCGGTGCTAGGTGTTTCTGGGTCAGCAGCCCCGACAGCATGATGCCTCCTGGCTTCCCACAGGCGCTAGGGCCACCGTGCTTGTGCTGCATGCTGTCGACCATGCTGCAGTTGTATGCTGAATGATACAGGCGCTGCAAGCTTACCAATCAACTGCCTCAGACGGGATGTCACTCCAGCTCTGCTCAGCCACAGGCCACCACGCCGCCCGCACCACCACCTAGACGTCAGGGGAGTGAGAGTGTGCATAGGATTACCAACACGAATGCGCAATGCAACGACCCCTCCGCAACACAGCACCCAGGCAGCCCCTACTGACAATGCGGCAAGCAACCCGACCGCACAGCCCGCAGCTGCGTGGCCGAAAAAGACGGCCCGAACCATACAGCTGGCTAGCCCCAGTGCAAGTGATATGCCCCCAACAAGCCAGGGAGACGCGACAACAGCAAGAAAGCTCACCAGCAGCTGCCGCAACGCCAGGGCCATGGCCAGCCTCTGCGCCTGCAGAAGAAAGCGGAGGGCAGACAGGGGTAGACTTTGGCGCTTTGCGCGCACATCGATAATATGCAAGAGTACGTGCCTCTATGAATTGCGGGCAACATTACTCAAGAGACACCACATGGGCACACAACGACTCACCTGCGTTTGCACCACCTGCGGCTTTCATTTTCGTAAACTCTGTCGTGGCGTCGTTGCGTTCCGACGGCAGGTTTGCAAGGAAGGCGAGCATTGGATGCAGCCAACGTCCGTTAGTTGTTACTGTTGTGATATGAATCCCTAGCGCTAGGGATTCATATCACAACAAAACGTGTAGTGCTCATGAAGCCAGAAGGTTCTAGGTTCGAACCTTTGTCGGGGGCGGTCGGCGCATGGCGCGGCGGGACCCCCGGGAGACACGGAGGAGAGATATGCATGAAACGCTAGTGGGGACTCGCCCGGATGTGCTACGTGCCGCCGGGCGGGGGACGCGGCTTCAGAGGA
Source organism: Yamagishiella unicocca (assembly GCA_003116995.1). Taxonomy (NCBI): domain Eukaryota; kingdom Viridiplantae; phylum Chlorophyta; class Chlorophyceae; order Chlamydomonadales; family Volvocaceae; genus Yamagishiella; species Yamagishiella unicocca. The sequence goes on along the minus strand of BDSL01000113.1, from coordinate 9,987 downwards.
CGCACGTTTTGTTGTGATATGAATCCCTAGCGCTAGGGATTCATATCACAACAGTTACAAAGATAGGAGCAGGCAGCTGCTTCGGCCACCGTGGAGCGCTTATCTTTCCAAACACCAAGATACCAAAGAACAGCAAGACGCACAGTTGCCTACATTATGGTTTACATTACATCTGTATAGAGAGAGACTGTCCCTGTGAGAGGGTGTGCAATCCCTGTGTTTTAAACGAGGTTCTGGAGCTATCGATGAGCCGGCCAAAAGCCCTGCGACATACTCATGGCCAAACTGCGCACTTAAGTGTATGGCCATACACACACTTTCGAAGTTTTTGCTTTGAATTTAGAACTCTGCAGGCACAGCTCGTGAGGGCCCTCAAACCCTGAAGCGTTACGACGGGTAGTTTTCGGCCTCTGGTTCACCCTTGTTCATTCGCTGTGCGGATGTGACGTTCATGTGCCTGGGATCTGCGCCTTGACAAAGTCCGGCCCATAAGGATACCATCTTCACGACATGCAGGCTATCTTGCTATGGGAGAGGCGTTGCGGCAAAATATGCGATCTGTAAATGCGTCGCTAATTAATGGGCTTTGGGCTTGTACACCCAGCGCGTGGGCCTTGGAGCCGGGCTGGCGCCGCCTTGCCTTGGAAAACAAGAAGCCGCAGGTGGGGACTGCGGGGCAGCAAGGAAACCTGGGAGTTGGGGGTGCTGGGAGGGGCGAGGACGAACCGAGCGAGGGGATTGCACGGCAGGTCGAAACTCCTGTGCAGCATCGCATTCTCAAAACATCAGCTGGGAGGGTCGCGTATTTGCCCTGGCCGCGTCTTCGTCAGCAGGCTAGTCGCCGTGTCACCTTGGCCGCCTCACCAGGCTGGCAGCCGCCATGGTGGACCGGGGGGGGGATGGAAGGTCGCAACCGCAGTGCAGGACACTGGACCTTCCACGCGCTCAGTGGCTTTGGACATTGCGTGCATAAGCTTGCCAGCAGAGGCGCCTGCTGTATGCGGGACTTGCTTGGCTTCTAGCGCTGGTGGCGCTGCGGAAAGAGGGCAGGTGGTACGGGTTGTGGGAACGCCGTGCGCGTTGGTACTCGGTAGTTCGGCTGTTGGGACGACTGCAGCTGGGGTGTTGCGTACGGCAGCGGTTGCAAGTTGTGGTGTTGGTTGCGGGCGCAGTAGTTGGCTGCTGGGTGTTGCTTGGGTTGGGGGAACCAGACTTCAAACAGGATGACGGTGTTTATCAACGCCATTTCCTTTTCACACAGTGTTCGGGGATTGAGATCCGTGAGGGCGCCGATCAGTCCCGGGACGAACGGGCAGTCCCACTTCTGCTAGTTTGGTGCGAAGTGCACTTCGGGGCTGTGCCACTGCGTGAACATGTGCAAGCGTGATGGGCACGTTGGCCCTAGGTGACCTGGACGGATACAGAGAAGGTAGTCCGCGTTGCTGCTGGTTACCTTCGGACTGAGTAATGAGCAGTCCGGCCGATGGCAGGATGCACGCTAGGAGTGTCCATCGCCTCCGCTGCCGCCACCGCCGCCTCGACCCGCTTCGCCTGCAGGGAGGAGTCGGACGACGGTCAGCTTCTGGAGGTGGTGGTGGGTGGGTGGGGGATGGCAAGGAGGTGACCCGCAGCGCCGCCCCTTCACCTCCCCCGATGAGCAACCCTACGCTCAAGATGGAGGAGATGCTGGTGGCGGTGGCGGAGGCGCTACCCGGCATGATTGGGGAGGACAGCCTGCGCCAGGGTGAGGCAGGGGCCGGGGGGGGGGGGTAGGGAGAGAGGGCCACGGAGGGCCAGGGAAGGAGCGGGTGGGCAGGGTGAGAGGCGGAGGAGGGCCAGGGTGGCAGCGAGGAAACCCACACACCGACAGGGCAGGGGGGCGGGGGGGACGCGGGCGGGCTCGATGGATGAGGTTGGGGTCGGCGGCTCGTGAGGGGGTACGTGCGCTGTCCGTGGAAGTCCGTGCACGTGCACGTAGCCTCCGTTGTGTCTGGATTGGGTCAACACATGGAGGAGTTGCGCTGCCAGCCCCAGCCGGAATGCGGCACAAGTGATGGACACAGTGCGCAGCAGTGTCGCGGCTCAACTCGAAATTAACCGCCAGCAGCCGCCCCCACCCCCACCCCCTCCCCGCTTCTTGTCTGTAACCGCCCCCCCCCCCCCACACACACACGCCCCCCCCGCCCGTTTTCTGTAACCACCCCCTCCCCTCGTGTCACCGGGTCTTCTCACTACCACCCCCTCCCAGTTCTCTGATTTGCACTCCACACTATAGCCCACTAGTTCTTCGTTTTCACTGCACTGACCTTTCCGACCTTCTTCTTCCGACCTTTCTTGACCGCCAACTTCCAATTCGCAACTCCATAAGAAGCGAGTGGGAAATTCGTCATGGCCTCGAAAGGGGGCGCCTATTTGGGCTTGGGGCCACCCTTTGCCTTGCCCGTCTTCCCCTTTTCGATGGCCTTTTCCGACGCCCACACACGGATTCCCTCTTCACCCTCGCTCCAGGCCTGACGCACTCCCGGCTGGGAGGCCACCCGCTCCATCAGCGCCCGGGTGGCGCTGGCAGCCGGCGTCGCGGCGCACGGCTGGAGCCACCTGATGCACGGCACCGCGTGGGAGGCGCTGACGTCATCGGGAGGTGAGCGGGTCCTGTTGGGCCTCATCGTCCGCAGCATGTTCCGGCCCCAGTACAACAGCCCGGTGCAGCTGCCGCGACACGTGGGGGAGTGAGGGCCAACCCGTGGGTCGGCACTTGGAAGACAATTAAAACGGATTTGGGAGTGGGCAGCCGGGAGGGCCGAAAGCGGACCGGAGCGAGACAGGGCGATGGTCGAGAAAGGACGGGTTTGCGCCAGCACGCAACCTGCGGATTCCCGAGCGTACGGCATCGGTCGCAAGTAGTCGTGGTTTTGGTTGCGGGGCGCGGTTTGCTGCTGGGTATTGGTTGGGGGTAGGTCGCAGCTTGCTTGCCGTAAACTCTACCCAGATAAGTAGTGAACGACGAGCTCGGGGTCGGCGCGACGAGATTCCATATGCGTGCTGTCGCTGGTGTTGCGCACGCACGTGTGTGTGTGCTTGCTTGTTGCCAAGCATTTCGGTTTCTGATGCTTTTGATCGCCTGTCACCGGCTGTGAGCCCGGTCAAGTGCTGCCACCCAGCCCGCCCGAGCGCAGTCTGGCGGGTTCTGCACCATATAGTGACAGTGACGGTGACATCAGGGGAGCACCCTGGGTGAAACGTATGAGCACGGGCTGCACGCCTCGCATAGAGGGAATCATACGTCGGTGTTGGGTGCAGGGCGGCTCTGGTCTCTCAGACCCTAAACCTGCTGTCGGTGCTCATCCGGATTCACAACGGCACGAGTTATTGGTACGGCATTGGGTACGCCAGCTAGACTTATCCCGGACGTTGAGCTCTATGATGGCATATGATGTGCATGTGAACGGAATTGTCATCCATTTATATTTATCTTCCTTCTGGACACTAAGCACATACTAGGCGCAGTCAACGTCAAGCTTGCGAGCTTGAAGGTGCTGTGGACGCATCACCTAGTACCGCTGATATATTATATCGTTTGTCGCATTCCTTTTCTTCAGCAGGCGTTTTCAGTGCTCTTCACAACAAGCGATTGGACAGGATCAAGCCTACATCGCCGAGCTCCCCAGGCACAGGCAGCGTCCAGCCATGTGTTCCTAACGAATAAACTATGTTCTGCCAATGGATTAAAAGCTTGCACACAATGGTGCCGACATGCCTTGCTTCGCCAGGCCGTCACGCTGGGTTGGAGGTGGGTCGAACCTGTGTGTACACTGATCACATGCCCCACAGGGAGCTTGGGGAAGCGAAGCAAGCAGATGAGTAGCGGTGCGATGGAGCGTGGCACCTAGCAACCGTGACGGGATATCATGCAGCAGCGGTGCACCAGGGGGCAGTTGCTCGCTTTGGGTAGCTGCGCTGAGCTGTGGTCCTGGTCGGAAGAAACCGGGGGCCACCGAACGTTAGGAGGAAGTGTGTGCGAACCAGTCCCTCCAAACTGCTGCCATGCATGGGCCTTGCACATTCCCTGTGCAAGCAGGTTGCAGGGACGCTGGGGTCGGTGAGAGCGGCGACTGGATTGTGGACTCACAGCTACTGGAGCTATGAGGTGAGGCGGAGGATGGGCATGGTATGCTAGCGCGTGGCGTACCCTTTCAAACGCTTTCGCCAGCTTTGAGGCGCAGTTGAGTGTGGGCTATGTGGTCCGAATGAAGCAGCACGTGGGACACCCTTCAGCTGTCGTGCGAGTCGGTCCCTACGTGGCCCCACCGTGCAGCTGGCAGATCTAAGGGCAGCATCGTCTTCGATACAAATGGGTTGGGACCAGGAGCGTCGTGGGTTGCAAGGTTCGACTGGGCAAGCGCCAGATGGAAATCAGGTGGGAGGGACCCAGACTACACAACGGGATGACGGTGTTTATCAACGCCATTTACTCTGGAACATTGATCGCTGGGGATGGAGATTCGTGAGGACGCCGGGCCATCCCGGGACAACCGGGCGGTCCGGGGACGAAGGTGCATCCCGCTTCTGCAATGCCTGGAACGGCTTGGTGCGAAGCGTACGGCACATAATACATACCCATACGTGCAGCCTAGATCACCCTGTCGGGCTCAACGTTTACATACACACGTCACGCATCGTTGCGGTAGGACGATGGCATTGGGCCGTGGGGCGTGGCACCACGGGACAGACCTGGATGATGGACACTCCTAGCGTGCATCCTGCCATCGGCCGGACTGCTTATTACTCAGTCCGAAGGTAACCAGCAGCAACGCGGACTACCTTCTCTGTATCCGTCCTGGTCACCTAGGGCCAACATGCCCATCACGCTTGCACATGTTCACGCAGTGGCAAAGCCCCGCCGTGCGCTCTGCACCAAATCATTCTCGACCAGTTGGAATGGGACTGCCCGTTCGTCCCTGGGCTGCTCAGTGTCCTCACAAATCTTAGGTACCGACGAATGTTCAAGAGGAAATGGCGTTGAAAAACGCCGTCATCCTGTTGTGGAATCTGAATCCCCTGTACCGGTACTACCTTATTTCCATCTGGCGCTTGCCCAGTCGAATCCTTGCAACTCATGGTCATCGTTGCAACACGCACAGTGTATCGACAACAATTCTGCCCGTGGACCTGCCAGCTGCACGGTGGCTCTACGGTAGGACCGACTCACGCGACAGCTGCAGTGTGTCCCACGTGCTGTTTCGGACGGCATAGCCTGTATTCGAATGCGCCTTGCAAAGCTGACAAAACCGTTTGATGAGATACGCCACGCGCTAGCGTGCCATGCCTAACCTCCGCCTCACCTCATAGCTCCAGTAGCTGTGACTCCGCGACTCAGTCGCTGCTCGCCGTCCCCAGCGTCCCTGCAACCTGTGGGATGTGCAAGGCCCATGGCAGCACTTCACAGGGACCGGCTCGCACACACTGCCTCCCAACGCGCCGCGGCCCCCTGGTTCTTCCCACCAGGACTACAGCATAGCGCAGCTACTCAAAGCGAGTGACCCTGCGGATCGCACCATGGATGGCGTACACATCCGCCAAGAGATGGACCTGTGAGGAGGTTGCGGCGGTTGTTATTTTGTGGTGATATGGATTTGGAGAGGGTGGGCGAAATGGCGATGAGGCGGAGGACATAGGCAGGGTGTGGACACAAGACCACCCGGGACTCCCTCCCCTGCACGGCGGACGGTTCCTCAGAACCAATTATTCCTCCATCCGCACCATGACCACCTTCCTGGACCTGTTCTCCGACACCACCACCACCTACGGCACTATCGGCACCCACAACCTCGCCTAGGGCCCCGGTGGCCACCGCCTCACCGGGACTCCAACTCCGGCGCAGCACTGCCCGGCCGTACCTGCGCCGCAACTCTGAGCTTGAACCCGAACATGCTCTGGATCCGCGCGATATCGCACTTGGATCCGTCCGAAATGGAGGCCCGCGCAGAAAGCGCACGCCCCCGCCCCAAGCAGCGCCTCCTGGCCCTGCTCCACACTAACAACTGTGATCTTTCGCAGGGCAAGCAGGCACGTTAAGCGCAAGGATAAGGGTTCCCACTCCAGGGGTGTTCTACGACACATGTCGCACCCGAGTACCCTGGCCGCGAAAGCCTCTGCATGGCAGCCCCACACCGGCGTCACATCTGGCGATACGCGGCTCCTCCAGCATGTCAACCCCGACGCCCCCCCCCGCAGCCCCCTCACCTTTCCGCACCCGGCGGCCCCCCCAGTCGTGTGTGCACACAATGTGCGGCCTGGACTGAAGCGACTGCTATGAGGCCATCGAAGTGTAGTATGACGAGGTGGCCGAGCGGTCTAAGGCGCTAGTTTCAGGACTACATGGTACAGTATAAGGAAGGAAACCTACTAGTCCGTCCTCATCAGCTCAGGAGAGGGCTTTTGGCAAGGCTGAGGCGTCGAGCGGCCCAACCATGGGCCCGAAGGTGCTGTCCACGGCCGGGCTCAGAAGGGGATGTAGATGAGGCATACCTGGCAGCAAGTTCGGCAATTCAGGCAGCTTCGAAATGTAAGGGTCGGGTAATAGTGGGATACAGGCTACAAGGGTGGCAGGGCACGGCGACTCGCAGCAGGCTCGCAACGTGCCGCCATGAAGCGCGCTGGGCTGGGGATTGTGGGAGCACGGTTTGTCCGAACGCAGACGTCCGCAGCCACCAGCGTGGCCCTGATAACCCTTGGAACCAGCACAAATTCGAAGCTGCCGTTGGTTGGCACCATTGTTGTGACGAGAGCCAGGTCCTCGCGCAGCAGGTCCACTTGCTGGTATTCGAATGCCTTTCGCGCCATCCGACCGTCCGCCGACCGCAGCACAGCAGCCTGCTGCTGTCGCCTCCACGAGAGAACCTAGTGGTCGTGTCCTTCCCAATCTTGCTGCAAGATGCAGGCAGCGCAGAAAGGTATGCAAAAGTATTCCTACGCTACCTTTCTACTTCTTCCACCAGCCAAGAGAAAGCAGGCGGGCATCGTACTCTCGTTTGGTTGTGGTATTCAAGTTTTGGTTTCAACCAAGGTTGCCTGGTTTATAAGCAATCCAAGATGCGCCAACTACAAGGCCTGTGGAAGCTCACGGCACGGCGACAGAAGACTATATTGTGTAGATATTTAGCATATACTCAGACTAACATATTGCATTTAATTATTTTACTGGCGTGCCGCATGCGCACTGGACGGTTAGACTTCCGGTCATTACCCGGTGAACGACACAGTCATGAAGTTCCTCCTCGCAGACTATTCAAGACGTCAAATCGCAAACAATTCAAGGCATAGATTCGCATGACGGATCAATATTGCTTCGTAACGTGACAGCCGGGCAGCCGCACAGGCGGGTGCTGCTGGTGCGCATGTTGGCGGTGCTGACGGCCAACCGGGTGGCGAACGAGGACCCGTGGGTCCACTTCGCACCGCTGCTAGCTGCTGGCGCTGCTGGGCCTGGTGGAAGCGGTGGACGTGTGGCTGACGTCGGGGCTGCCCTCACCGTGTGGTGTCAGCGGCGTCGGTGGCGGGCCGAGCTGGGCCGAGTCTCCTCACGCTGGGTGTCAGGAACGATGCCCGCGATGCCGTGGCGGCGTCTTGGGTGCTATCGTCCTGGCTGCTTTGCGCGGTGGCAAACTGGTTGGGCAAACCAGCAGGTCGATGCAGACGGCCATGCGCGGCGCTGTTGATGTTACCGCTGTTGCCGGTAACTGGTAACTTGGCCCCGCCGGCAGCGGTGTCTGCATGCAGTGTGGCCGGCACAGGCACAGCTGGTAGATAGCCCAGGCAGCCCCGGCGTTTGAGGTAGGCGGCGCACGCAGGGGGCTCAGGTAACACGCACAGGAAGCTCAGCAGGCACCTGTAATCGTTCAGGCGGCGGCAGCGCACGCGGACGGATACAGGCCGTGCACGTGGGCAGAAGTAAGGCGGCGGCGCAAACAGCGCGGGCAGCAATATATTTTGCTGCCGCGGGCGGGCATCACCTGCTAGAACCCGTAAATGGACGTACGCATTGCACGGCATTTTTTGGTGCTGTGTGTTGGGGGCGCGGACGTAATAGCGTATCGATCCTCGGGGCACGCTTTGGGGTTTGGGTTTACCACTGCATGTACGCGCCCTGTACCAAGTTGCATGTCGAACGGCCGCCGTTGCCTTTCATGGTTGGCAGGTTGGGGCTGCGGCGCCCCTCAGGGCCTGGCCTGCACCCCGCCTGCAGGCCAGGCAATGGCCAGACAATGGCCAGGCAATGGCGGAGGGACGTGCGGACTTGACAGCGTATCGACTCTTGCGGCGCGCTTTGGAGGTCGGGAGGTACCACATTACCTCCGGTAGCACAGAGCGTTCGATGCAACGCTATACGTGCGGAACTGGCATTGTTTGCCTAGCGCCTAGCAACTGCTCTGTATATATGATTGCGAATGTACTGTCCGCGATAAGTACCCGGTATGGGTACCCACGGGCGTGTGGCTTTCCTTGCGTACGGGCTGTGCTGAAACTGTGCCGGAACATTGCAAATCTTTCACGGCCTACAACGTTAGCAGTAGTGGCATTATACGAAATAAATATAGTGCTGCCTATCGATATCAACAGGTCATGCGTTGCGTTAAACGCGATTCGCGTTGCCAGCAAAATTGGCACCTGGGCTCCTTTTTCTTTGTGCGGCCCTTGGATTGTGATACTCTCCGTCATTTTATCACCAATCAATATTATTATACGCCGCTATGTGAACTTCTGCAAGCGGCGCGGCAAACACCGCCGACCCGAACCCCCGCACCACAGGGTGACTACGACGACCCACGGGTCGCGGCCACGTGCGGGATCATCGACAGGCGGGCCGACCAGGAGGCTGCTGAACTAGTAATTGTCGGAACTAATGGGGACATGCGTCAGACCCCAGCAGCGGTGGTGCTCTCGCCGCTCATGCGCCCCGGAAAGAGGTTACGGCTGACTCAGGGAACGGCGGGGAAAGTGGTGTGGAACTGGCGGCTAAGCCGCGATACCTAAACGGATTTCGGGGGGGCCGGGTCATGACGCGAGCTTAAACGGACGCCCTTCGATCCGCATGATTGTTCAGGGATTAAGGCTGCCGTTGCAACTGTCCTACTGGCACGCTTTGCAGGGCATTTTAGGGTAAGCAGGGTGATGGCGGTGCACGGCGGTGCGGCCCCGGCCAAGCATGGCCCTCTCGTTGGCATTTATTGCAATTAGATGCATGGATTCGTTGTCGGCAGCATGATGACCTTCGAGGTTCGGCATGGCACATAGGCATGCATAGCTGCCAAGGGCTAGTTGGGGTCGCAGACGCCGCCGTCGGCCTGAATTGTTACAATAGGTCCTCACCCCGCCGTTGATGCGGGATGTGTACGCTTGGATTGCCTCCGAGGCTCGCTGCCGGCACTTGCGTGGTGGTGGAAGATCGAAGCTTTCCAGTTGATAGGGTCAAATTCTGTATACATCTTGTAATGAAACCGTCACGCCATTTTTCAGTGGCATTATGGCAGCTCTGGGCTGGTAGGTATTGGTTGGCCTACGTCGCTCTCGTTCGCTCCCTGCCTTTCTTCGGTTAGGTTTGCGGAGGGTCGGTGTTCTGTGTTGCAGGCTTGTAGCGTGTTACACGTTGTGAAATTGTTGTCGCAATTGGGATCTGCGCTTTCCTTAAGGGCCTTGACGAACCTACACAATGGAACATACATCTGCATGGCAGTGGCGGTCACCTCAGTTACACCTTGCTTCCAGCGCGCCAAGCGCTGCCAAGCGTGAAGTAAGTATGGCATAAGGGAAGAAGTAAGTTTCCAAAGCCGCTGTGAGACGCTTTTTCCTGGACCGCGAGGACTTGCCGCGAGGGTCAGGGTCAGTATGCAATATTCCGCCGACATATACTGTTTTGCATTGTCATGCGTAAATACGGCTCATATGGTTAGGATGAAGCCTTGGCCCTGAGATCCATCGTCATCTCGC